>JARHVA010002621.1:2030000-2035000 GCA_037957365.1 Torreya grandis | reverse complement strand
GGGTTTTTAGACCAAAATCAAGCATCAAAACAAGATTTGCATGTTTAAAAAAGGCTATAGGCTCTTGTTAATGACCTAAAAGTATAAAATAAGGGGTGATAAAGGCCCAAAATATCTCTAATATAATTACTAATGTATTATAGGTTATTGAATAGAAAAACATGAGTTCTTGGATCCATTTTACATGATTTTGGTAAGAAAAATCACAAGGTTTCATGATCCTTCTAAGTATTCGTAGGTCTACAAAAAAATTTCATGGCTTATAAAGTTTCAAATAAGGTATATATATGGTATCTACTAATCCAAATACTTTAAAGCCTTAATATTGATGTCAATAATGAGGAAATATAGTTTTTAAAGATAAAAGGTAGATCTATAAGCCTATAGAAAGTTGTATGGTCATGACAATGGAGTGCATGCATAAAAAAAAGTTGGGAGAGATAAGAGGACCATACATGATTATTTATAGGATTTAAATAGTAAAAATGTTATACAAAATTTGAAACAATACAAAACACTAGATATGTAGGTGTTTTTATAAATAAAAATAGTCAACATCCTATTTATATTCTCTTCATCCATGTAGAGCTTTGGAGGGATTTTGATAGGTATTAGTGCACCTCATAATGGTTTTAATACATCATGAGATATTTAAAACTATGTTAATCCACATAAAACCCAAGAGATTTTCAAAACCTCTAAAAACCCTAACCCATGATACAATAGTTTTTATGGTTCATGAAGTTTGAAGAAACTAAAATAGGTAATGATTTAAGGAGGTTATTGTTGAATCATGATCTCAATACCTTCATGTAGACTATGGAATGAAATATATGATATATACATCCATGACCCAAACACATTATAGGTATATTAGGTCTAAATTTAATGTCCCACATGATCTAAAATCGTGATCTAGCTTTCATATAAAGTTTACAAGGTTTTTCCTAGATCAAATGTTTCCAGGATACATTCAAGAATTATAAAGACAACTAAAAAACCTTAAAAACTTATTATAAGTCTCCATAAATGGTTAATAAGGTTTAAAATCTTATAAAAATAAACTTATAGGTCTATAATTAGCTTATTCAAGCTTTCATGACCTTTCATAGTGGGAAAATAAGTTCAAACATGTCTACAGGTTCTCAAATGATTTGTAAGAACATGAAAAAAGTATACATATAGGAAATTAAGATGGAAATTTTTAGATAGGTCTTAGAGATCAAGATACAAAAATATTGAGGCTTCTAAGGGGAAAAAATGAAGGTTATTTTATAGATTAATGAACAAGACAATGTATCCAAGTTTTTCTTGATGATGCAATGTTTAAATGAAGTATTAGGATGTGGTGTAAGGTATATACAAGTTTTAATCTAGAGGTTGTATGTTTCCATGACCCTGTAATTCTAAAATTGGGTTTTTTTATATATCAATAATATATTCAAGTTGCATGACCTTAAGGATTATCTAATAGAGATAAAAAAAATATGCGCGTCTTTCTACAATGGTATAAAATTGCATGGTTTCTTGAGGAAATAGAGTATAGTAAAAAGGTTATTAGGATAAGGTTTTTAAGATCCTTCAGAACCTTGATAATGTATAACATGACTATTTAAAGTAATTTCATAGGTTTATACCATGATATAAACATGATTCAAGGTCTTAATAATTCATCCAACGTTTCAAGCCTATTTTAAAAGTGTGTCACCAAGGTCTTAAGCATATTTATAGATTTTCATGACCTTAAATATCTTCCTACATGACTGCAAATTTATTATAAAGTTTGTATGACTGTATCAATGGTAACAACAAAGTTTTTAATAGTTAAATAATTATATGAAATTATTAGTCATAGTATATCAATTCAAAACCTTAATATGGGTCTCATAATAGACTTATAACAGGGTTTGTTTAATGAGGTAATGCCAAGATATGATTTAAAGAGTAAGAAATATGTAGTAAGGTCTGTGAAGTTTTCCATGATCTTAGAGTATCAAAATATTTTAAATATGTTTTAAAATCAAGATAAAGTATGAAATTAAAATTTGTAAATCTATAGAGCATGAGATCAAGAGGGTTTTCAAAACCTAAAAATACCTACATTTTGTGATAATGTTGAAAAGTTTGAATGATTAGGAAAACATAGTTTCCAAAGGTTTTAGCATAATAATTCCAAATTAAAAAGGTCTTCATTATCTTAAGACTTAATGGAAATTTTTAAAAAGGTAAGAGAGGTTTCTATGAGTCTTAAAACTTAACATGCAGGCCTACAACTATTATAAAGGTGTCTATGAAAAGCCACATGAATAGACCAAGGTTTTTATGGTTTTTCAAACTTTAACAAAGATTGTAACATAGATTTACAATAGTTATAAACTAAATTCCAAGGTTTATTATCAATTTCCAAGGCTCACATGGTACTTTAATATGTGGAAATAAGGTTTTGAGCATATCCATACCTATTTTAAAGTTTGTAACAATTATTGGTAGTGTTCACTATTCTCAAACATCATTCAAAATTACCTATAGAGTTTAGGTAAGGGTTTTAAGGTCTCTAAATAAGTTTCTAAGAATTATCAAGCATGAGAACTCTCCAAACAATATAAAATGATTTAAATAACAATTCATTAATCTAATGTGTGGTTTAGGTTTCTTGAATATCATATAAAAATGCATAGAAACCTTTGGAATTAGGATATTTATGAAGTATAACTTTCTCAAGTGATTGGTATTTATGACAAACATATTAAAAGCTCAAAATGAGGTTATTTATGTCATATTGAGGCTTAAAATTGAAATATTATGGTTATTTTCATGTAATAAACTCAAAAAGGGATCATTAAACCATGAATAAAAAGTCAAATATCAAATCCATTTCTCCAACATGCATGCCTAAGAGGAAATGGTGAGTTCAAGGCTCATTAAGGCAATAAGACTAAACATACTCCAAGAATATAACATCATGGGGTGAAATTTTGACCAAATATAGATTGAGAAATATTTTTAAGAGATAAATTGACTAAGAGTGGGATGTTTTATTTCAAACTATACCTAATTTGAATCTTTCTTCCACATATTGTGAATTAATGAATTTCATAGTGGATAATTATTGTTATTTTCTACTCCTGCTTGATTGTATTTCATATATATATATATGACTAAAAAATTAATTGTTTAGGATACCTCTCTTTGGTGTATAAAAATTATACTCATTTAAAATTGTAACACTAGATTTAGCCTTCAAATTAATAAATAAGTTGCCTTTTTTCAATTTCTTACAATTTATGTGTAATTTGTGTATTTTTTATCTTTGCTTGTGTAAAATCAGTAATTCCCTTAAATTCTTGTCTAATATTTCTCATTTTCATGCATATAAATATTATTTTATACATTATGTGTAGTGTATTATCGACTTATGCATAAATTAGCTATGTATTTCATCATTTGATTCATTTTTTGAGGTGATTTGTGATCCCTCCTAGTGTTGTATTAGGTTTATTACCTTAGTACAAAATAATTATATGAGATAAGTCTAATTTGAATATTGTGTATAATCATTATAAATTATGAAAATGTTGTCTTGTTCTTATTAAAGTAAGTAGAGGAGCTATCTAAGATTTTGTGCATCACCACATTGCAATTTTAGTTTATTTATATCCATTTTCCATGACAAGAAGTTCATTATCAGCTATAAATAAATTTTTAGTAGTGTTTTAGGCCTAAAATCTGATATTAGATCAGGTGCACATATTTTAGGAAGGAATTTGACCTTTTCTAGAGGTTAATCCCAAGGAACCAATATACCACATCTTTAGATGTTTTCATTCTTGTAGTGAATCAAATAGTGATCAAATAAGTGCATTATTCAGGACACAACAATAACTAAACATCAAAATGACCAAGATGTATGATATGGATCATGACAATGGTTATAAATAACAATCATAAGCTCAAAAAAAATCAATCATACACACAAGAGCACTCAATGTTTTTCAAAATGGGTCTATGGTCAACAAAAAAAAGGGTATGTTCAAATGATGGACTCTCAAAGGGAGGACATGTTCAAATGTTTGTACACCAAATATATAACATTTAGTGGCACTAGGGCTAATAAATAAAGAACATGCTCAAATGTTCCATAGTAAAAAAAATATCAAACAATAAGTAAAATCAAGTAATCCATCTGATCATATGAAAAGATGAAATATAAGTAACTAACATAATCATAGTATACTAGTCCCTAGATACACATGATATAAAAATGTCATATAGCATAACATGTCTAACATATTGTGTAATGTGTAATCATGAGTATATACATATGTAAGCATTATTATATAATATCAACATGATAATGTAAATTGACCATAAAAAATGGAACTTGTATCAATTGTGATAAATAGAAGAAGAATCCCCAAAAATAGTGCATCATGTGGGTAGAGGAAAGGTCAAACATTTGTACATGAATTTATCAAGGATCTAGTGTATGGATTTATCATACTTAAGTACCCATGAAACATGTGTGTGTATAAAGGAAATGATATGATATATATTAATATAAAGTAAATAACATATGCAACAATTAGTAAATATGTAAAAGCTAAATATTTTGTGTTTTTGATTTATTTGAATGTTTTTGTACTTTATATATTTTTTCTATTTTGGTATTTTAAATTTTTCAATTTTTTGAATTTTACTATGATTGAATATCAAATGTACTATGGAAAAGGATATATTTTTACTATAATCAAAGAAGTGTATCTAGGGAATGCCTTTATCGGGGCATTATATCATGTGTCTTATAACTATAAATTATATTTCCGTATTCAACCTACATATGAGTTGTCATTTTAGTCATATTTTTCATAACCATAGATATCAAAGGAAAGGAATAATTATTATGTTCTTATTATACTTGTGATATACCATTTTGGTTATATTTTGTATTTATGTATGATGAATTCATTGCACCATAGACTGGAGTTAATTTTTTTAATATG
>JARHVA010002621.1:1952500-2025000 GCA_037957365.1 Torreya grandis | reverse complement strand
AAATTGAATACATGGATAAATAATGATCACTTGACCCTACTCTAAATCTAAGTATGTGAATTGAATTGTGGATAAACAAGGCTCACTTGACCCCACTCTAAATCTGAGTATGTAAATTAGGTCTAGTGGATTTCTATGGATCAACTTTTGTATATGGTTCAATGACCCAAAATGGTGAAAACTTAGTGATGATACTGATTTTAACCTAATAAATCTAAAAATTGGGGAAAAAACATGCACTCTACATTGTTTCTCCTAATCCTAATATTTGATAAATGTAATTATGTAATTGAATATCTAATTGAAGTGGTATACCTAAGTCAAAACTATATATATACATAGAGTGTATATCTAAATACCTATGTAAAACCTACATAAACCTGTATAGGCCTATGCATCTATATATCTAAACACATATTAATATGAATGCTTATGTAAACAAATGTAAACTTGTGCATATGCACATCTAAAAATCTATGAATCTGAATACCTATGTAAACCTGTGTAGACTTGTGAATCTATGTATCTAAGAATATATGAATTTGAACTCTTGTGTAAACATGTGTAGGCTTGTGTGTCTATATATATATGAAAATATATGAATTTGAATGCCTATGTAAACATGTGTAGACTTGTGCATCTATATATCTCAAAATTTATGAATCTAAATGCCTATGTACTTGTGTTGACCCATGTGTCTATATATATGAATGAAATTTTTTATGTATAAGGTAATATATACTTATTTTCCCCACTTTTTGGTGAGATATATGAGACTGTGATGAGGATATGTCATTTTGATTCATTTGGTAATTAATTTTGAGAATTTAAATTGAAATAATTATGTGTCTGAGTGAGAGAAATATGTCAAGGAGTTAAGGAGCTAGCTTGTCACACTATGAGGATGTTGAGGTATGGATTTAGAGGAGGTTTACTTGGTGAAGAACTTAAACTTTTTACTATTTCTATTGTTATTAATATCTTGTTTACTATTTTTTCTAAAAATGAACTAGTTTAGAGCCTATGTTAGGCATAATTGTGCTATTGTCCCATTATAAGTGCTACTATTTAGGACTTGGCATTAATTTCTAGTATATGGTGTTATTGTCTATCATTACTATCCTCTATGCAGTGCTGGTGTCTAGTAGTCCTGAGATGTGATGATGTATACTATTAACTAGTTTATGATTCATGTTATTATTTATTGGGGTTGGTTTTATTTTGTTGATGTGTAATTTGGTTATCATCTTTTAGGTTGATGTCTACATAAGGGATTTTTGCATGGGCAAGATGATGGAATCCTTGGGTTTGCCCTTGATGGATGTTGAGATAGAGGTGTTTGAGAGAGCATGCATGCGATACATTACTTTATTATAGTCTATGCCCTGGTATAAGCATATGATTACTTAATTATGTGAGATTTGGAATACAAACCCACACACATTCTAGCAACCTATTAGTGATATGAGTATTACATTAAAGGATGTATATTAGATTCTATAGTTTACAATCTCTAGGAAAGAAGTTTTATTACAAGAGACCACTAGTTTTTGGGACATATAGTGGGCATCTAGATATTTCTCTACCATGGAAGTGGGGACTCATCATATAGGGAGTTAGAGTGATATATTATTGACATTTATTTTGATTGTTGATGTTCTAAAAATACATAAATTCGTATCTATGTTACTATCTTCATTTGTTAATGCAGATGTGAGTGGTTTCTTAATTTCCTATAAGAGACATGAGATAGTGCAAGACATAAAGGATCATGACACTATGTACTCTTGGGTTCATATGATGCATTATAATTTATACAAGGATTTATATCATTTCACATGAGAGATGTGTGATGGGGGTATTATAGAATCAAAATTATTACATTTTTGGTCATATGAGCATATAGATGTTAGTAGGATAGTGACACATGCATGGGTTGAATGGGCTCATTTGTAAGTGTTTTTAAGAGAGATAGGTCATGTGTTGAGGAGTACCACATAATTTCAGTAGTTATTAGATAGTTTAAATAGAGGGGATATCATCTGAAGACCCTATAGGGGCTACTAGGGGTGGACTAAGGATAGTACTCAACTAAGGTAGATTCAAGTTAGTTGTTGTCTATATAAACATTGGGATAATTTATATGAGTGATTTTAATATGAGTTGGTCACCCAACCATTTGGTGTTGTGTGAGATGTGACCCCAACACTAGTGATATGGTTGAGGAGTTCTTGGTTTCTTGTGAGGCCAAGTAGTATGCCAAGGCCATCTATTGTTGATATAACACCTATTCCAATGATGAAGCATGACCTTGATATTGAGATACCAAATATAAATGATGTGGGAGTGACTGAGGTCTACTTATCCTAGTAGAGTGACTAGAGATGGACACCTCTATTTTTGAGAGGTGGGATGATTGTATATGATCTATTAGATGTAGATCCCTTAAGGGCTATGGATGCTAAGTTAAATAACATGTTAAATGTTCTGTATGAAGTTGATAATGTGTTTATATGATAAATATTATTGTGAAATGTGTGGATACTTATAGATTTAATCAATGATGGGAAATTTGAGGTCACTATTGAGTTAGCATAATGTCATTTGACACAACATATATATAATATTTCTAGGCCACCAATGTTTATAGGGTGCATGCCCATTTGTTTGATTGGGTTGTAGTAGTAATTATGGCATATAGGTGAGAAGTGAAACATAGAGATGAGTCATGTATTGAGTTTCAAAAGTTTACCATGCCAACACCTAATACTCTAGGTGGGGCTAATATACATAAATTAGAGGACTACATACAGCTTGAATGAGATCATGTCAATTGTATGGATGAGCTAGGCATGTATGTGTTTGTGTGTGTGTGTGTGTGTGTGTGTCTCTCTCTCTCTCTCTCTCTCTCTCTCTCTATATATATATATATATATATATATATATATATATATATATATATATATAGAGAGAGAGAGAGAGAGAGAGAGATCCATAGATTGAGGTCATATAGAGATAATAGGGACTCTATCTCTACCTTTGATGTATCTAAGAGTGAGAGTGAAGGATATGGTCCTAGTAGTCATGTTTCCATCATTGAGTTATGAACTTTATTTATATTAAAACAATATTATGGTATATATGTATTGATTACTATTATTATTTAATTTGGCATTATGTGTATTATTAACTATATATTGTTATATTATATATATTTTTATGTGTTGAATTAGTTTGATTATTTGAAATGTTGATATTTAAAATTTTTTTTTATTGGAGTAAATTTAATAAATTTGTATATGCTTTATGAATGTTTTAGGTATGTGTGTCTAGATTACATTTTTGTATTTTATTGGTATATGGTTTTTGTTTATCATCTATAAGATGTCTACATGTATAACATGTGATGGTGGTGTTCCCTATCTGAATCCAAATCTCATGGAGAACTAATGACCATATTGTTCATGGTATGTCGATGTATACAAAGACTATGAAATTAGACCTGCATGTGATGCAATTCTAGTATGTGAATGTGTAAAATCTAGTATAAAAAGCTTGATTGGTTGACATATTGAAAATTCACTCTAAGTTATATGATTTATTTAAAATATCTAAATTAGTGTGTGAATTACAACTAGGTTCTGATGTCTTTAATTATTGAAATATATATTTATTGGTGTCAGAATTGAAATTATACCCTTAGGTTTGTATTTTTTCACAAATGTTTTTATTAATGTACACATTAGAGGTTCATTCTAAGATATATAATTATTTCCATAGATATTTATTGGTTTTTGAACTAAAACTATGCCCTTGGGTTTGTAGTTGTTCCAAAATATCTTGATTGGTGTACACACTAGAGGTGCATTCTAAGCTCTACAAACTAGTTTCCATCACTGTTGAGGCTGTTGTGTATGGGAATACTCATAAATGGGTATCCTATAATTCATAGGGATCCTACAATGAGTAACTAATGGTTCTTTAAAAGGAACATCCTAGGATAACTCCATTATATAGGAGTGTGATCTAGGAGAGTATGGTGAATGAGGTCTTGGTACCCCCTATGTAAATTTTGTGATGCCTTGAGTAACATATTGGTTTATGAAATCTTAGAGTGCATAAAAATGATCATCTAAATGTATATTTATTTGGTGAAAATGATAATATGGCTTATGTGGTACCTAGTTAAAATAGTATGGTGGATGATGATTGGTTGAAGCAATTGTGATTATCCCCTATCTAATAGTGTAAGAAAAATATTAGCAATCATAGAATTATCTAAAAATTATATAACCCCTCTATTTATATCATGTGTTCTACTCATTATATAGGGTTTTGTGTAGAGTGGTTCTTTGCCTTTATTGAGTATCTCTATTAGTGGCCTTTATTCTATCAAGCTCTTAATTTGAAGTTGTGTAGGTTCTTGTACCAAATTATATGATTGAGGCTTTGAGGGGTATATAGAAAAATTTGCCTCTTACTATGTAATTTCTAATCCTAACTCTTTTTCTAATGATATAGCTATGTTACATAGATGCTAGAATTATTTAGATGTTTGATATAACAATATATCCATGATAGGATATATTAAACATATAAAAAAGATGTACTTATAAATATATTGGATAATAAATTATCTAATGTAAATAAGATTTGAACCATATAATGTTTTCAAATGTAGGCTATGTGTCACCCTTATGTAATGAAGGTAACCTCTCATGCGTGACTAGAGGTAACTGTTGACAAGTTTGACCTCATAGGTCAAACTATCACCCCTATAATTTGAAACCTTGATCATGATTCTTGTTTACCCTATAGATCATGGTGTTTATCTTTTTGTATCCTTGAAATTTTCATTTGAAACCTTATTAGATTTTAAGGTAAATTTGATAAGTTTAAGGTTTTTTTTGTCATAGTTATGTGCTTGTCTAACAACTTCTTGACCTATTGCAGTAGGTTTCAAGTGTTGAAAGGAGTCTAGGGTGTCTTTATAGGTATCATACTAGGTGTAAAGGTTAATATATGATCTACTAAAGATCAAACATGATGGTGATATTATTGGCTAACTTCATAACCCAATTAGTTGTATTTTGGATCACTTTATGGGTTCCAAAGCAGGTTTTGCATGATAATGACAATCTAGTTCTATAATAAGGTTATGATGTACTTTTTTAGACATTTAAAGGTATAATAAACACATTTTTTTATTAGTTTCATTAGGTTCTTCAAGTGATCATGGTAGTTTTATTACCAAAAAGGGGTATTTTAAGGTTTTATGTACAAGATTTCAAGGTAAAATTAAATTTCATGCATATTTTAGACTTAATTTATTACCTTTAAGGTTAAATACATGGTTATTAATGATTTTTAGGTGTCAAAATGTAGAAAACTAATTTATCTCTCCTATCAGCTTCTTTGGCAACTAAAGGAAGGTCATCAATTTTTTCTTAGTATGACCAAAAGAGAGAGAGAGAGAGAGTTAGGTCCAAATATATTGGGAAATGATGGATACCCAAATTACCTTCAATTTATTGTCAATTTTTATTATATTCATCTCCCCATCATTTTAAACATTCGGTAAGGAGCTAGGTTGGTCAAAAAGGCTAGTGAACCCCATAGGCTTGCATTTTTCACAATTTTATTATAGGTTGAAGGTTGTAGAAGAATGTAAAGTTTTGTATAAGGTTTTTAAAATTATTACAAAAAATTTGATGATAACCTTCACCAAGTAGGCACATGTGAACCTTTAAAGTGCTAAGAGGAGCCTTCATACCAAATGCATCACTATTTAAAATTGATGTTTTACAAGAGTTTAATAGTATTAATAAATTAAATGGAGTTTTTATATTTCTTATTTAATCCTCCCAATCAATTAAATTCTATCCAAAATATTTGGTTATCTTATACCAACATCTCTAAGTAGTCTCCAAGTAAACTATGAGGCTAAATAGAGACTATGTGTTGAAAGATGATTGTGTGGGTTTTAAGAGATTATTCCAATAAGTTTAATTTTTTAAAAATGATATTAATACTTAAATATTTATCCCAAATTAATTTTAATATGGAAGGAGAATCAAACATAGTCAAATAAATACCTAAGACCTCTATAGCATCAACATGCTTAATGGAGACAGTCATGCCTATAAGAAGAGATCAAATCTTTTGCATTAGAGTTGGGTTGAGAAGAGGAAGAAGCATGTGTGAAAATACTAATGAGTTGTAATGTGTATCAAATTAAAAATATATAACTTATAAGGTCAGGTTTCTAATTCAAATTTTAAGATTCTTATTAAATCACTACCTACAACTAAGCTCCATAGACCTACAGGCCTATACATGTGAACACATAAATTTAAGATGTCATGGTGCTTATTTTAAGTATTAATATCATTAAAATATATAAAATGGTAAGTATAAAAGAGTTTATACACCTTCAAGCTTCAACAATTAGGGCATTGATTGTCTTAATAAGCATATACAAGCAAAATGAAGACTTACAAGTGGTAGACCTATAGGTAATCATTTTCGACCAAAAAATTGTATTATAAAGAGGATTTGGTTAAAAACATGATTCCATAAATACTAATAGAGTAAATTGACCAATGTAGACACTTTATAAATTTGTAAGCTAATAGGAGAGTTAATATTATTGAGTTTGTAGCCCTAATGCCATACACATGTCTAATTTTCAAGACAAGAAGGTAGAGTTTGAAATGATATAAAAGGGTAATTTAAGTCATAGTTAAATAATAAGACTTAAATTAATATTATTTTCCTATAGGTTTTAAATGACCTAATTGAGGAAGGTCATATTTAATGGACTTAGCACTACAATCATCATAATGACCACATACAATTGTATATGTCAAACATGAAAAGGAGGTTATATGATTGTTAAGATGAAAGTATTGAAAGTGTAAAATAAAGGTTATAATCCTATAATACAATATAAATGACATTTTACTATTAAATAAATTGTTTTTGAACCAAAATTTCAGAATTGTAGTCAAACTCCATGACCATCTATAAGTTGGTCTAAACAACAAAAGCTAGTACCAAGTTTGGAGAGAAGATAGAGTTTAATTGAAGAAAATTGGAGTTTATATTAGGTAGGTTGATAGTGTAATAGGTCATGTTAAGGCTCAATAAACCTAAAATATTTCATAGGAAGATGACCAAAAGACTCTCTAAACCCTATAGTCACCTACATCTCAGTCATGGTATTCAATAAATGACATAGAGGACTTTGTGTATCAAGGTGGTGAAAAGTTGGTTTTTTTAAGATGTTAAAAGAAAATTATATATCTATTAATTTTATAGGAACTTCCAAAAATATTTAAACTCCTTCAATAACTAAGAAATGAGGCAAACACAGTAGTTAGGGTCAATGTGATATTGACTTCAAACCTTTAATGTATGAAACACATGTTATGGATATTATAGATAATAAATTACCATTAAGGGTGATTATAATACCTCACATGAGGTTTATACAATCTAAAACAATAATTGGAAGATTTAATTTAGTGCCAAGCATTACCTACAGGCCTCATATCTCTCTCAATCTTCATAAATGTATATTTTTCCACTCAAGAAGCTACCAAATTTCACTTAGATTTATCAAGATATTATGTATGGGATTAAATATTTTTTTTAGGTGGTGGATAAGTCCCCTAACTTATAAAATTTGGTAATATTAAGAATAAATATGATCGATTCTTTATGAACAATCTTTATGAGATGGAAACACTTAAAACCCTCCTTAAACCCTTCATAGCAACCTGATGGAAGATAACGGTTTTAAAATGCATTAAACTTAATTGTTTTGATCTAAAAATGACATTATTAACCTTCTTAGGTATACTTATCACCATGGCATGGTAGTGGTTTTCATATTCAAGTAAAATCCCATATAGAATGGGTAGAATACATAGTTGAAGGCATGTTTCTAAAGATATAGAATAGGGAAGGGATAAAAAATAAATTTCAAAGGTCAAGTGGGACTTGAAAAAGGTTATATAATAATACAAACACTTAGGTATTACAAACTGATATACAATCTCTCCAAATTTCCAAATTATCCAAAAGGGAATAAATGAATTATTTTTCTAGCTAAGAAGCCTATATGTAGGCCTAAAAAACACTTTGAGAAGAATATATTAAGTATTTTAAACTATTATAGGATGTTATAAAACTCAAAAAACATAAACCAAGCATTTAGACCTAAAAATTTCATGAAAAAATATACAATGTGCCTCTCAAGTATGTGGAAGCACCTAGGCTTGCATATAACCATCTCTTGGTTTGCCCACCTACACAAGGCCTTTGATCTGGAGGAAAAATTCATGTTATATATTTCCCTAAATTTAACTAAACCATGACATAATTATATATGTCTTCATCACCTTTCTGACACCTTTTGAATGGTGTAAAATGAAGTTTCTATGACCAAGTTATCGGCTTTATACGGTCAATAGGTAGTGATAACAAGAACACCTTAAGTGCACTATTTTGGTCACTAGGCAACATGACATGTTGAGGTGAGATAATATAAAAAGTGGTGTTTACACATAATATGGTATATTAGTGTTTTAATTTTCCTAATTACATTATAGTTTATCATATATTATTTTAGTTCATATTATGTTGACAAGTGGCAAGATGAGAAGTTATGATGTGGTGATATTGGAAAGGCCCATGTTGTGGGCACTCAAGCCACCATATGGCCTACCACCACCTTCTCTTTATTTTCCAAGTAATAATTTTATGCATGCTAGCTCAATCAAGCTCAAAAATAAGTTTACATTACTTAGGATCAAGTTTATTATCTAGCTCAAGATATGCTAGCTCGAGATCAATTATGCCACGAGACCTGCTCACTAGATAGACTCATTATTTTTCTTGGGTTTCACAACCATACAAATGAGATATAAGGATATCCTATTTATACACCATGGGATATTCTAAATTGACACAATAAAATTGGAGATATGGCCTAAGCCACATTTCAAATATCCCAACAAAGCCTATTTAAAGATTTATAACCATTCACCATCATGAATGTGGGATTTTATCCCCTAAAGCATATGCTTGTTGATATTTGAGGCTCAAACCTATGACCTCGATTAGAAAAAGATAAGGCTTGGTTGTTAGCCCATATCCTTAAGTCAAATGTCTCAAGGAAACATTTTCTATTTGAAATTGATTTAGGTCATGATTACAGGAGATTTATGGATATTCAATTCCCACTTGTAAAATAATAGTCTCATTATTAGACCATGATATGAGAAATATTATATATATATGTGATAATTCATATTTCAACACATAGACCTAATCATGTGATTACTATGCCTCTATTCTGTAAGGCTTTTAGCCATGAAAGTTTATTGTAATATTATTTCATGGTTATTTAAAGGAGTTTAAGACTATTAGAAACCAAAGAAACTCCTATGATGTCATAATGCCCATTTAAATTATATTTTGCATACATTATTAATGGAGAAACCACAAAGATGATGTATAGGTACTATAGAGTTTGAAAACTTGATTCATTGATTAGTTTTAGAGTCTTCATAATTTATTTTGAGTACTGTTTTAAGGTTTGAATCCATATTGGGATGAAATTTATAATATTATGATATTTTCATCTTAGTTTTAATGTATCAGTTAATGATTTATGAACCCAAAGATGTAGCCCCTAAAAGGGTGAACTCTATTATCAATATTTATATCACTTTCCATTTCAGTTTGTTATGTTTTCTTTCGTAATTAAATTTTGGTAAATAATTAATGATACAATTAAGTAATTTATAAAGTTGTAAAATAACACAAAATAGGAGTTTTAATTCATAAATGAGTATTTAGAGTTTCTAATCACTCATTCATTTCTAGACAATAAATCTAGTTTCTATTTGATTAAGGAAATTGATAATATTCTACATCTAATTTTAAAAATAGTTTCATTTACCTAGGGCTTAAATCTTGTTTTTAGATGAATTTGGTATCAGAGCATGTTGATATAGGACATGCTTTAGTTGTTGATATACTTCAATTTAGATTTTTTAGATATCATATTGTTTAGTATTGTTCTTCTATTTGATTTGACCATGCAGGATTGGATAGTGTAAAGGATAATTGGAAGGTGTTCCAATCCACTAAAAAAATGTTAAGATTCTAATAGATAATACAATAAAAACACTAGTCCTATAGGTTTAATCTAGATGATGAACAAACATTTATCACTAGAAGGTATGAACTGGTGTTGAGAGTGGATCAACCTTTCTTTCTTAGGATACATTCAAATAAAATTCAAGGCATTTTCAATAATTCACATCTAAGAGGAACAAGTTTTAATCCTATTATCATTATTACATAGAGGGTATAATAAAGAATGATGATGATCTAATTTCATATTATTATTTTCATAATATGTTGGTATTTGATAACCAGTTCTGGAGCATTTATTTTTGGATAACTAGTCATATTCTAGAGCCTATGTCCTTAATTATAGGAACAAGTGAAAATACCAGTTTCTATCGTAAGATATGGAAATGACAATAGGTCATTGTTTATGACATTTAACAATTTTTTACACTTTAAGTACTGAGTATTAAGTAGTTAAATAATTGGTATATATTCATAACTTTGTTAAGTGTTGTAGGAAGAAAATAGTAAGTTGATTAAAAACCCAAAAAAATGCCAACCAATACTCAACTGGTGTGCACTTTAGAGTTATCAAAGAGGTATAAGTTATTTTCAAATGTAACTATGTATATAAAATCTAGGTTTGAATCCTTTGTGTAGAGTTTATTTGAAATTAGAATATGCCTTGACGTGGAATTTTTTTAATGCCTTATTAAAAAAATGAAAAAATGGATCATCTAACACTTGTAAGATAGAATGTTAAATAAGATGTAACTTCCTATTTCGTTGTGGAAACCAGGAAGAGGAAACAACCCTTATTGAATAAATTATTTAATTAGATATTTTTTTAAAGCATATATATTGTATTAAGTAGTATGCTTAAGTTTTACTTCAAAATAATATTTTTAGAGTCATTATTAACTATTGGATCCATGGAAAGAATTTTTGATAAACTTGTGTTTTCAAGAAAATTTTCTATCTCCTACTTTAGTTTTTCTATTTTGATGATGATTTTTGGAAACTAACTCAGTTTGATGATTTTTGGAGGTATAAAATAGGGAGTAGTTAGATGGTGAGGAAAACCTCAAGATAGGTTTAAAATTATTGGTTTTATCCTCACATAGATGATATGTGTTTATAGTTGCTTAAAATTTTTATAATTTGGTAAATAGGATCTTATTTGTGAAATTATCTAAGTTGACACTAGAGTTTGATAGGTATAGGGAAAGATTGATAATTAGTTATAAGGTTCACAATATTTTAGCTATATTGTTTATAAGATGGAAAACTCATATATTTTACCTTTATTATTATTTCATGTATTGTGAAAATGTTTATTATGCAATTATTACCCTAGGACAGAAAAAATAGATGCACTCATATATGCTTGACATCTTACATGTTTAAGTCCCACTGTATCTTGGGAATTATTTGTATAAAAAAATATTATACACTCATATGTATGTTTTTCATTCACATCATGTTTATGTGCCTTAAAAGACCCATATATGGGTAATGTATATAAATAAAAGTATACATGTTTTGTATTTGTTTGTAATTCCCTTGGGGCATCTTTGTATATGGTGGTCTATTACACCGTTTGGTATGCAGCATGTTATTTTCCCTTATGTGATGTTGATAAAAAGGATAATACCTTAATGTTAATGTAGTATAGGGGTTGAGAGAATCTACTAGATTAATTTAATATTATGGATTAACAAGTGATTTTGGTAGAATGGGTAAAGAGTTTGTTTTACTCTCCATAATCAGGTTACACTTTTAGTTGGATAGTTAACTTATTAAAAGGAATTTTTATACCATCTTATTTCATTGATGTATACTTGGTCTTTTTCAAATAAAGTTTATTTTCATTAATAGCTTAAATTCATAACACCTTCATATGATATTTCAGCTCCTTTATGTTTGGAATTAGTATATGAATATTTCTATGGTAGAGAAGAGAACTCATGAATATATGCTTTCATTTTTTGGGTTAGTTGGAAGATTATGACTTTTGGAGGTCAAAAAGACTTAATGGGGACATATGATCTAGAGGAAAACTTCATGTCTAACAGCTTCCCTAAATTTCCCTAAACTATAATGGTGTGGTAGAGCTCTTCATCACCTTTTCAATGCCTTTTAATGGTGTAAAATGGACCCTGTATGACCAAGTTGTTGGCTTTACAAGGTCACTAGGTAGTGGTGACAAGAGCAACACAGGTGCAATATTGGGCACTATTTTGGTCACTAGGAAATAGGATGTGTTGGGGCAAGATAATGGAAAAAGTGTTTTTATGAACCATTTGTTATATTAGTTTTTTAATTTTCCCAATTACACTATAGTTTACTATATATTATTTTGGTACATATTATGTTGACAAGTGGCAGGATGAGAAGTTACGATGTGATCATATTGGAGAGGATCAAGTGGTGGGTCCTCAGGCCACCACATAGACTGCCACCACCTTCTCTTTATTTTACAAGTCATAATTATATGCATGCCATCTCAATTTCACTCCAAGGTAAGTTCACATTGCTTTGGATTAAGCTCATTATCCAGCTCAAGATATGCTAACTCGAGATCAGTTATGTCACTAAGACTTACTCACTAGAAAGACTCACCTTTTTTCTTAGGATTCAAAACCATCTAACGAACCTTGAAGGATAGCATGTTTATACACCACAATATCTTCTAAACTAACCCAAGAAAAGTGGAGATGTGGTCTAAGCCACATTTCAAATCTCCTAGCAAAGCCTATTTAAAGGCTTATGACCATTCACATCCATAAATTTAGGATTTTATCCCATAAAGGATAAGATTGTTAATATTTGAGGCTTGAACATACAACCTCAGTTATTAAAAGATAAGGCTTGGCTATTAGGCCATATCCTTGAGTCAGATGTCTCAAGGACACATTTGCCATTTGAAGTGGATTCAGGTGTGATCAGAGGAAATTTGGGGGGATTCAAACCTAGCTTGAAAAAGGATAAAATAACCATTGGAACATTAGTTGGGAAGTATTATGTATATCTAAAAATTTCTATTTGAACACATAGACTTGAGCCTATTATTACTATGCCTCTATTTTGTAAGGCCTTCAACCATGGAAGGTTATTATAATATTATTATATGGTTATTTCAAGGAGTAGTAGACTATTATAAAATAGATACACTCCACTAATGTTGTAATGCCAATTCTAATGAGATTTTTCAAATACTCTTGATGGAGAAACCATGAAGATGATGTTTATGTACTATGGAATTTGAGAAGATGATTCACTGATGATTTTTAGAGTCTTCATAGTTAAGTATGAGTACTATTTTTAGGTCTAAATATATATTGGGATGTAAGTTGTAATTTGATGATATTTTAATCTTAGTTTTAATAGATTGGTTCATGATTTATGAACCTAGAGACATAGCCCATAAAAGGGTGAAATTCATTATCAATCTTTGTGTCACTTTCTATTTTAGTTTGTTATGTTTTCTTTCATAATTCAGTTTTGGGAAAGAATTAATGAGACACTTAAGAAATTTGGAAAGTTATAAAATATCATAAAATAGGATTTTTAATTTAGGAATGAGTATTTAGTATTTATAATCACTCATATTCTTTTATAGAATACTAAATCTAGTTTTTAATTGATTAAGGAAATTAAGAATATTTTGCATCTAATTTTAAAAATAGTTTCATTTACCTAGGGGTAAATATTGTTTTTGAATAAACATAAGAAATTTAAATTTTGCATGGATCATGGTATTAGGATAGGTAACATTAATCAAACACTTTTGGGCTTTTTCACATGTGTGGGAGGCTTCTAAAGTAATATCTTTGTTCATAGGCAAGTAGTCCTAATTAGGCCCAATTAGAGAGAGAAATGGTAGAAAAAAGGACACTTACTCTCAAAGTTAGGTACTAAAACTTGGAATGTATCTTTAAGGGGATATTAGGTCCTCAAATATGTTCTTATTTATCTATTATAGTCCATAAATTATTTGGCACAACGAGGTTTACCTATTTTGAGGGCTATAAGGAATACATAGAAAAGAAAGGTAATAGAGCAAAATCACATATTTTGGAGGGTCTACTAGCTCTAGGTGTCCTATTTTAGGTATTTTATTAGGCTTATAATACATACATGGAATTAAATTAAATTATTCAAATCAAAACCAAGTCTTCTCTCTCCTATGCCATGATGCAATAGGAGTTCAAATGATCAATTCAACACGTGAATGCATAAAAATTATTCAAAAAGCCTCTCAATATTAATTATCAAATTAAACACCATTTGGAGTATAGTAAAATTTCAAAATTAAGTTGGAAATATCATTCAATTTCTTGAAAGAGTCTTTAACATCCTCAAGGAGACCTTTTCCTCTCTTATGCCAAATTAAGGAGAAAATGTGAAATATGCTTGAAGAGTCTTCTAATATCCCTTTCAAGGTGATAATACCTCATAAATTTATTAGGATAAGGTTTAAATGGATGAATTAATGAATACTTAAATACCTATTTTCAAGGATGTGAATTATTCTTCAAGGACATGTAATCAAGGATATAAGGAATGTCATCAAAGATTTAGGCATTTCAAAGGGTGAAAAATGACTAATCAATGTTAAATACTAATTTAATATTCCTTATTAAGTTCATCCTTACCCCTAACCCACTTTAAAAGAGGAAAGAAAGATAAAGTAGAGGAATTAGTATGTAGGAGTTAAAAATGATGGTGACAAGTGAGTCATGCATATTTTGGGGTTTTCTTATCTCCTTTCATCTTTCCCTTTTATATTGTATAATAATTTTTAGAATGTCACATCACTCTTTTTCTTTTGATATGTTTAAGGGATGTTAAAATTGTGTACTACACCTCTTGAAGAAATAAGAAGCTAGTTTCATCCATTTTTAGGTTGTTGTGTGAAGTGTATGTGTGATTTCCATTGATATAACATTATGAATTAGTATCTTTCCTATGTTAATGTTTGGTTTTTATATCTTATTATATAATATTTAAGGTTATACAGGTCATGTTAAGTGTTTAGGTTTAATCTTAGTATATGTTTAGATGTGAACTCAACAAAATTTCATTCCTTCCATGTAAAGAGTGAGTATTGTTAAGTCATTTGTATGAAACACTATTATAGAATCCATATACCTGAAGTGAAGATAATGTGTGTGGGATACTTTGATTCTTAAGAGTGTCAATTGTAATAAAAAATTTTCATAAACATTGGTTCATTACCTTTATATCAATTTTTACATGTTGATTACAATACAAGAATTATTCCTTCATCCTTTCCCTTAGTCAAGAAATCAATAGTTAGTAAGATTAGATAGAAATTTAGTGAGTGCATCAAGGTAACCAACCCTCTATATAGAGATTATATCTATTTAAAATTCACTCACACTTATGAGAGATTCCATTATTTCATCAAGAGGGGGAAGTAACACACATTCTCATAAAGGTAACACTCTTGATTGACAATAGTTTTTGGCATGTCGAGTGGGACCCATACTCCTTGGCACATATAAATTTTGGAGATGGAGAAAATAATTTTTAGTAGCAAAATACACTCATAATATTTTGAAGTAGGATATTCTTTGAGGTTTCAAGATTCCTAGAAGCATGCCAACAAGTTCTATGTCAAAGGTTACCATAAGATCTTCAATCAAAGGTATTCCTTTTGAATTTATTGAGTTGCCTTCTCATTCATATAAAAGTAAAATATTGATAAACACAAACCCATATCCTATAAAATTGTTTCAATCTCCTAATCAAACTATTGTACAAGATAATTTAATTCCCACTATTTAAATGGCTCTTCCAAAAGAACAAGGTGTTTATTTCATTCAATATAGGAAGCCCACTGAATCTTTCTTAGTATGGTGATATACCATATTAAAATCTTAAGATAATTCCTATTATTTATTATGGGAAGACAAAAACACACCTATTTAACACATTAAATATGTTTCCAACCTTTTTTATATCCATAATGTTGTCCAAGAGAATGTAGTTATCTAATTGCTTGTTACATCCTTTAAAGGAAAAGAATTGTAGAGATATAAAAACCTTCCTCTTAACTATATTAATTTATGGGATGACTTAGGTAAAGATTTTTTTAGGAATTTTGAGGACAAATATGATCACTTATCCCTAATTAAATAATTCACAACCATTATGAGGGATCCCTATGAGTTCATGATTGATTTTAACCTCAGGTTTCAAAAGACATGGACTATGATACCTCTTATGATTAATCCATCTACAAAAACTAATTTTTTGTATTATCTAAGATCTCTAAATGCATACATCAGTTTCATGATTCAGTCTTTGGAGTGTCTCCTACACAATCTCTAGCTAAAAATCCCATAATGCTTTCCAACTTACCAAGATGGATGGTAAGGAGATTCCAAGCCCAGTCAATGGGATACATATGAAACATTACTACTAAGAGATAAGATATTTTTCACATAGTTAATTTATTTTGTTTTCCTCCAAGTGTTTTAATATATTATTAGTTTTATTATGTTTTGTTTCAAATAAGTTCTTAGTTTGATCTTGTGTCTTGTTAGTTAGTTTCCCTTACTTTTGCGTCTTCCTCTACCTGTTTTGGAGAAAAAATAGATGTTTTGTGTTGTATCAAGATTTGTAGTAATATGTTAAAGTATGTTAGTGTTAATTTCATAATGTAATATATATTTCATGATTCCAACTAATATGCCATTTTTCTTTTTCATAAGCATATCAAACATGATTCCTAACTGAGTCACCAAAATGTTGACAAGCTTGACCTAACAAGTCAAACTACCACCCATAACATTTGAGTCATTGATCATAATGTTTTTTACCATATATATCATGGTTTTTATCTTTTTATGTCCTTGGAATTTTAATTTGAAACCTTAGTAGATTTTAAGATAAATTTGATGAGTTTAAGGTTTAGTTCATCATAGTTATGTGCTTGTCTAGCTATTTCTCGATGTATTTTAATAGGTTTCAATTCTTGAAATGAGTCTAGGGTGTCTTTATAGGTCTCGTAGTATATGTAAATGTCATGACATTCTCTAATAAAGATTAGAAAGGTTTGTGATATTCTTGGCTAACTTCATAACCAAATTGGTTGTTTTTCAGATCACTTTATGGCTTCTAGACCATGTTTTTCATGATAATGGAAGCCTAATATTAGAATAATGTCATGATGTCCTATTTAGACATTTAAAGTTATAATGAACACATTTTTAAATAGTTTCATTAGGTTCATTTAAGTGATTATGATAGTTTTAGTTCTAAAAGGGGTCTTTTAAGGTTGTCTATAAATGTTTTCAAGGTAGAATTGAAATAAAATCATATTAAAGACTTAATATATTCCATTCAAGGTATAATACATGGTTTGGAAGGATTTTCATATTACAAAATGCAAAAAATTGATTTATCTATCTTATTAACTTCTTTGGTAGCTCAAGGAAGGTCATTGGTTTTTGCTCAGTACAACCAAGAGAGAGAGATTTAGGTCTAAAGCTCTTGGAAAATTATAGGTACCCTAATGAAATTCAAGATAGTGGAATTTTTTTTCAAATTAATCACCCCATATTTATGAATAATCACTAAAGAGCTAGGGTGGTTAAAAAGGCTGGTAAACCCCAAAATCTTGTATTTTTCACCATTTTTTTAGAATATTGTGTTTTCACCATTTTATTTTAGGTTGAATATTATTGATTATTTAAAAATATTACATAAGGTATGTAAAAGAATTCAAAAACATTTCATACTAAAATTCACCAAGTTGGCACATGTGAACCTTTATAGTTATAGGAAGAACATTCATGTAAAATATGTCACTATGTGTAATTAAATATTTGTAGGAGTTTGATAGTATCAATACATTAAATGGAGTTTGAATATGTATTCGTTCATCCTCCCAATCCATTTAAATCTCTTTAACATTTTTGGTTATCTTATAATAACCTCTCCAAGTATACTTTATGTAGATTGTGAGGATAAATATAGAAGGTGCGTGTTGATGCTTCAAAATGTACCAAAAGTGCTCTTCAATGTTGATGAATACTACTAATTTTAGGATTTGAAAAATCCAAGGCATGAATTTTAGTTTGTGATAATTCAATGATGTTTGTGGTGGAATAGAAGTAGAGTATGAGAAATATCCATAATATTTGTTTTACTTAGTGGTTGGGAGCCACCAGGGTTTAAATATTTAGATATTCAATAGTTTTTGATGACTTAGAGGCTAAACTAAATGAGTATTAACAATGATCTTTAACTAGTGTGAATATTGACAAAAATAAGAAAACAGAAGGGTAAAATAAGAGAGAAACATGATTAAATATTTTCATATCAAATATTATGAAAAAATTCCAATTACTTTGAGTGCATTTGAACTAATTTATGTTATAAAATAGAATAAGCTCAAATTAAATCACAAATTAGGAAAAATTAGAAAAAATTCAAAGGAAAAATATGAATCATGATTAAGAACCAAATTTACTTTAAATATTTGCTATTATGATATGAATAACCTAAGTACATCCAAATACATAGGAAATAAAATGATGTATACTTGAGATATTTACAGTTAATTTAGCATTTAGCACAAATTAACAACCCTACAACAAAGAATGTAACTTAAAAGAAGAAGAATCATTCAAATTAAAGATGAATATTTACAATTGAGAGGTAATATGGACATTTAACAAAATTATACAAACAATCTTTTCATAATTTCTTAGTTGTATTAAATGTTCCTGGTATACAATTGCTCAAAAACTATCTCTCTAAAATGGTAACCATCTACATATTTATAGGAAACATAGGTAGTTAACCAGTCAACCTTCAAAATATCAACATGTAGATAAGGAAAGTTGTCCTTGATATAAAGATACAATGTGGATGGTTACATGTCAACTTGACAAGAAAGAGTATATGCTTATAGACTAACATATACATTACAAAAGAAAGTCTCCCTACATAGAAACACTAGTGGGCCCTTCAATTAGCCTTGTTTAAGTAAGTCTTTCACCCTAGTGTATTGTTCTTTGATTAGTTAAAAATCCACAATAGGCTTCATTAAACAATCCTCTTTCTAACCTACCAACTTGTTAAACTCATTATCCCTTTGAGATACAATTTCCTTGATACATTATGCTTTTGAAATTTTATTCCCTACAAAAATAATGATATAAAGGATCTTTTGGTTTTCCATGGCTAAGTGACCTTTGTTGTCTCTAATTCCCTAGATGTGAACACAAACCTTTTTATTAAATTATCCATCACTAATCATGCCTATAGTAGTGGTTTGAGAAGTCTTATCTAATAGATTCCCCAAAAGTTTCTCAATTTGGGTTACCAAGCCTATGCCCCTGTTGATGGAGTTGTTGACATCATTGCTCCAAGTGATCAAATCATATTGTTTATCCATAAAAAACTACCATGAAGATGTCTATATGTTTAAGTTTGATAATCTTGAAGTCCAAGGCTAGATTTGTCTTATGTACATTGATAAGCTCCTCAATTTGAGCTTGACAATCCTACCATTGAGTGATTAAGGCTTGTGATATCTTAGTATGATGGTTCAAAACACTCAATCTAAGCTTGATGATTTTCAAATTATTAAATGCATCCATCCAATATTTATTCAACACTTACAATACATCTCCAAGAATTTAAAGGACTTGAGCTTCTAAATCTTGCTTTTATTTCTCCAAATTGATAATATTCTATTTCATTCCTTAAACTCTAGCTAAGGTCATTATTGATTGGGCCAATACCATAATAGCTACATCTTCTTAAAATATAGGATGTTCCCATATTTCTTACCTTAGAATATGAGTTAAGCTTACAAATGGTTCTACCTTCTGAAAGGTGAACTCCTCAGTACCAACAATAACCTTCTTGGTCACTACTCTCTCAAGACTTGATGTATCTATATTGAAAGGGACCTAAGGTTCAGACTACTTTACCTATGTCTATTCAATAATATCTACATTTAAACTCTTAGAGGCTCTTAGGGTGTCAATCCCTTAGATTTCCTTGTTAGAAGGATCTATATCCTTATCTCTACTTATCTATTTAGAATATCCTAAATCCAAGGCTTGACATAATCCTTAACATCCATGTCAACTTGAGTCAAATCTAGTGAAGGAGAAATATATGGGAATTTTTGTGACTTCCCATAAACAAACCAATCAGGAATAGTTGGTCCATAAATAGGATTCTCATCATTGAAGATGTTAATTTCACTATTAGGGTGAGTGAAAGTTAACATAGGCCTCTTTATTGGTGGTAGAGGAACTAAGGCCAATTCTACCTATCTCTTTCCTCTATCTAATGGAACTAATTATTTTCTTGCTTCCTCAGATGGATCCTCTTCCTTATCAGAACCATAGGTATATATGATGTTAATAAGGGCACTTTCCACTATTTCTTTGGTTTCCAAAGCAATCATGCTAATAACCTCTACTAGAGAAGAAGGCCTTGGGGGAGATGCCTAAATTTGGGGACCTTCACTAGGTCTATGCTCTATGCTAAACTCTTTAATCACATATTTACCTTTTCCTTTTACATCCTCATGTTTCCCAACATGGGTTGACTTTGTTAATTCTCTCTTCTAAGTCTCAAAATATTATCCTCCAATAGGTGGATCTTGATGTGTAATCCTATATGGTCTTGGAAACAAGTGATAATGTAAGGGATATAGTTAACATATTTCTCCTGAGGGCTTATTATCCTTGACTAGCCTATGTTCTAATTTTATGTTGTAATTTTTAACCCTGGATAGGACTTTTTCAAAGTTCATTGCCTTTGTGTAAATACCATTTCTAACACTTAGTTGATGTTTTTACTTAGTATTTGTGACTTTTTTATCCTGAATATGGTTAAACACTCTATCATTAGGGTCCCAAACCTTAAGGTCATCTCGTTGGAAATAAAAAGAGTTTCTATACACCACCATAATCTCTAGCTATTTCTAATCCTTGATTATATTTTTTCCAATATCCAGTGTAAAGGGATGAACTTGAGACTTATTATTCTTCTTGCATATCTAATCCATTCCCTAGATGATTTAATAAGTAATTTATTTCTCTACAAGCTTACTGGGAACATATATAGGCATTCTATATGGTTGGACCATGATTCCTTCTATACTTATTATAGTGCAATTTCGATAGAACCACACATCCCTCATGGTCTCCACTTAGATTTTGATTAGAGGATGAAGCTTGGGCATAGGGATACCAATGATTGCCTCAAAAGTGACTAGGAAGATACCAACACATATTAATTACATGTTATTCATATATTTGAATATATGTAATTTGGATTAATGATGGGAAATGGTAGTTCTACCATTAAGGGACCAATTTTGGATGCCAAGGAAACTAATAGAGGCTAAGAGTGAATCAAAGAGGTAAGACATCATAAATAAATGCTTGGAGGTCTTTCTCTTGAAGGTCATAAATTGTTTGGCCAAGAAAAAAATTATTAGGTCTCCAATGGGAGGGGTTAAGTTCTACTACAACATGCAATGGACATAAGATACCTAGACCTTACTCAAATATGAAATAGAAGAGGCACCAAATGCTATGTTAAATAAGTTCATAGCTACCCTAATGCCCTCCCTAAATTGGGTAATAGGAATTTCACCATTAGGGGACCTAAAAACATGGGAACCTTGGATTAACCAAGGTGAGAGAACTGAATCCAAGTTTTCAGAATTTGTCCATTCTCTTAAGGATGGGAGATCGACATGAGCAAAGGGAGATTATAATAAGCCTAAAAGGCCATGGGAGCTATACATACATATTTTTTGTTACTTCCTTCATGAATAATCCATCCCCCATGTATTATATAGTTAATGAAAATAATAACAAGAAGGTCGATGTAATGTATTACCTCTAGTTTAGCAGTTGCATGGTGAAGGCTAAGTAGCTAAATTGATACTAGGTCTTTATATCTTTGGTTTACTATAATATTTCTCTTTTCATCCTAGGAAATTGGTTGTAACTCCTCTATAAATAAGAATAATTTAGACCAATTCCTGATTCCATGTACATTCAAGGTTGTCAAATCTAACTCTATGTCTCTAAAGACCCTTCCTTCACCATCTAAAGTTAGATTGAGCTCCACTTTAATTTTCATCTATTACCTACCCATCATCATTGATAACACTAAATTGTAGTTAATGAAAATAAATATTTCACTCATGCACTTGCTCAAAATTTAAGTTGCACTTACTTTGACTTCTATGTGATCAATTAAATTGACTTATGTCCTTATTTATAGAGGGTTCAAGGTTTTTTAGCTTTAATGATGAAAATATCTAACTCTGGATTTCATACGTGCCTTAATTTTTATGGGACCTCATTCTCATGTCTTATATGTTATCAATAATAGAATATATTTCATTTTGATATTCCTTACCTACATGGACATTATGTGGTAGGGTTCCATGCCTTTCATGGAAAATTTCATAAATACTAGTTGAAGGCTAGCTGTTAGCTTTCAAAAGTCCTCTTTATTTTTATTTGAAAATTGAAATCCCTATCCTTGTATTTCATTAGTCCTTTAATATTTAATCTCACTAATTGTGCCATGTGTCAAGCTCATGAGGCCTTTGAAATTTCCTCAACTTCATCACACCATTAGATCAAATCTAGTGAGTAAGTGATCACCATTGAATCCATTAGATTAAAAGCTCCATTCAAGAAATTACCATTGGATACTAAAAGATTATTACCTTTTAAACAGTTCCATGATTATATGAAACTTAGGATTAAAGATTACATTTATGATTTTATGTTAAAAAACATGAAATGACATAGGTTGAAGTTTTTATATGCTAAGTTTGCTTATGTAAAAAGATAGGAATTTCTTAAAAGGTTATTTAGAAATGACCTCTTTGTTTAGGAATTAAAAATTATATAGGTTAAATTTGATGGGTTCAGTCACATCAAATACATCATCAAATATGTCAAATGATGGGATCAAACCTATTAAATTTAAGATAATGGAATTTTTTGATCTAATAACTGAATGACATGTGTAAAACCCTCAAGAGTTCAAAAGGCTTTAAGGATTATCTAGGTTAAATTTAATAGGTTTGATAATGTCAAATAGGTCCTCATAGATGTCAAATGATGGGAGAAAACCTATCAAATTTAATATAGTATAATTTATTGATCCAATAACTCAATGCCACATGTAAATCCCTTGAGAATTATCAAGGCTTCGGGGATTGTCTAGGTTAAATTTGATAGCTTCAGTCACATCAAATGCATCTTCATATATGTCAAATTATGGGAGAGAACCTATCAAATTTAAGACAATGTAATTTATTGATCCAATAACTGAATTTCATGTGTAAATCCATCAATATTTCTTAAATATTTAGCTTTAATTTGTACCATTAGATTAAAAAATCTGATCAAGTGATTGCCATTAGATCTTTACTAGGGCCCAAATCATTAAATATATGCCTTTCTAAAAGACTTCAAGTTTGATGCACCATTGGAGCAAATATAGTGAACAAGAATAAAGCATTAGATCTATAAAAGTATGCAAATTTTAAGTTAAATCTTGATCATATATAAAATTTCTTGCTAGATTTTTTCATGATAAATTCAAAACCTTAGGGTTTACTTCTTTGGAACCCTGAATTCTTCCATAGAACATGTAAGTAATCATCTTGAAGACAATTATTAACAACATTAATACCTAAAATATGATCATAATTAGATATAGCAAACCTCATGTCTTTTTTTAAGATTAACCTACCTTTAAAATTTAAGATCAAAAAATCTTTGACACTTATTCTAGAATACAAAGGTTTTATAAAAAATTACAAGGGTCCCCTTTAAAAAAAATAAAGATGGGGGGTGTTGGTCTCAACAAATGGTGACTCACGAGGGTAACATAGAAATATTTTGGAACACAAAACTCTGATTTAAATTTATACTTGAATTTAATATCTGATCTGGAAATATACTCTCTCCTAAATCAAATTTTAGTTGAAACAAGTTCCTTATGTATAAAATTTAAACTTAGATATTAAAACATAAAATTGCAGTGTGTGCTTTGATTCCACTTACTATTTGTCATGAATTTTAAGAAAAAAACATCAAGGTTTATATCCTTTTCATCCATTACACTTAGATTTTATCACTTTAGATATTCTTTAAGAATAAAAAATCTTAATTTAGGGGAGGCTTGGGCATTGCTTTGCTGTCAACCATACATCTATATCCTTGTCAAAGATAGCTTTGGTTCCACTCAAGGCCTTGATCCACTACCTTTTAGGAATCCATATCCTTGATGGAGGTTACATGAATAATATTTACTTCTATTTACTTATATTTTTTAATGTGTTTTTCTTTTTACATTTTCTAGGTCTTTTACAAAGGTTGGAAACCAATATAGCCTGGTTTTAAGGATTTGGTCAAATGCCTTAGCATTAGGATACTCTCCTTTAGTTGAAACTTTAGTGCATGATAAGGATGTATTTTAAGTGTAAGAATGAATATGAGTTAATAAACTAAATTCACATTGTACACATATAACCCTTATTAACACCAAGTTTTTATGTAGGATAAGGTTTAAATCTTTATAGGACATTAAATTCCTATACTGATCTATACTAGTACCTTTGGTTACTTCATGTTGCTTTATTACCACCTCATGTTCACATTTTTAAGATTTATACCCACACTTTTGAGTAATTCCAAACCAAAAAATAATACCATGAGACTTTACCACAACCAAGGAACACCACCAAGAAATAAAAAGAAACAAAACACAAACAAATAGAAATATACAAGCCTAGTAAGGACAAAAACAAAATAATAAAAAAAATAACTTACTTATTCTAACTTTAACAATCTTACCCATTAAATATATGAAGACCCTCAATGGGGCAAAATAAAATTAATTCTTGAGGTATTTCCCATTGGTGGGTAAAGTAAATTCTAATCCTTGGAGATATGTCAACCTAAAAGTGTTGTTTCCCAAGATTTCTATAATTTCGTATAGGCCAATCCATAAAGAGATGAACTTATCATGTTCACCTTTAGGTTCTGATGCTTTGTCCCAAAAAAGGACTAAATATCCTTGCCTAAACACCTTCACTTTATATCTCTTATCAAACCATATTTTCATGATTTATTGGTGTTTACCAAAGTCTATAAATGCCTTTTCTCTAGCATCTTCCATTTGAATGATGTATTCTTTCATTAATTTGAATGTATACAACTTCAAAGTGATGGTAAAGATAGGATCCTAACTATATACCAACAAAAATGGTGAAGCCTTGAGATCTTTTTTGATCTTGATTTGATCTACCCATAATGCAAACTTAAGAAGTTTATGCCATGTTCTAGGTTTATTTTCAGAAAATTTCCTGGTATCTTTCATCATATTTTTGTTTGTAGATTCAGAATCACCATTTCCTTTAGGGTATTGATTAGAAGAAAACTTGAGTTCAATGCCTTGGTCCTAAGCCCATTCCATAATTTTAATAGAAATGAATGTAGATCCATTATCACAAACCAAAGAAACTAGGGTTCCAAGTCTAGTACAAATATTTTCCTCTAATAAATTGATCACCTCTTCTATTCTACATTGCTTAGTGGCTAGTACCTTAGTCCACCTAGTGAAATAGTCCATAATAGTTAGGACATACTTATGACCTTTAGAATAATTGGGGTTGATTACTCCTACAAAATCTAATCCCCATTATGAAAAAAGTTTATCCACCATCATGGGTTATAAAGGCATGGCTAACTTTGGTTCCTTTATGCTAAAGGTATAACATGAATGACATTCCCTCACATGATTATAAGCATATTTTAAGAGGGTGGTTCAATAATATCTAGCCCTAAGAATCTTGTGAGCTATGGTTCTTCCTGAAGGGTTCCCACTTCTTAGCTTTTCATGAAAGGTAGTCATAATCCAAGTTGCTTCTTCCTTGGACACACGTCTCAAATAAATTCCCTAAAACTTTCTCCTATATAAGAATCCACTCTTGATGAGGTAATGAGATACTTTTAGCCTCAATTATATCTTTTGTTCTCTTATAAATCTTGGGGTATAAACAACATTGAAAAGTAAATGGATAATAGAGTCATACCACTCATTGGGTTGGAAGTTTCTTTGATCTACTTGCATGACATATAATTTTGGGTCAATACTAGTGATCATCTAAACTTATCCTTGACATTTCACTAATTTGGCTATTTTCATCTCTATATCATATTATTGTATAATTTACATCCACTTGCCTCTTCTTTCTTTGAGATCATTCTGACTCAACATAATTTTTATAGCTAGATCAGGTAATATGGCATGTACCTCATTTCTAAGGAGGTAATGTCTAATTTTTTGTACTACCTTTACCAATGCATAAGCTTGATTATCAATCATAGAATAATTCACTTCTTCATTTTTTAAGTTGGTTCTCATTAAATCTATGGGATGATAATTCCCATCAACTTTTTGAGTTAACACTATAGCCATAATATGCTCATAAGCAAATGAATATAGATAGAAATCCTTAAAAATTAGGACTTATGAGGAATTTAGTGATTTCCTTATTAATTTTAGTGAAGGCCTTCTTATATTCTTCATTCCAAAAAATTATAGCATCTTTCTTAAGCATATAATTCAAATGTTTGATAATCTCAATGAAGCCTGAAATAAACTTCCTCACAAAGTTAATCTTGCCAAATAATGACTTATGTTCTTTTCAGCTATTGGGTAACCTTATTTTAGATATGGCCTCTACTCTATTAGGATCTACAAAAATACCATTTTTGGTAATGACATGTCCCAAAAAATTTCCTTCAGTGACATAAAATATACTTTTCTTTGGGTTAAGAGATATACCATACTTCCAGCATATATCAAATACTTGTCTCAAATGTATAAAATATTCTTATTTATTTCTAGAAAATACTATAAGATTATCCATATATATGATGATACACTTGCCCACTAAACCTTGGAAAGCATGTTCCATAGTCATTTAAAAAATTTCCCCTACATTAATTAATCCAAAAGTCATTCTCTTGTAGGCATATGTTCCCCATTTAGTAGTAAAAGATGTTTTAATACTACCTTCTCGAGAGAAAAAAAACTTGGTTATATCTAAAAAATACTTCCAAAAAGGACATCATGGAGGATCCTAAAATGGTTTGGATAACCTGGTCTAGAGAAGGTAAAGAATAATTATCCTTTTTAAATGCTCTATTTAGATTTCTAAAATCTATGCATAATCTTATTTCTCCATTCTTTTTTCTAACTAGGACTAGGTTTACCACCCAAGTGGAATGTCTAATAGGAAAAATTATACTTACATCGAATAGATTATTAACTTCTTTAAAAATCATGGGTTCTAAAATAAGGTTGACTAGCATTTGTTTTTATCTAAAGGGTTTTCAACCTTCTTGAACAGGTATAATATGAGTAATGACCCTCAGGTCAAATATTTTGAAATCTTCATAAGACCAAGCAATTACATCCTTGTATTTTATAAGCAACTCTCTAGCTTTTCTATTTTCCATTTCAGTGCAAGCCTTCCCTATATTCACCATTTTGGGCTGATCATATGGACCAAGGTTTCTCACATGATAATCTTTACCATTTACCTTGGGTTGTTTAGTTACTTTAGAAATCTTGTCAAGATTAAATAGTATTTCCAATGAAATCATCCCTTTAGCTATCTTATTATCACTTAGTTGGATGATTTTACCATTAAGTTCCTTCTCAAGAAAAGTTTCATCAACTTCATCAATAATTGAGCTTCAAAAGCTCCAAATTTAGTTAAGAAATATATTATTTTTTTATCATCATTGAAAACATGGAAATGATTTACATTATCAGGAACTGAAGGACATGGTACTAGCTCAATACTAATGCATTGAGAATCATGATTAGGCATGAGGTTAGCCACAACATAGGTAAGCTCATCAATAACTTTATTTTATTCTCTTGGAACAACTAAGATGTTGAAGGCATCAAAATATCAAATCAATTCCCACACCTTAGACTTATATCTATTTAAGTAAGACAATTTGCATTGGTATTTACTCCTCACTTGGTTAACCACAAGTTTACAGTCTACATAGACAAGGAGTTATTTAAATTTATGCTTAATGATAAACTGCAATACAAGTATTAGAGATTCATACTTAGCTAAATTATTGGTGTAAGGAAATTATAACTTATAAGTTGCATGGTATTCCTTATCTAAAGGATCTATCAATAGAGTACTAGTTCCCAATCTTAATTTTCACTTGGTACCATCAATGTATAACTTTCACAGACCAAAAATTAGAGGATAAATCTTATAAACTAGTTCTTTTGTAATTTCTAAAGTGAAAACTCACAAATTTAAAATCTAAGAAATTTACCCTTTCATTGACAACATTGGATTCTATTATCATATCTTTAATTTAAGGTTCCATTTCCACTCTTATTTGATTTGGCACACCTTTCCAATGAAGCCACAAGTGTGAGTAATTAGTAGAAATATAGCCATTTAAATCCTTAGTCCATTCTCTACTCAAAAGCAATCAATAAGTTGTAGGCATTTCTACCACATTGATACCAATGAATTGTTCAACCTTGGGTTCACTAGCCAGATAATATATGAACATTTAATAATTATCCTATAACCTTAACTCTGGATTTATCCAATTGAGTGACTACCCTATCAGACTTGATTGGAGTTAACCCAAATTGTTCACATATCCCAATAGGCATAATGTTGGTTGAGGCTCTAGAATCTAAAAGATAATTATGAACATTCTTCCCAAATGTCCTAACTATAAGTAAAAAAGGTGGAGACTCTACTTTGATTACTTGCATAATTACATTTGCATTACCATTCTTAGGGGGCTTCCAAAATTTCTTAAATAGATATTCTAAGAGTAAGTCTCTTTCTTCTATGATCTAAGTTAGCTCATGTAGAGTGATATTGGCTTTAATCCTTTTCATATCCTCCACAATATTTTAGTTAGTTTTTCTTGGAGGATCAATAGTTATCTTATAAAAAATCCCTCTAGGAAGTTTAGGATTATTATTTGATGCAGTGTTTGGAGGGGTTCCATAATTGTTGAGGGGTAGAGGTAGTCAATGGTTATTTTTATTCCCTATTTCTCAGAGGATATGTCTTCAAAAATTGTTGTAATGCTTGAATATCCTCAGGAATATTCTCAAGCTCATTATCCTCTTGAAAAGGGAATTTGAAATATTACACCATATGCACTTGGTCAGATGGTTTAGATTCAGAAGAATTTGTAGTAGCATCTTTGTTTAGAACCACTTCAAATGTGTCAAGTTCTTCTTGAAAAGCTTCAAAGGATTTACAAAACTCAATGCAAACAATATCACCATACTTTAAAGTAGAATGCACCCTATATTAATCTAGTAAGGTAATATTAGAGAGGTTTATACCCATATTATTTTTTCTTGAGGAAGGCTCATTAGCTTTGATATTATATAAATTATCATTCTAAAACCTATTCGTAGGCTAGTTGAAATTTTGGAAAGTGAAGTTCCTTCCAAATTTTTCATTAGCATTATCAACTTTTTTTGCAATTTAAAAAAATCCATGCTAAGCTTCTATACCATTTCTAATATAGACTCATTCACATTTTTTATAACCTCATAATTTTGACCTTGGTAACTGTTAATGCCACTAACATGCACTAAAGCCTTTTTGTCATTGTCATGAAATTCATTGGTAACTTGATGGCTTAATAAACCTAAATTTTTAGTAGGTGTAGCATGACTATTAGGTAATACATTCAAAGCATGTAATTGGTTTAATGCTAGAGTATTTTGGTTTTTATTTGGAAAAAAGGTGTAATATAGGTATTTAAGGATTAACATTTGGGATAGAATAAGACATTTTTCAAAGGCACTGCATTTGGTTTCTAATAACCACTGATTTAGAATAGGCTTGACCCAATGTGATGATAAGTGGAAGGGCTCTCTTCATAAACATAGAAGTCATGGGGTCAAAAACATCTTTATAAACCTCCAAAGATAAATCTTCATTAGAGGACCTAGCATTAAAGGACCTAATAGGTTCACATGTATCTCTTTTAATAGTTTTAAATTGATGATAAATAACACAAGGACTTATGATCTTTCCAAATTGATCAATAAAAATAGTGTCAAAGTTATTCCATGAGATAATATAATTGTCAAGAAAATTAAGGAACCATTCATATGAAACATCTTTGAATGTAAATAGGAATAACCTACATGATACATCTTCATGAATAATATTTAATAATCTTAATACATATTTGAAATATTTAACATGTTCTTTGACAGTTGTAATACCAGTTGGACTAAATATTGGCAAATATTTTTTAGGATTACATGGTAAATCATGAACTACAACTGGTACATTGATATGGGAACTTCCAAGTCACACCATGTTTAGATGAAGATCAAGCACATGAATCCCTTACAAATTCGATACTAGTAGAGATATAGAATACTTATATTTACCTCTATCTTTCCTAGTCCTTATATGGATTTCTAGTTCGAGCAAGGGTTCTCTAGTCTCTTAATGTGATATGGTCCTAATCCTTGGTAATTTTAGTTTTAAGATTAAGGATATTGTTTTGAAACATGGTGTAACACATTAATTTATAAATAATGAAAAATAATATGCACACTAATCATGATTTTCCAAAAAATTGTTTATAAGAGGATGAAGGACATAAATCTTTAACAAAACAAGTTCAAAGATGTACTAAATTATGCAAATATGACAAATCTTTACAACTTATGACTCAAATAAACCTCTTATTATCAAATAATTATCCATTTTGAATAAAATAAGCCATCCTAACTCTAGATACTAATAAATTCATAGCACCCGAATTTGTATTTCTACAAAGGTCACCAATCTTTACACAATTTATGCTAGAAGAAACATAATCATGTAAAATGTAGAGTAACTTTCACCAAATACACCTAAAAAATATTAAGTATATTTAAAGATGGCCCTCCTTCTAGTTCCAAGAGATCTTATCATGTTGATGCTTCAAAATGTACCATAGGGGTTTTTCAATGTTGATGAACACTACTCATTTTAGGATTTGAAAAAAATAAGGTATGAGTTGCAGTTTATGACAATTCAATGATATTTGTGGTGGAATAGAAGTAGATTATGAGAACTATAAAAAACATTTGTTTGATTTAGTGTTTGGGATCCACCAAGGTTTAAATATTTAGATATTCAATATTTTTTTATGAGTTAGAGGCTAAAATAAATGAGTATTGACAATGATCTTTAAGCTAGAGTGAATCTTGACAAAAATAAGAAAAGAGAAGAGCAAAGTAAGAAAGAAGGTGATTGAAGGTTTTCATCTCAAATATTATGACAAAATTCCAATTAATTTGAGCACATTTGAACTAATTTATGTTATAAAATGGCATAAGCTCAAATTATATCACAAATTAGGCAAAATTCAAAGGAAAAATATGAATCATAAATAAGAACTAAATTTAATTTAAAGATTTGCTATTATGATATAAATAATCTAATTACATCGAGATACAAATAAAATAAAATGAAGTATACTTAAAAAGTTTAAAGTTAATTTAGCATTTAGCATAAATTAATAACCCTATGACAAATAATGTAAATTAAAATAAAAAGAATCATTCAAATTCATGATGACTATCTACAATTGAGAGTTAACATGGAAATTTAACAAAACTATATAGACAATCTTTTAAAAATTATTTAGTTGTATTAAATGCTCTTAGTAAACAATTTATCAAAAACTCTCTCTCTAAAATGGTAACCATCTACCTATTTATAGGAAACATAGAAAGTTAACCAGTTAACCTTCAAAATATCCTCATGTAGATAAGGATAGATGTCCTTGATATAAAGATACAATTGTGGAAGCTCACATGTCAACTTGACAAGAAAGAGTACATTCTTATCGACTAACATATACTTTACAAAATAAAGTTTCCCTAAATAGAAACACTAGTGGGCCCCTCAATTAGCCTTATCCAAGGAAGTCTTTCACCCTAGTGTATTATCCTTTTATTAGTTCAAAATCCACTGTAGTCTTCTTTAAACAATCCTCTTTTTGACCTGCCAACTTGTTAAACTCATTATTTTCTTGAGATACAAGTTACTTAAAACATTATGCTTCTACAATTTTCCTCCCTATATAAATAATTCTATAAAGGATCTTTTGGTTGTCCTTGGTTGTGTGACCTTTATTGTCTCTGATGCCATGAATGTGAAAACCAACCTTTTGCCTAAATTCTTCATCACTAATCATGCCTATAGTAGTGGTTTGAGAATGGTTATCTAATATATTCCTCAAAATTTTCTCAATATAGGTTACCAAGCCTGTGTCTCTCTTGATGAAGTTGTTGACATCATACTCCAGGTGATCAAATCCTCTTGTTTATCAATCAAAACTACCATGAAGATGTCCAAATGTCTAAGTTTCATAATCTTGAAGTCTAAGGCTAGATTTTTCTTATGTGCCTTGATAAGCTCTTCCATTTGAGCTTGAGAGTTGTACCATTCAGTGATTAAGGCTTGTGCCATCCCAGTTTGATGGTTTAAAGCACTCAATCTAAACTTGATGATTTTCAAATTCTTAAAATCATCCATCAAAGATTTATTCAGCACTTGCAATACATCCCCAAGAATTTAAAGGAGGACTTGAGCTTCTACATCTTGATTTTTTTCTCCAAGATGAGAATATTCTATTTCATTCCCTAAACTCCAGCCAAGGTCATTGTGGACTGGGCTAGTACCATACTAGCAACATCTTCTTAAAATACAGGATGCTCCCCTAATGCCTACCCTAGAATAGGTGTTAATCCTACAAATGGTTCCACCTTCTAAAAGGTGAACTCCTTAGTACCAATAATAACATAATGAGTCACTACTCTCTCAAGAGTTGATGTATCTATATTGAAATGGACCTAAGGGTCAGACTCCTCTACCTATGGTTATTCAAGAATCTCTACATTTGAACTTTTATATGCTCTTGGGGTGGAAACCCTTGGTTTTCCTTGTTGTGAAGGATCTAGATCCTTCTCTATGATTGTCTATTTATAATATCCTAAATCCAATGCTTGACATTATCTTAAACATCCATGTCAACTCGAGTAAAAGCCAATGAAGGAGAAAGAGATGGGATTTTTTACAACTTACCATAAACAAACCAATCAAGAATATTTGATCCATAAATAGGATTCTCATCACTAAAGAGGTTAATTTCAGTAGTAGGGTGAGTGAAATTTAACCTAGGCCTCTTTCTTGGTGCTAGAGGAACTAAGGCCAATTTTGCATGTCTCTTTCCTCCATCCAATGGAACTATTTATTTTCTTACTTCCTCATATGGATTATATTCTTTATCAAAACCATATGTAGCTATGATGTTAAGAAGGGCACTTGAATTATTTCTTTAGTTTCAAAATTAGTCATGCTAATAACCTCTACTAGGTGGGGATGCCTAAATTTGGAGACCATCACCAGGTTTATGCTCTATGATAGACTTTGGAATCACATATTTACATTTTCTTTTTACATCCAAATGTTTCCCAACCTAAGGTGACTATTGATTTTCTTTATTGAGGCTCAAAAGATTATCCTCCAATAGGTGGCTCTTGATGTGCAATCCTAGATGGTCCTAGTGAAAAGTGATAATGCAAGGGATGTAGTTTCCATATTTCACCTGAGGGCTTATTATCCTTGACTAGCCTATGTTCTAATTTGATGTTATAATTTTTAATCCTAGATAGGACTTCTTTAAAGTTCCTTGCCTTTCTGTAAATACCATCTCCCATACCTAGTTGATGTTTTTACCTAGTTTTTGGGACCTTTTTATCTCAAATATGGTTATTCACTCTATCATTGGTGTCCCACATCTTAAGGTCATCCATTTAGAAACTAAAAGAGTTCCTATGGACCACCATGATCTTTAGCTATTTCCAATCCTTGATTATAATTCTACCAATGTCTAGTGGAGAGGGATGAACTTGATCCTTCTTATTCTTCTTTCATATCCAATCCATTCTCTAGATGATTTGATAAGCAATTTCTTACTCTACAAGCTTACTGGGAACATATATAGGAAATTTGTATGGTTGGACCGTGATTCCTTCTATCCTTATTACAATGCAATCTGGATAAAACCACACATCCCCCATGGTATCCACTTATCTTTTGATTATAGGATGAAGCTTGGGTATAGGGATACACATGATTGCCTAAAAAATTATTGAGAAGATACCATCATATATGAATTGCATTTAATTAATATATTTGAATATATGTAATTTCAAGTAATGATGGGAAATGGTAATTCTACTATCAGGGGACCAATTTTAGACACTAGGGTAATTAGTAGAAGCTAGGAGTGAATCAAAGAGGTAGGACATCATAAATAATTCCTTGGAGGTATTTCTCTTGATGGCTATAAATTTTTTGGCCAAGAAAAAGCTTATTAGGTCTCTAATGTAGGGGGTTAAGTTCTAGTCCAACATGCAATGAACATAAGATACCCATACCTTACTCAAATATGTAGTAAAAGAGGCACCAAAGGCTATATTCAATAAGGTCATAACTACACTAACACCCTCCCCAAATTGGGTAATAGGAGTTTCACCATTAGGGGACTTAAAGGCATTGGAACCTTAGATTAACAAAGGTGAGAGGACTGAATCCAAGTTTTGGGAATTTGTCCATTCTCTCAAGGATGGGAGATCGACATGAGCAAAGGGAGATTATAGTAAGCCTCAAAGGCCATGGGATCTATACATGTAACTTTTTTTTTACTTAGTTCATGATTAATCCATTCCCAATATATTCTAGATTCAATGGAAATAGGAACAAGAAGGTCGATGTAATGCATTCCCTCTAGTTTAACATCTGCATGGTGAAGGCCTACCAACTAAATTGATACTAGGTATTTGTATCTTTGGTGCACTATAGCATTCCTCTTTTCCTCTTAGGAAATTGTTTATAACTTCTCTATAAATAAGAATAATTTAGACCAATTATTAATTCTATGTACATTCAATGTGGTCAAATCTAAATCTGTGTCTCTAAAGACCCTTCACCATCTGAAGTTAGATAAAGCTTCACTTTAATTTTTATTTATTGCCTACCTGTTGCCATTGATAACATTAAATTGTAGTTGATGAAAACAAAATATCACTAAGGCACTTGCTCTAATTTCAAGTTTCACTTACTTTGATTGCTATGTGTTCAATTAAACTGACTTAAGTCCTTTATAGAGGGTTTAGGGTATTTTAGCTTTAATGGCAAAAATATCTAGCTATTTATTTCATACATGCCTTAAATTTTATGGGACCTCATTCTCATGTCTTTTGCATTATCAATCATAGGATATCATTCATTTTGATCTTCCATACCTATGTGGAGCTTATGTGGTAGGTTTCCATGCCTTTCATATCAAATTTCATAAATGCTATTGAAGGCTAGCTATTAGCTTTCAAAAGTACTCTTTATTTTGCTTTGAAAATATGAATCCCTATCCTTGAATTTCACTGGTCTTTTAATCTTTAAGCTCACTAATTTCCATGTGTCAAGCTTGTGAGGGCTTTGAAAATTCCTAAACTTTGTCACACCATTAGATCAAATCCATTGAGCAAGCGATCACCATTAGATCCATTAGATTAGGACATATGATTAAGTGATCACCATTGGATACTGCAAGATGAGTACCTTTTAAATAGTTCCATGATTATATGAAACTTAAGATTAAATATTACATTTAGAATTTTATGTTAAAAACACAAAATGAATTAGGTTGATGTCTTTATATGCTATGTTTTCCTACATAAAAAGACAAGATTTTATTAAAAGGTTCATTCAAAATGCCCTATTTGTTTAGGCTTTAAAAAATATCTAGGTTAAATTCAATAGGTTTGATCACATCAAATGATGGGAGATAACCTATCAAATTTAATATAATTTAATTTATTTATCCAATAATTGACTACCATGTGTAAATCCCTTGGGATTTCACAAGGTTTCAAGGATTGTCTAGGTTAAATTTTATGGCTTTGGTCACATCAAATACATCCTTATAGATGTCAAATGATCAGAGTGAACCTATCAAATTTAAGAAAATAGAATTTATTTATAAAATAATTTAATTCCATGTGTAAATTCCTCAATATTTTTCAAGGCTTCAGGGATTATCTAGGTTATATTTTATGGGTTCAGTCTTATCAAATACATCCTCATAGACATCAAATGATAGGATCAAACCTATCAAATTTAAGACAATGGAATTTATTGATCTAATAATTGAATTCCATGTGTAAATCCCTCAAGAGATCCTAAAGCTTTGAATTTAATTAATACCATTATATTAAAACCTCTGATCAAGTGATCATCATTGGATCTTTATTGGAGCCCAAATCATTAACTATATGCCTTTCTAAAAGACTTCAATCTTGTTTCCCCATTGGATCAAATCCAGTGAACAAGCATAAATTTTTAGATCTACAAAACCACATAAAATTTCTTGTGAATGTTTAAAATCAAACCCTTAGGGTTTATTGCTTGTGAACCCTAACTTCTACCATAAAACCTGCATTTAATCACCTTGAAGATGATTATTAACAACATTAATCCCTAACATATGATCATAATCAGATATAACAAAACTCATGTCTTTTTATAAGATTGAACCACCTTTAAAATTCAAGATCAAAATTTTTTCACACATATTCCATAATATATGGTTCTGGAAACCACTACAACGGTCCCTTTTTCAAAGAAAAAGAAAGATGGGGGGGTGTTGGTCTCAATAGTGTGCTGGTATATGATTGTGTGGGTTTTAAGAGATAATTAAAATAAGTTTAAATTTGTTGAAATGATAATAAAATTTCAATATTTATCCTCTCTTAATTGGAAGACTTAAAGAAAAGCAAAGATATTCAAACAAAGACCTAAGACCTATATAGGCATCTATAGGCCTAATAAAGATAGTCATGCCTATAGGGAAAGATGAAAAATTTTGATTTAAATTTGGGTTAAAATGAGGAATAAGAGTTTCTTAAAATAGTCATGATTTATAAATTTTAGTAAATTCTAATAGCTAACTGATAAGGTCATATGTCCAAATTAACTCTCAAGATTCTTATCTAACCATTATCGATAGCCAAGATCAATAGACCTATAGGCTTGTACATGTGAATAAGGAAATATGAGATGTAGTGGTGCTTATTTTAATTATACATGCCATTTAAATAGATCACATGTGAATTATACAATAGTTTATACACCCTTAATCTTCAAGACTTAGGGCATTGACTATATAAACACGCCTATATGAATAAAATGAAGACCTACAGGTGGTAGACTTGTATGTCCTCATTTTGGACTAAAAAAATGGTGTTATCAAGAGTATTTGGTTAGAAACATAATTACATATAGAATAATATATGATATATATTCATGTAGACATTTATGCCATTTAGAATCCAATAGCAGTTTTAAGATGATTAAGTCTATAGCCGTAATGCCATACATAGTTTTATGTTTCAAGATAATAAGGAATAGTTTGAAATTATATAAAAGAATAATAAATTTGTTAGTTAAATAATAATAAGACTTGAATGAATATTATTCACATTAAATTTGTTAATGACCTAATTTGGTAAGGTCACATTTCATGGAATTAGCACTACAGTCATCATAATGACCACCTATAGTTGTATATGTCAAACATGAAAAGGAAAGTATATGGTTTTTAAGATACAAGTATTGAAAGTGTTAAATAAATTTTTTAATACTTGAATACAATATTATTGACCTTTAAGTGTTTAATGAATTGTGTTTAAACCAAAACTTCAAAATTGTAGTCAAACTCCATGACCACCTATAGGTTGGTCTAGATAACTCAAGGTGGTTCCAAGTTTGGAGAGAAGATATAGTGTAATTAAAGAGAATTGGATTTTATCTTAGGTAGGTGGATAGTGTAAGATGTTATTATAAGGTTTAATAAACCTAAAAAAGTTTAGAGGAAGATGACCAAATGACTTAATAAAGACCATACAACCCTGTGTGTATTAGGGTGGTAAAATTTTCATTTTTTGAAGATGATACGAGAACATGAGAGACCTAATAAGGTGATAGTAACATATAAAAATCTTTATAAAAATATTTTAACTCCTTTAACAACCAATAAATGAGGCAAACATAATAGCTAGGGTCAATGTGACATACTTGACTTCAAACCCTCGATGTATAAAACACAGGTTGCAAAGATAATGGAAGGTAAATTAACATTTAGGGTGATTTTAAAAATTCACATGAGGTATCTTATATCTAAATAAATCATTAGATACTTTAATTAAGTGTCAAGAATCAACTATAGGCCTCATATTTCTCCCAACCTTCACAAATGCATTATCTGTAACTTAAGAAGCTACCAACTTTCACTTATAAATTTCATTAAATTTTCCATATGAAAAAATAGTATTTGGAGGTGGTGGATGGATCCCCCCACTTCCAACTTGTGGTATTAGGAAGAAGAAATAGGATTTGTTCTTTATGAATAATCCTTAAGAGTAAGAGACACGTAAACCCTTCATAACAAACTAATGGAAGAGAAATATTTTTAAATGAATTAAAATTAATTATTTTGATATAAAAATGACTTTATTGACCTTATTAGTTCTCATTAACACCATGGCATGGTAGTCATTTTCATATGCAAGTATAGTACCATATAAAATGGATAAAATATAACGTTGAAATCTTGTTTATGTAGGTATAGAGTAGGGAATAGATCCTAAGTCAATTTTATAGAGAAATTAGGAATTTAAAAAGTTTATTAAATCATCCAATCACTTATTCATGTCTTCCTAGGTGATATACAAGCTCTACAAGTTTTCAAATTGGCCAAAAGGGGAGAAACACATTATTTTGCTAGCTAAGAGGCCTATATGCAGGCCTATAAAACACTTTAAGAGGAATATATTCATTACATTGAATTATTATAGTATTTTTTATAACCAAAAAAACTCATTTCAAACATTGAATCTTGAAATTTTCATGGAAAATTTCTCAAAAGGCCTCTCAAGCATGCATAAGCACCTAAGCTTGCCAATATCAATTTCTTGGTTTGCCCACCTACGCAAGGCCACAGAACATGAAATTTGAAATTTATAATGGTATTAAAAAAATTATAAATTTTAATAAAACACTTTTGTGTGGTTTTACATGTGTGTGAGGCTTCGAGAGCAAGATATCTGTTTATAGGCAAGGAGGCCTAATTAGGTCTAATTAGATAGAAAAAAGGAAGAAAAAATAACACTTCCACTCAAATTTATGTCTTAAAACTTGTCATGGATATATAAGCAGATACTAGGTCATCCAAAATGTGTATATTTATCAATTATAGTCTATAAATTCTTATGTACAAGGAGGTTTACCTATTTTAAGGGTTATAAGGAGTAGGTACAAAAACAAGCTAATGGAGCAAAATCATATCTTTTGGAGGGTTTGATGGGTATATTTTTCTTGTTTTAGGTATGATATGAGGATGAAAATCCATACATGGAGGTAAATTACCTTATTAAAATCAAAACCAAGTCTCCTCTCTCTTACGTCATGATTTAAGAAAAGGAGTTCAAATGATCAATTCACCATGTCAATGCATAAAAACTCTTCAAAAACCCTTTAAATGTTACTTATAACATTTTAAAAAAAAATTAGGACAAGAAAATGTCAAAATTAAGTTGAAAATAAAATTAAAATTCTTGAAATATTTTAACATTCTCAAGGAGACCTTTTCCTCTCCTGTGTCAAGTTAAGGAGAAAAGGTTAAACATGCTTGAAGAGTTTTATAGCATCCCTTTCAAGGTGGTAATACCTCATAAATGTATTAGTATATTGTTTTAATTTAGTAAATAATGAATATTTTAATATCCATTTTCAAGGATATGACTTACTCTTCAAGGACATATAAGCAAGGATATAGGGAATGTGAGCAAATATTTAGGAATTTCAAAGGGTTAGACTTTACCAATAAATATTAAAGACTTATTTAAGCTTTCTATTAAATTTAAAACTTTCCCCTATGCCAATTTTAAAGAGGAAATAATGAGAAATTAGAGGACTTAGTATGTAGGATTTGAAAAAGATGATGACAAGTGAATCATCCCTATTTTGGGGATGTCTTGTCTCCCTTCACCTTTCTCTCTTCTATATTTTATAATCATTTTCATAATGACATATCAATTTTCTTACTTTGGTTGTGCTTAAATGATTTCAAAATATTTTACTACACCTTTTGGATATATAAAAAGCTATTTTCCTCCATTTTCATATTGTTTTATAAATTATATGTGTGATTTCCATTAATATAACATTGTATATCCGTATCTCTCTTATGTTAATATTTGGTTTTCATACCTTATTATAGAATATTTTAGTTTACAAAGGTCATGATAAGTGTCTAGGTTTAATCTTAGTCTAAGTTTAGATGTGAATTTGACAAATTTTCATCCTTTACTTCCTAAGAGTGTCAATTACATGCAAAAGTGGTCATAAAAATTAGTGCATCACCTTTATTATAATTTTTCACTATCAATTCTAGTACAAGTATGATTCACTAACCCTTTCCATTAGTCAAGAAATAAATAGCTAGTAGGTTTAGATACAAATTTATTGAGTTAATCAAGGTAACTAACCCTCTATCTATAGATTATATCCATCTCAAATTCACCCACACTTTGGTGAAATTCCATTGTTTTAGTAGGAGGGGGAAGTAGTACACATTATCATAAAATTTTCACTCCTAATTGACAATAATACCTTATTCTATACGTAATGCCTGGGGAAGACTATCTCTAGCCCTTCATATTTATGTAAATATCCAATAGGGATTGTATGCTGGAACCAATCTAGTTCTCTCCCATTTAGGGACTTTGTAAATAATTGTAATAGAGTTAACTTATTTTTAATATGGGCCTAAAGGTGTAAGTATGGACCTCCATGTCCATCAAATATAGGTAACACTGGTATCTAAAAGTTACGCGGTAACCTTTTAGTTGAGATTCTATATGGAATAGGTTTACTATGCATAACATTGGCATCGAGCCAAGATTGGTATTATTTGTTCTCTAAAGTGAGATTATGTACTTGTTTTTAAACATGACCCACACCATTCATTAAATAAATTAACTCTCGTGAAGGGTTCAAGGTTTTTTACCTTTAATGATGAAAATATCTAGCTCTTGATTTCATATGTGCCTTATATTTTATGGGACCTCATTCTCATGTCTTATATGTTATCAAGAATAGAATATATTTCATTTTGATATTACATACCTACATGGACACTATGTGGTAGGGTTCCATGCCTTTCATGGAAACTTTCATAAATACTAGTTGAAGGCTAGCAATTAGCTTTCAAAAGTCCTCTTTATTTTTCTTTGAAAATTTAAATCCCTATCCTTTTATTTCATTAGTCCTTTAATATTTAATCTCACTAATTGTGCCATGTGTCAAGCTCATAAGGCCTTTGAAAGTTCCTCAACTTCATCACACCATTAGATCAAATCTAGTGAGTAAGTGATCACTATTGAATCCATTAGATTAAAACCTCCATTCAAGAAATTACCATTAGATACTAAAAGATTATTACCTTTTAAATAGTTCCATGATTATATGAAACTTAGGATTAAAGATTACATTTATAATTATATGTTAAAAAAAATTAAATGACATAGGTTGAAGTTTTTATATGCTAAATTTGCTTATGTAAAAAGATAGGAATTTCTTAAAAGGTTATTTAAAAATGACCTCTTTGTTTAGAAATTAAAAATTACATAGGTTAAATTTGATGGGTTAAGTCACATCAAATGCATCATAAAATATGTAAAATTATGGGATCAACCCCATTAAATTTAAGATAATGTAATGATCTAATAACTGAATGACATGTGTAAAACCCTCAAGAGTTCCCAAGGCTTTAAGGATTATCTAGGTTAAATTTAATAGGTTTGATAATGTCAAATAGGTCCTCATAGATGTCAAATGATGGGAGAAAACCTATCAAATTTAATATATTATAACTTATTTCACTAATAACTCAATGCCACATGTAAATCCCTTGAGAATTCTCAAGGCTTCAGGGATTGTCTAGGTTAAAGTTGACAAGTTCAGTCACATCAAATACATCATCATAGTTGTCAAATTATGGGAGAGAACCTATCAAATTTAATACAATGTAATTTATTGATCCAATAACTGAATTCCATGTGTAAATCCATCAATATTTCTTAAAGCTTTAGCTTTAATTCGCAACATTTGATTAAAACATCTGATCAAGTGATTGCCATTAGATATTTAATAAGGCCCAAATCATTAAATGTATGCCTTTCTAAAAGACTTCAAGTTTGATGCACCATTGGATCAAATATAGTGAATAAGAATAAAGCATTAGATCTATAAAAGTATGCAAACTTTAAGTTAAATATTGATCATATATATAATTTCTTGCAACATTTTTTCATGATAAATTAAAAACCTTAGGGTTTACTTCTTTGGAACCCTGACTTCTTCCATAGAACCTATAAGTAATCACCTTGAAGACAATTATTAACAACATTAATACCTAAAATATGATCATAATTAGATATATCAAACCTCATGTCTTTTTTTAAGATTGACCTACCTTTAAAATTTAAGATCAAAAAATCTTTGACACTTATTATAGAATACAAAGGTTATATAAATAATTACAAGGGTCCCCTTTTTAAGAAAATAAAGATGGGGGGTGTTGGTCACAACAAATGGTGACTCACAAGGGTAACATAGCAATATTTTGGAACACAAAACTCTAATTTAAATTTGTACTTGAATTTAATATCTGATCTAGAAATATACTCTCTCATAAATCAAATTTTATTTCAAAAAAGTTCCTTATGTATAAAATTTAAACTTAGATATTAAAACATAAACTTGCAGTGTGTGCTTTGATTCCACTTACTATTTGTCATAAATTTTAAGAAAAAACATCAAGGTTTATATCTTTTTCATCCATTACACTTAAATTTGAGCGCTTTAGATATTCTTTAAGAATAAAAAATCTTAATTTAGGGGAGGCTTTGGCATTGCTTTGCTATCAACCATACATCTATATCCTTGTCAAAGATAGCTTTGGTTCCACTCAAGGCCTTGATCCACTACCTTTTAGGAATCCATATCCTTGATGGAGGTTACATGAATAATATTTACTTCTATTTACATATATTTTTTAATGTGTTTTTATTTTTACATTTTCTAGGTCTTTTACAAAGGTTGGAAACCAATATAGCCTGGTTTTAAGGATTTGGTCAAATGCCTTAGCATTAGGATACTCTCCTTTAGTTGAAACTTTAGTCCATGATAAGGATGTATTTTAAGTGTAAGAATGAATATGAGTTAATAAACTAAATTCAAATTGTACACATATAACCCTTATTAACACCAAGTTTTTATGTAGGATAAGGTTTAAATCATTATAGGACATTAAATTCCTATACGGATCTGTACTAGTACCTTTGGTTACTTCATGTTGCTTTATTACCACCTCATGTTCACATTTTTAAGATTTATACCCACACTTTTGAGTAATTCCAAACCAAAAAATAATACCATGAGACTTTACCACAACCAAGGAACACCACCAAGAAATAAAAAGAAACAAAACACAAACAAATAGAAATATACAAGCCTAGTAAGGACAAAAACAAAACAAGAAAAAAAATAACTTACTTATTCTAACTTTAACAATCTTACCCATTAAATCTATGAAGACCTTCAATGGGGCAAAAGAAAATTAATTCTTGAGGTATTTCCCATTGGTGGGTAAAGTAAATTCTAATCCTTGGAGATCTTTCAACCTAAAAGTGTTGTTTCCCAAGATTTCTATAATTTGGTATAGGCCAATCCATAAAGAGATGAACTTATCATGTTCACCTTTAGGTTTTGATGCTTTGTCCCAAAAAAGGACTAAGTATCCTTGCCTAAACACCTTCACTTTATATCTCTTATCAAACCATCTTTTCATGATTTATTGGTGTCTACCAAAGTCTATAAATGCCTTTTCTCTAGTATCTTCCATTTGAATGATGTCTAATATCCTAGAATTAGAAAGTTCTTGATTGTATTTCATGTATTGTTTCATTAATTTGAATGAAGACAACTTCAAGGTGATGGTAAAGATAGGATCCTGACTATATACCAACAAAAATGGTGAAGCCTTGAGATCTTGTTTGATCTTTATTTGATCTACACATAATGCAAACCTAAGAAGTTTATGCCATGTTCTAGGTCTATTTTCAACAAATTTCCTGGTAGCTTTCATCATATTTTTGTTTGTAGATTCAAAATCACCATTTCCTTAAGGGTATTGATTAGAAGAAAACATGAGTTCAATGCCTTGGTCCTAAGCCCATTCCATAATTTTAATAGAAATGAATGTAGATCCATTATCACAAACCAAAGAAACTAGTGTTCCAAGTCTAGTACAAATATTTTCCTCTAATAAATTTATCACCTCTTCTATTATACATTGCTTAGTGGCTAGTACCTTAGTCCACCTAGTGAAATAGTCCATAATAGTTAGGACATACTTATGACCTTTAGAAGAATTGGGGTTGATTACTCCTACAAAGTCTAATCGCCATTATGAAAAAGGTTTATCCACCATCATGGGTTATAAAGGCATGGCTAACTTTGGTTCCTTTATGCTAAAGGTATAGCATGAATGACATTCCCTCACATGATTATAAGCATATTTTAAGAGGGTGGGCCAATAATATCCAGCCCTAAGAATCTTGTGAGCTATAGTTCTTCCTGAAGGGTTCCCAATTCCTAGCTTTTCATGAAAGGTAGTCATAATCCAAGTTGCTTCTTCCTTGGACACACATCTCAAATAAATTCCCTCAAACTCTCTCCTAGATAATAATCCCATCAACTTTTTGAGTTAACATTGCAGCCATAATATGCTCATAAGCAAATGAATATAGATAGAAATCTTTAAAAATTAGGACTTATGAGGAACTCAGTGATTTCCTTATTAATTTTAGTGAAGGCCTTCTTATATTCTTCATTCCAAAAAATTATAGCATCTTTCTTAAGCATATAATTCAAATGTTTGATAATCTCAATGAAGCCTGAAATAAACTTCCTCACAAAGTTAATCTAGCCAAAGAATGACTTAAGTTCTTTTCAGCTATTGGGCAACCCTATTTTAGAGATGACCTTTACTCTATTAGGATCTACAAATATACCATCCTTGGTAATGACATGTCCCAAAAAATTTCCTTCAGTGACAGAAAATATACTTTTCTTTGGGTTAAGAGATATACCATACTTCCAGCATATATCAAATACTTGTCTCAAATGTATAAAATATTCCTATTTATTTCTAGAAAATACTATAAGATTATCCATATATATGAGGATACACTCACCCACTAAACCTTGGAAAGCATGTTCCATAGTCATTTTAAAATTTTCCCCTACATTAATTAATCCAAAAGTCATTCTCTTATAGGCATATGTTCCCCACTTAGTAGTAAAAGATGTTTTCATACTGCCTTCTCAAGAAAAAAACACCTGGTTATATCTAAAAAATACTTCCAAAAAGGACATCATGGAGGATCCTAAAATGGTTTCGATAACCTGGTCTAGAGAAGGTAAAGAATAATTATCTTTTTTAGATGCCCTATTCAGATTTCTAAAATCTATGCATAATCTTATTTCTCCTTTCTTTTTTCTAACTAGGACTAGGTTTACCACCCAAGTGGAATGTCTAATAGGAAAAATGATACTTACATCCAATAGATTCTTAACTTCTTTAAAAATCATGGGTTCTAAAATAAGGTTGACTAGCATTTGTTTTTATCTAAAGGGTTTGTAACCTTCTGGAAGAGGTATAATATGAGTAACGACCCTCAGGTTAAATATTTTGAAATCTTCAGAAGACCAAGCAATTACATTCTCATATTTTATAAGCAACTCTCTAGCTTTTCTATTTTCCATTTCAGTGTAAGCCTTCCCTATATTCACCATTTTGGGTGGATCATATGGACCAAGGTTTCTCACGTGATAATCTTTAACATTTACCTTGGGTTGTTTAGTTACTTTAGAAATCTTGTCAAGATTAAATAGTATTTTTAATGAAATCATCCCTTTAGCTATCTTATTATCACTTAGTTGGATGATTTTACCATTAAGTTCCTTCTCAAGAAAAGTTTCATCAACTTCATCAATAATTGAGCTTCAAAATCTCCAAAATTAGTTAAGAAATCTATTATTTTTTATCATCATTGAAAACATGGAAATGATTTACATTATCAGGAACTGAAGGACATGGTACTAGCTTAATACTAATGCATTGAGAATAATGATTAGGAATGAGGTTAGCGACAACATAGGTAAGCTCATCAATAACTTTATTTTATTCTCTTGGGACCACTAAGATGTTGAAGGCATCAAAATATCAAATCAATTCCCACACCCTAGAATTATATCCATTTAAGTAAGACAATTTGCACTGGTATTTACTCCTCACTTGGTTAACCACAAGTTTACAGTCTCCATAGACAAGGAGTTAATTAAATTTGTGTTTAATGGTAAACTAAAATACAAGTATGAGAGCTTCATACTTAGCTAAATTATTGGTGTAAGGAAATTATAACTTATAAGTTACATGGTATTGCTTTTCTAAAGGATCTATCAATAAAATACTAGTTCCTAATCTTTATTTTAACTTGGTACCATCAATGTATAACTTTCACAAACCAAACATTAGAGGATAGATCTCATAAACTAGTTCTTTTGTAATTTATAAAGTGAAAACTCCCAAATTTAAAATCTAGGAAATTTACCCTTTCATTGACAACATTGGATTCTATTATCATGTCTTTCATTTAAGGTTCCCTTTCCACTCTTATTTAATTTGGCACACCTTTCCAAGGAAGCCACAAGTGTGAGTAATTATTAGAAATATATCCATTTAAAGCCTTAGTCCATTATCTACTCAAAAGCAATCCATAAGTAGTAGGCATTTCTACCACATTGATACCTATGAATTGTTCAACCTTGGGTTCACTAGCCAACTAATATATGCACATTAAATAATTCTCCTATAACCTTAACTCTGGATTTATCCAATTGAGTGACTACCCTATCAGACTTGATTGGAGTTAACCCAAATTGTTCACATATCCTGGTAGGCATAATGTTTGTTGAGGATCTAGAATCTAAAAGATAATTATGAACATTCTTCTCAAATATCCTAACTATAAGTAAAAAAGGTGGAGACTCTACTTTTATTACTTATGTAATTACATTTGCATTATCATTCTTAGGGGGCTTCACAAATTTCTTAGATAGAGATTCTAAGAGTAAGTCTCTTTGTTATGTGATCTAAGTTAGCTCGTGTAGAGTGATATTGTCTTTAATCCTTTTCATATCCTCCACAATATTTTAGTTATTTTTGCTTCGAGGATCAATAGTTATCTTAGAATAAATTCCTCTAGGAAGTTTAGGATTATTATTTGATGCAGTGTTTTGAGGGGTTCCATAATTTTTGAGGGGTAAAGGTAGTCAATGGTTATTTTTATTCCCTATTTCTCAGAGGATATGTCTTCAAAAATTGTTGTAATGCTTGAATCTCCTTAGGAATATTCTCAAGCTCATTATCCTCTTGATAAGGGAATTTGAAATATTACACCTAATGCACTTGGTCAGATGGTTTAGATTTAGAAGAATTTGTAGTAGAATCTTTGTTTAGAACCACTTCAAATGTGTCAATTTCTTCTTGAAAATATTCCAAGGATTTAAAAAACTCAATGCAATCAATCTCACCATGCTTGAAAGTAGCATGCACCCTATAGTAATCTAGTAAGGAAATATTAGTGGGGTTTATATCCATATTATTTTTTCTAGAGGAAGGCTCATTAGCTTTGATATTATATAAATTATCATTCTGAAACTATTCCCAGGCTAGTTGAACTTTTGGAAAGTGAAGTTCCTTCCAAATTTTTCATTAGCATTATCAACTTATTTTTGCAATTTCAAAAAATCCATGCTAAGCTTCTACAGCATTTTAAATATAGACTCGTTCACATTTTTTAGAACCTCATAATTTTGACCTTTGTAACTGTTAATGCCACTAACATGCACTAAAGCCTTTTGGTCATTGTCATGAAATCCATTGGTAACTTGATGGCTTAATAAACCTAAATTTTTATTAGGGGTAGCATGACTAGTAGGTAATACATTCAAAGCATGTAATTGGTTTAATTCTAGAGTATTTTGGTTTTTATTTGGAAAAAAGGTGTAATATAGGTATTTAAGGATTAACATTTGGGATAGAATAAGACATTTTTCCTTGGCACTACATTTGGTTTCTAATAACCACTGATTCAGAATAGGCTTGACCCAATGTGATGATAAGTGGAAGGGCTCTCTTCATAAACATAGAAGTCATGGGGTCAAAAACATCTTTATAAACCTTCAAAGATAAATATTCATTAGAGGACCTAGCATTAAAGGACCTAATAGGTTCACATGTATCTCTTTTAATAGTTTTAAATTGATGATAAATAACACAAGGACTTATGATCTTTCCAAATTGATCAATAAAAATAGTGTCAAAGTTATTCCATGAGATAATATAATTGTCAAGAAAATTAAGGAACCATTCATATGCAACATCTTTGAATGTAAATAGGAACAGCCTACATGATACATCTTCATGAATAATATTTAATAATCTTAATACAGATTTGAAAGATTTAACATGTTCTTTGACAATTGTAATACTAGTTGGACTAAATATTGGCAAATATTTTTTAGGATTACATGGTAAATCATGAACTACAACTGGTACATTGATATGGGAACTTCCAAGTCACACCATGTTTAGATGAAGATCAAGCACATGAATCCCTTACAAAGGTGATACTAGTAGAGATTTATAATACTTATATTTACCTCTATCTTTCCTAGTCCTTATATGGATTTCTAGTTCGAGCAAGGGTTCTCTAGTCTCTTAATGTGATATGGTCCTAATCCTTGGTAATTTTATTTTTAAGATTAAGGATCTTGTTTTGAAACATGGTGTAACACATTAATTTATAAATAATGACAAAAAATATGCACACTAATCATAATTTGCCAAAAAATGTTCATAAGAGGATGAAGGACATAAATCTTTAACTAAACAAGTTCAAAGATGTACTAAATTATGCAAATATGACAAATCTTTACAAATTATGACTCAAATAAACCTCTTATTATCAAATAATTATCCATTTTGAATAAAATAAGCAATCCTAACTCTAGGTACTAATAAATTCTTAGCACTAGAAGTTGTATTTCTAAAAAGGTCACCAATCTTTACACAATTTATGCTAGAAGAAACATAATCATGTAAAATGTTGAGTAATTTTCACCAAATACACCCAAAAAATATTAAGTATCTTTAAAGATGGCCCTCCTTATAGTTCCAAAAGAGCTTCTCATGTTGATGCTTCAAAATGTACCATAGGGGTTTTTCAATGTCGATGAATACTACTCATTTTAGGATTTGGAAAAAATAAGGTATGAGTTGTAGTTTATGACAATTCAATGATATTTGTGGTGGAATAAAAGTAGAGTATGAGAACTATACAAAATATTTGTTTGATTTAGTGGTTGGGATCCACCAAGGTTTAAATATTTAGATATTCAATATTTTTTTATGAGTTAGAGGCTAAACTAAATGAGTATTGACAATGATCTTTAAGCTAGAGTGAATCTTGACAAAAATAAGAGAAGAGAAGGGAAAAGTAAGAAAGGAGATTGAAGGTTTTCATCTCAAATATTATGACAAAATTCCAATTAATTTGAGCACATTTGAACTAATTTATGTCATAAAATGGCATAAGCTCAAATTATATCACAAATTAGGCAAAATTCAAAGGAAAAATATGAATAATAAATAAGAACTAAATTTAATTTAAAGATTTGCTATTATGATCTAAATAATCTAAGTACATCCAAATACAAAGAAAATAAAATGAAGTATAGTTAAAAAATTTAAATTTAATTTAGCATTTAGCATAAATTAATAACCCTATGACAATTAATGTAAATTAAAATATTAAGAATCATTCAAATTCATGATGACTATCTACAATTGAGAGGTAACATGGACATTTAACAAAACTATATAGACAATATTTTAAAAATTATTTAGTTGTATTAAATGCTCTTAGTATACAATTTATCAAAAACTTTCTTTCTAAAATGGTAACCGTCTACCTATTTATAGGAAACATAGGAAGTTAACAAGTTAACCTTCAAAATATCCTCATGTAGATAAGGATAGTTGTCCTTGATATAAAGATACAATGTGGAAGCTCACATGTCAACTTGACAATAAAGAGTACATGCGTACATACTAACATATACTTTACAAAAGAAAGTTTACCTAAATAGAAACACTAGTGGGCCCCTCAATTAGCCTTATCCGAGGAAGTCTTTCACCCTAGTGTATTGTCCTTTGATTAGTTCAAAATGCACTCTAGGCTTCTTTAAACAATCCTCTTTTTGACATGCCAACTTTTTAAACTCATTATTTGCTTGAGATACAAGTTCCTTAAAACATTATGCTTCTACAATTTTCCTCCCTATATAAATAATTCTATAAAGGATATTTTGGTTGTCCTTGGTTGTGTGACCTTTGTTGTCTCTGATGCAATGAATGTGAACACCAACCTTTTGCCTAAATTCTTCATCACTAATCATTCCTATAGTAGTGGTTTGAGAATGGTTATCTAATAGATTCCTCCAAATTTTCTCAATATAGGTTACCAATCCTGTGTCTCTCTTGATGAAGTTATTGACATCATACTCCAGGTGATCAAATCCTCTTGTTTATCCATCAAAACTACCATGAAGATGTCCAAATGTCTAAGTTTCATAATCTTGAAGTCTAAATCTAGCTTCATCTTATGTACCTTGATAATCTCTTCCATTCGAGCTTGAGAATCTTGCCATTGAGTGATTAAGGCTTGTGCCATCCTAGTTTGATGGTTTAAAGCACTCAATCTAAACTTGATGATTTTCAAATTCTTAAAATCATCCATCAAAGATTTATTCAACACTTGCAATACATCCCCAAGAATTTAAAGGAGGACTTGAGCTTCTACATCTTGATTTTTTTCTCCAAGATGTGAATATTCTATTTCATTCCTTGAACTATAGCCAAGGTCATTGTGGACTGGGCTAGTACCATACTAGAAACATCTTCTTAAAATATAGGATGCTCCCCTGATGCCTACCCTAGAATAGGTGTTAATCCTAAAAATGGTTCCACCTTCTAAAAGGTGAACTCCTTAGTACCAATAATAACATAATGAGTCACTACTCTCTCAAGAGTTGATGTATCTATATTGAAATGGACCTAAGGGTTAGACTCCTTTACCTATGGTTATTCAAGAATCTCTACATTTGAACTTTTAGAGGCTCTTGGGGTGGTAACCATTGGTTTTCCTTGTTGTGAAGTATCTAGATACTTCTCTATGCTTGTCTATTTATAATATCCTGAATCCAAGGCTTGACATTATCTTAAACATCCATGTCAACTTGAGTCAAAGCCAATGAAGGAGAAAGAGATGGGATTTTTTACAACTTCCCATAAACAAACCAATCAAGAATATTTGATGCATAAATAGGATTCTCATCACTAAAGAGGTTAATTTTAGTAGTTGGGTGAGTGAAATTTAACCTAGGCCTCTTTCTTGGTGCTAGAGGAACTAAGGCCAATTTTGCATGTCTCTTTCCTCCATCCAATGGAACTAATTATTTTCTTACTTCCTCATATGGATTTTTTTCTTTATCAAAACCATATGTAGCTATGATATTTAGAAGGGCACTTGAATTATTTCTTTAGTTTCAAAATTAGTCATACTAATAACCTCTAATAGGGAAGAAGGCCTTGGTGGGGATGCCTAAATTTGGAGACCATCACCAGGTTTATGCTCTGTGATAGACTTTAGAATCACATCTTTACATTTTATTTTTACATCAAAATGTTTCCCAACCTAAGGTGACTATTGATTCTCTTTGTTGAGGCTCGAAATATTATCCTCCAATAGGTGGCTCTTGATGTGCAATCCTAGATGGTCCTAGTGAAAAGTGATAATGCAAGGGATGTAGTTGCCATATTTCACCTGAGGGCTTATTATCCTTGACTAACCTATGTTCTAATTTGATGTTGTAATTTTTAATCCTAGATAGGACTTCTTTAAAGTTCCTTGCCTTTCTGTAAATACCATCTCCCACACCTAGTTGATGTTTTTACTCAGTCTTTTGGACCTTTTTATCTCAAATATGGTTATTCACTCTATCATTGGTGTCCCACATCTTAAGGTCATCCATTTAGAAACTAAAAGAGTTCCTATGGACCACCATGATCTTTAGCTATTTCCAATCCTTGATTATAATTATACCAATGTCTAGTGGAGAGGGATGAACTTGAGCCTTCTTATTCTTCTTGCATATCCAATCCATTCTCTAGATGATTTGATAAGCAATTTGTTACTCTACAAGCTTACTGGGAACATATATAGGAAATTTGTATGGTTGGACCATGATTCCTTCTATCCTTATTACAATGCAATATGGATTAAACCACACATCCCCCATGGTATCCACTTATCTTTTAATTATAGGATGAAGCTTGGGCATTGGGTTACCCGTGATTGCCTCAAAAATGATTGAGAAGATACCATCATATATGAATTTCATGTAATTCATATATTTGAATATATGTAATTTTGAGTAATGATGGGAAATGGTAATTCTACTATCAGGGGACCAATTTTAGACACTATGGTAATTAGTGGAAGCTAGGAGTGAATCAAAGAGGTAAGACATCATAAATAATTCCTTGGAGGTATTTCTCTTGATGGATATAATTTTTTGGCCAAGAAAAAACTTATTAGGTCTCTAATGGAGGGGGTTAAGTTCTAGTCCAACATGCAATGAACATAAGATACCCATACCTTACTCAAATATGTAGTAAAAGAGGCACCAAAGGCTATATTCAATAAGGTCATAACTACAATAACACCCTCCCCAAATTGGGTAATAGGAGTTTCACCATCAGGGGAATTAAAAGCCTTGGAACCTTAGATTAACAAAGGTGAGAGGACTGAATCCAAGTTTTGGGAATTTGTCCATTCTCTCAAGGATGGGAGAATGACATGAGCAAAGGGAGATTATAGTAAGCCTCAAAGGCCATGGGATCTATACATGTAACTTTTTTGTTACTTAATTCATGATTAATCCATTCCCAATCTATTCTAGATTCAATGAAAATAGGAACAAGAAGGTCGATGCAATGCATTCCCTCTAGTTTAGCATCTGCATGGTGAAGGCCTACCAACTAAATTGATATTAGGTCTTTGTATCTATGGTGCACTATAGCATTCCTCTTTTGCTCTTAGAAATTTGGTTATAACTTCTCTATAGAGAAGAATAATTTAGACCAATTATTAATTCTATGTACATTCAATGTTGTGAAATCTAAATCTATGTCTTTAAAGACCCTTCACCGTCTAAAGTTAGATAAAGCTTCAATTTAATTTTTATTTATTACCTACTTGTTGCCATTGATAACACTAAATTGTAGTTGATGAAAACAAAATCTCACTAAGGCACTTTCTCTAATTTCAAGTTTCACTTACGTTGATTTCTATGTGATCAATTAAACTGACTTGAGTCCTTCTTTGTAGAGGGTTCAAGGTATTTTAGCTTTAATGGCAAAAATATCTAGCTATTTATTTCATACATGCCTTAAATTTTATGGGACCTCATTCTCATGTCTTTTGCATTATCAATCATAGGATATCATTCATTTTGATCTTCCATACCTATGTGGAGCTTATGTGGTAGGTTGCCATGCCTTTCATATCAAATTTCATAAATGCTATTGAAGGCTAGCTGTTAGCTTTCAAAAGTACTCTTTATTTTGCTTTGAAAATATGAATCCCTATCCTTGAATTTCACTGGTCTTTTAATATTTAAGCTCACTAATTTCCATGTGTCAAGCTTGTGAGGGCTTTGAAAATTCCTAAACTTTGTCACACCATTAGATCAAATCCATTAAGCAAGCGATCACCATTAGATCCATTAGATTAAAACATGTGATTAAGTGATCACCATTGGATACTGCAAGATGAGTACCTTTTAAATAGTTCCATGATTATATGAAACTTAAGATTAAATATTACATTTAGAATTTTATGTTAAAAACACAAAATGAATTAGGTTGATGTCTTTATATGTTATGGTTTCGTACATAAAAACATAGGATTTTTTTAAAAGGTTCATTCAAAATGCCCTATTTTTTTAGGCTTTAAAAACTATCTAGGTTAAATTTGACAGGTTTGATCACATCAAATGATGGGAGAGAACCTATCAAATTTAATATAATTTAATTTATTTATCCAATAATTTACTACCATGTGTAAAGCCCTTTGGATTTTTCAAGGTTTCAAGGATTGTCCAGGTTAAATTTTATGGCTTTGGTCATATCAAATACATCCTTATAGATGTCAAATGATCAGAGTGAACCTATCAAATTTAAGAAAATAGAATTATTTATATAATAATTTAATTCCATGTGTAAATTCCTCAAGATTTTTCAAGGCTTTAGGGATTATCTATGTTAAATTTTATGGGTTTAGTCTTATCAAATACATCCTCATAGACATCAAATGATAGGATCAAACCTATCAAATTTAAGACAATGTAATTTATTGATCTAATAATTGAATGCCATGTGTAAATCTTGCAATAGATCCTAAAGCTTTGAATTTAATTAATACCATTATATTAAAACCTCTGATCAAGTGATCATTGCATCTTTATTGGGGCCCAAATCATTAGCCGTATGCCTTTCTAAAAGACTTCAATCTTATTGCCCCATTGGATCAAATCAAGTGAACAAGCGTAAATTGTTAGATCTACAAAACCACATAAAATTTAAGTTAAATATTGATCATGTATAAAGTTTCCTACTAAATTTTCTTGTGAATGTTTAAAACCAAACCCTTAGGTTTTATTTCTTGGGAACCTTGACTTCTTCCATAAAACCTGTAGTTAATCACCTTGAAGATGATTATTAACAACATTAATCCCTAACATATGATCATAATCAGATATAACAAAACTCATGTCTTTTTATAAGATTGAACCACCTTTAAAATTCAATATCAAATTTTTTTCACACATACTCCTTAATATATGGTTCTGTAAAAAATTACAAGGGTCCCTTTTTCAAAGGAAAAGAAAGATGGGGGGGGGGTGTTGGTCTCAATAGTGTGCTAGTATATGATTGTGTGGGTTTCAAGAGATAATTAAAATAAGTTTAAATTTGTTGAAATGATAATAAAATTTCAATATTTATCCTCTATTAATTGGAAGGGGGAAAGAAAAGAAAAGATATTCAAACAAAGACCTAAGACCTATATAGGCATCTATAGGCCTAATGGAGATAGTCATGCCTATAGGGAAAGATGAAATATTTTGATTTAAATTTGGGTTACAATGAGGAATAAGAGATTTTTAAAATATTCATGATTTATAACTTTTATTAAATTCTAATAGCTAACTGATAAGGTCATATGTCCAAATTAACTCTCAAGATTCTTATCGAACCATTATCGATAGCCAAGATCAATAGACCTACAGACTTGTACATGTGAATCAAAAAATTTGAGATGTCATGGTGCTTATTTTAATTCTACATACCATTTGAATAGATCACATGTGAATTATACAATAGTTTGTACACATTTAATCTTCAAGATTTAGGGCATTGACTATCTAAACACGCCTATATGAGTAAAATGAAGACCTATAGGTGGTAGACATGTATGTCCTCATTTTGGACTAAAAAAATGGTGTTATCAAGATTATTTGGTTATAAAAATAATTACATATAGAATAATATAGGATATATATTCATGTAGACATCTATGCCATTTAGAGTCCAATAGCAGATTTAAGATGATTAAGTCTATAGCCATAATGCCATACATAGTTTTATGTTTCAAGAAAATAAGGAATAGTTTGAAATTATATAAAAGGGTAATAAATTTTTTAGTTGAATAATAATAAGACATGAATGAATATTATTCACATTAAATTTGTTAATGACCTAATTTAGTAAGGTCACATTTCATGGAATTAACACTACAATCATCATAATGACCACCTATAGTTGTATATGTCAAACACGAAAAGGAAAGTATATGGTTTTTAAGATACAAGTATTGAAAGTGTTAAATATATTTTTAAATACTTTAATACAATATTATTGACCTTTAAGTGTTTAATGAATTGTGTTTAAACCAAAACTTCAAAATTGTAGTCAAACTCCATGACCACCTATAGGTTGGTCTAGATAACTCAGGGTGGTTCCAAGTTTGGAGAGAAGACATATTGTAATTAAAGAGAATTGGATTTTATCTTAGGTAGGTGGATAGTGTAAGATGTTATTATAAGGTTTAATAAACCTAAAAAATTTTAGAGGAAGATGACAAAATGACTTAATAAAGACCATAAAACCCTGTGTGTATTAGGGTGGTAAAATTTTCATTTTTTGAAGATGATACGAGAACATGAGAGACCTAATAAGGTGATAGTAACATATAAAAATCTTTATAAAAATATTTTAACTCCTTTAACAACCAATAAATGAGGCAAACATAGTATCTAGGGTCAATGTGACATACTTGACTTCAAACCCTCGATGTATAAAACACAGGTTGCAAAGATAATGGAAGGTAAATTAACATTTAGGGTGATTTTAAAAATTCACATGAGGTATCTTAGATCTAAATAAATCATTATATACTTGAATTAAGTGTCAAGCATCACCTATAGGCTTCATATTTCTCCCAACCTTCACAAATGCATAGTCTGTAACTTGAGAAGCTACCAACTTTCACTTATAAATTTCATTAAATTTTCCATGTGAAAAAATAGTATTTGGAGGTGGTGGATGGATCCCCCCACTTCCAACTTGTGTTATTAGGAAGAAGAAATAGGATTTGTTCTTTATGAATAATCCTTAAGAGTAAGAGACACCTAAATCCTTCATAACAACCTAATGGAAGAGAAATATTTTTAAATGAATTAAATTTAATTATTTTGATATAAAAATGACTTTATTGACCTTATTAGTTCTCATTAACACCATGGCATGGTAGTCATTTTCATATGCAAATATGGTACCATATAAAATGGATAAAATATAAAGTTGAAGGCTTGTTTATGCGGGTATAGAGTAGGGAATAGATCCTAAGTCAAGTTTATAGATAAATTAGGAATCTAAAAAGTTTATTCAATCATCCAATCACTTATTCATGTCTTCCTAGGTGATATACAAGCTCTACAAGTTTCCAAATTGGCCAAAAGGGGAGAAACGCATTATTTTGCTAGCTAAGAGGCCTATATGTAGGCCTATAAAACACTTTAAGAGGAATATATTCATTATATTGAGTTATTATAGTATTTTTTAGACCCAAGAAAACTCATTTAAAACATTGAAACTTGAAAATTTCATGGAAAATTTCTCAAAATGCCTCTCAAGCATGCACAAGCACCTAAGCTTGCCAATATCAATTTCTTGGTTTGCCCACCTACACAAGGCCCCAAAACATGAAATTTGACATTTATCATGGTATTAAAAATATTATAAATTTTAATAAAACACTTTTGGGGGTTTTACATGTGTGTGAGGCTTCTGGAGTAAGATATCTGTCTATAGGCAAGGAGGCCTAATTAGGTCTAATTAGATAGAAAAAAGGAAGAAAAAAGAACACTTCCACTCAAATTTATGTCTAAAAACTTGTCATGGATATATAAGGGCATACTAGGTCCTTCAATATGTGTATATTTATCAATTATAGTCTATACATTCTTATGTACAAGGAGGTTTACCTATTTTAAGGGTTATAAGGAGTAGGTACAAAAACAAGCTAATGGAGCAAAATCATATCTTTTGGAGGGTTTGATGGGTATATGTGTCTTGTTTGAGGTCTGATATGAGGATTAAAATCCATACATGGAGGTAAATTACCTTATTAAAATCAAAACCAAGTCTCCTCTCTCTTACGTCATGATTTAAGAAAAGGAGTTCAAAAGATCAATTCACCATGTCAATGCATAAAAACTCTTCAAAACCCATTTAAATGTTACTTATAACATTAAAAACAATTTTTAGGACAAGAAAATGTCAAAATTAAGTTGAAAATAAAATTAAAATTATTCAAATATTTTAACATTTTCAAGGAGACCTTTTCCTCTCCTATGTCAAGTTAAGGAGAAAAGGTTAAACATGCTTGAAGAGTTTTATAACATCCCTTTCAAGGTGGTAATACGTCATAAATGTATTAGGATGATGTTATAATGGAATAAATAATGAATATTTTAATATCTATTTTCAAGGATATGACTTACTCTTCAAGGACATATAAGCAAGGATATAGGGAATGTGAGCAAATATTTAGGAATTTCAAAGGGTTAGAGTTTACCAATAAATATTAAAGACTTATTTAATCTTCCTATTAAATTTAAAGCTTTCCCATATGCCAATTTTAAAGAGGAAATAATGAGAAATTAGTGGACTTAATATGTAGGATTTGAAAAAGATGATGACAAGTGAATCATCCCTATTTTGGGGATTTCTTGTCTCCCTTCACCTTTCTCTCTTCTATATTTTATAATAATTTTCATAATGAAATATCAATTTTTTTATTTTGGTTGTGCTTAAAGGATTAAAAAATATTTTACTACACCTTTTGGATATATAAAAATCTATTTTCCTCCATTTTCATATTGTTTTATAAATTATATGTGTGATTTCCATTAATATAACATTGTATATCAGTATCTCTCTTATGTTAATATTTGGTTTTCATACCTTATTATATAATATTTTATTTTACAAAGGTCATGATAAGTGTCTAGGTTTAATCTTAGTCTAAGTTTAGATGTGAATTCGACAAATTTTCATCCTTTACTTCCTAAGAGTGTCAATTACATGCAAAAGTGGTCATAAAAATTAGTGCATCACCTTTATTATAATTTTTCAATGTCAATTCTAGTACAAGTATGATTCATTAACCATTTACATTAGTCAAGAAATAAATATCTAGTAGTATTAGATATAAATGTATTGAGTTAATCAAGGTAACTAATCCTCTATCTATAGATTATATCCATCTCAAAGTCACCCACACTTAGGTGAAATTCCATTGTTTTAGTAGGAGGGGAAGTAGTACACATTATCATAAAAGTGTCACTCCTAATTGACAATAATACCTTATTCTATATGTAATGCCTGAGAAAGACTATCTCTAGCCCTTCATATTTATGTAAATATCCAATAGGGATTGTATGCTGGAACCAATCTACTTATGTCCCATTTAGGGACTTTGTAAATAATTGTAATAGAGTTAACTTATTTTTAATATGGTCCATGGATTTCTCATAAGCCTAAAGGTGTAAGTATGGATCTCCATGTCCATCAAATATAGGTAACACTAGTATCTAAAAGCTACGTGGTAACCTTTTAGTTGAGATTCTACATGGAATAGGTTTACTATGCATAACATTGGCATGGACCCAAGATTGGTATTATTTATTCTCTAAAGTGAGATTATGTACTTGTTGTTAAACATGACCCACACTATGTATTAAATAAATTAACTCTTGTGAAGGCATATTATCATTATCAATGGGTTCATTTAATTCTTGAAAGGTTAATATTTATTATATCCATTGGTACATTATATAATAAATATTGTTTAGAAAGGGTTTATTTTCTCTCATTAACCTTTAGAGGTGTGATAGTTGGGACCTAGTTAGAGGGAAATGAGCTACTACCCTCATTTAGGTTAGTTTGATAAATAAGTTCTATTGTATTAAGTGGGTTAAGAGGGATTCATTGGTATCTTTTATATTGTTGAGTTGTAAAGGAATATAACATGTTATTTGAATAAAAAGTATTTTATTCTCTAGTAAATGTAAATTATGAACATAATAATAATAAGTGTGTGTGTGTGTGTGTTTTACATATAACCTATTTTTTGGTTGAATAAGAGAGATAGGAGAGGTAAGATAAGAATTAGAGAGTGTAGATTTTATGTAATCTTGATCTTAATCGTAATAATCATTATCCCATTGTTTATCAAAATTAAAATTTAATTCATTTGTAGAAGTAAGAGTAGAAGATGTATTATCCACATGATCATTAAGAGAAATAGAATAGGAATATTTTAACCTTTTTATACTATGCAATGTGTCATTATATGTATGTGTAATGAAAGGCATTTGTTCTTTGTTTATTTTTGAAATAAAAGCATGATTATCACTTTCAATTCTAGAATGAAGGGAAGGAGAAGTAACAACCATGTTTTCTTTATGCATATTATGATATATAGGATAAGATTTAAATAAATTTACATTATCAACTTATTGTAAAGGACTATTTCATTGAGATTGAAATGTGAATAAAGGTGATAAATTAATTTCATCTACCTTAGGTCATGCATTTCTAAAATGTGTAATATCATTTGTGCTTATTTTATAAAATGTAACTAAGAAGGGTAAGGAAAATGCATTGTTCATATCTAATTTATTTGAACCATGAAAAGGTAGTTTTTGTGTAGTGTACTTATATTTATTTAATTTTAATAATGAAGTAACAAAAGTAATTAAAAATTATAGGATCACATTGGAATAAAGAACTACTAACAAGAGGTTATTTGGGAATTATATTATTAGACTTATTTTTAGGAGTAAGATAAGATTAAGAGGAAAGAGAGGATGACATATCTAATATATTCTCATGTTATTTTTCATTTTCATGATCATATTAATCCTCATATCCATCATTATAACAATATTCATCATTGTTATAAATGAATTAATTATTATTCTCTAATGTTTAATCTTGAAAATTAGTTCTTTCATTATTAGAAGCATGAGATAAATTCAAGAGTGCACTAAGTTGATGAAGGGTAGAAGACTTTTTAGATGGAATTTTAAAATTTCTAAATAAGATAGTGTAAACAAGGAATGACAAACTGACAAGAGATAGAATATAATCTAACATAAGTATGTGTGTATTGTGTGAAATTTTGAAAAAAGTTTGTAATAGAAAATAGTATTGTGATTGAGACACTAATTTCTAATATTTGTATCTATAGTGACCTAGTATGTGGATCTAGGGATTTAATTTAGGGTTGTGTTGTAAAAATTTACATAAAATAAAATAAAATAAAATGTAATATATGATTAATTAAATTAGTTAGGTTATGCCAAAAAATAAAAAAATTAAAACTTTCTAACCCTAATTTAATGTACAAAATTTAGAGAAGGTAAACCCTAAGGAAAATTAGGGTTTTGAATAAATATGTGCAGTAAGATGATTTCACCAAATGTTTTAACCTTTTTAGTGTTTTACTATGTGTAAATACTATGTAGTTAAGGCATGAGTATGTTGCTAATCTAGAATAAAATTGGAAATTATTGATTCGATGGAACTTTCACAAAATAACAAGTGAAAGGAGAAAAGGAACTTATTTAGATTTAAACAAAGTATTTTAAAAAGTAGGTTATTGGAAATGACTGAGTAGACATAGAGGAATCTTTCATCTTTTGACTTTTTTGTTGAGATATGGTTTTGGATAGTAGTGCGCCTCTTAGGATAGTATCTCCATATAGCCACTAGTGTCCAATTTTGGTGCTAATATCCTTTTTATAGGGAATATCTATAACTTTTAGGGAACATGTAGGATATTTTATAGGTCCTATAGGTGATTTTGTGTCACTTGGGGGCTCATCTACGTCACTATTTTAGATAAATATTATCCAAAACTCTAATAAATACCTACATACATGAAATAATAAATGTATCAAATTTAAAAAGGAAAGGAAAAATTGGGTTGTGAGATGTTACAATCACATAAAATAGAACCCCTATTGACATAGACACTGTGTACATTAACCCCAATGCTAGGGGTATTATATTGCATATAGTTATCCTTTAGGGAATGTGCACCATCAACTTGCATGGCATGCTACAACAAACATTTCTTAGGCCCTTCTTGAATCAATCATGTAAATTTATAGGTGAGAAAACTATGTAGTATGACATGTATTTGAACTATATTATTAGTGAGTTTATGAAAATAAGTGAAAAAATAGTAAGTGATAGATGTAAAATTCCTTGTGTGGATATTTATATAGGAGGATATTTGTTTTGAATATATACTTTGTTCACTAGCTGACAAGTCATAAAACAATATATAAAACACATAAGAGAATGATCATTGAGGGGTTATGGCTTAAACAAGATGAAAGGCCATGTTGAACATTAGATCCACAAGTGGACATTAACACCATGTGGTGATATTACCCTAAAAGTGGTTCTATTATATTAAGGCTTATAATAGAGCAAAAATTAGGGAGGAGAGGCTAGGAGCCCTTGTGACTAAAAAAAGGTGACTTGTGATTGTTGGGAGTGTCTCAAACAATAAAAATAAGACACAATACATATTTAAAGGCTCAATATGATCATTTTAACAAGGAATATATCCATCACTAAGACCATCATGTGAAAGAGCAACAAAATACATAATACTTGTAGTTTTTTTTACCAAATTATGGTGTTTAAAAAATCACATTATATATTAAGGCCACATGTCCCATTACATGTATAATTATGAGGGAATTTTTTGTATCTATACTTTATATTAAAGATCAATCATTGTTTATAGTTCAATTATTCCTTAAGACATTAACAAAAAAACATTATACAGTTTGAGTCTTTTCCTAATAGATCTTTGTACAAAATGTGTGGTTTGTAACAAGTCTTTTTAAAAAGGGAAAATCACTAACAATGGACCAATATCTAAATGGAAAAACATTCAATAACTAAAACAATATTGAATGAAAATCATATAAGACTATGTATTTTTATTCCACTATCATATGTGCTCTTTGATTTATAAACCATGTGATGTTCAAATGTAAATTTTTTATCAATAACCTTATACCAAATTTAAATTATAATTGGGTTAATTATTTTAGATACTTAAATATGGTTTTTATTACTTGAAAATTGATATCTTGACATGCATTTACCATGAAATACTTAAGAACATAAACAAGGCCCAAATTGTCCACCCTCTCACACTTACATGTTATTTTATGAATAAACATTTTATTATGATTTTATGCACCTATAATAATAATTTTGTCTATTTTTAACCTACTGTATATCTTGTACACACACACACACAAAGAGAGATATACACACACATAGTTCAGTCCACGTGTATATAGGGTTCTATTGGTTTTGATCATTATTTTGAATCAATTACTACCTATGTTGGTTGAAATAAACTCACTCACAAAAATGGTTGTTTATAAAATAAAACCCATCCTTATTGTTAGACCATAAGACTAACATATAGGTTAAATTAGGAATAATTCAACTAGATCTATATATTAAAAAATCAAGCTCTCATTTAAAAAGGACTTGTCACTTGTTTCATATGCATCTATATACTATTACACATTGAGAAAATATACACTATTGTTCTGAATTTTCATACCTATCATAAGGATAATTCACAATCCAATTCTAAATAAATAAAAATATAATTCAGAGAAAGAATTTTTAGTTATTATATCCATTGACTAGTTCGATACACATAGTGAAGGAGAATAATTTCACAATCACACAAGGTGGGAGAAATACATTTAGCTCAATTTACCTTCTTTGAGTATTGTATATGTAGACAATGACCAATAATTAGGAGGAGGTGATTTGGGTTAGTTGAACCCATTAAAATCCCTCGATTTTGGGTGATTTATATCCTTCACAATAACATCTAAAGATTTAACACAAAAGAGGTTTATTTATCTATCTAGGTCAGTCATCAAGTTTTGAGATTGTAAACCTAGAGCAATAAAATATAGTTAGAGGTAGTTTTAAAATCATTATATCATAATTTATTACTATTTATTACTATTAAATAGGTTTATATAAACTTCATATACTAATCCAATATTATAGAACTAACCCACCAAAAATAACGAATTAGTTCAGGAACTAAATGAATCACAAAACTACCTATCTATAATTTTTGATTCTAGAATATGTCTACAATTTAAAATTAAACAAAAAAATATAATTATTGTGTTATCCTTATTAATTTATATATTTATCATATGCCATTTTCAAATAATAATAATCAATCTCACTCTTTGACATTCAAATGTATGATTTAATTCCATATATGGATCTAAATTACATTTCAAAGTTATACCTTAATTAGATTAACCTCACCCATTAATATAAATTAGGATTAAAAACTTATAAATCATTCACATGCATTATAAATATTATCTTTGATCTATAAAAAATCAAATATAAATTCAAAGTTTCACCTATCAAGAAACAAAGTAAACTTGTCATTCATGATTTAAAAATTATCATTCAATACTTTGTAAAAGGAGTTGATACTAAGAGTTAAACCAAATGTAACCAAATCATTTATATTTTTCAAACATGGAGACATCTTACTCTATCAATTTTGTTACTATAATAAAATTTGAAATTTTAGATACTAAAATTTGATCTTTAGTACTTAATAATGGTAATTTTAACACACATTTACCATGTGTGACTTGAACATAGAAACAAGGTCCTAATAATCTATCCTATCACACTTGAATGATATCTTATGAGTCAACCCTTATGTTTTGATGTCATAAACCTTCATTATCCTCACTATCTATTTGAAACCTATTAAATATACTATATAAACATCTATATACTCTTAGTTCAATCTAACTTTAGACATGTTAGTTATTCCCGCTACTTTCATTATCACCAATTGATAATGCCTTATACTAGTCAGAATCAACCCTCTCCTAATAAAAATTAATTTAAAAAATGAAAACCATATTTAGAGTTATTTAATAATCCCAATATTTGATTAGAATGAGGAATTATTCAGTTGGATCCATATATAAAAATAAATGTCTCACTCTAAATGGACTTGTCACTTTTCTTATACACATTTATATAGTATTTCACATTGATAAAATCTACTCTATTCTTCTAATTTTGAATACCTATCACTAGGAATAGTCATAAGAAAAATTAAAAGAAATAAAAATATATGTCAAATTAAGAATTGATAATTAGAAAATACATTCATTAAATGCATCCATGTAGTGAAGGAGAACAATTTTACAATCACACTAGGTGGGATAATTACATGTGGATTAATTTCCCTCCTTTGAGTATTTGATACTTAGGTGGTAACTAATCATTACTTTTGGTTTTTTTGGGTTTGATCAACCCTTTAAAATTTCACATTTTTATAGGATTCTATCCCTCACAATAATATATAGGGTTTGAATGTAAAGGAGGTTGAAAACCTGATCTACATAATTCATCAAGGTTTAGGATTAAAAAAATATAGAGTATTCAAGGACACTTATAGGTGATGTTATAGTCACTATTGCATAATTTCATGTTTATTACTATTTAATAATATGGAAATATCAAATAATGATATTGATTTGATCATATGGAATTGACCTAAAATAAATAATGAATTAGTTTGAAAACATAACAAACATAAATCCTATTTATCCCTACTTCCATAATATATTTTTAGTCAGATAGTCAAAAAAAATCTAAACATTTTGATATACTTAATACTTTCTATATTTATCATATGACTTGGTCAAATAAGAATAAATCTCAATCTTATTTAAATTAAGATATATACTAAAATTCAAGATCTATTGATCTTAAATACATTTAAAATTTCTATCTTAATTAGATTAATCTCATCAATTAATCTAATTAAAGTAAAATACTTGTCAATCATTCAGTCCTATTATAAATATGAACTTTGATCTAAAAAATTTTGAACATAAATTCCAAGACTCACTTGTTAATAAAAAATGTAAACCTATAATTCATGAATAACCTACATTATCATTCAATAATTAGGAAAATAAAGAATCAAAATTATGAATCAGCCCAATTATAGAAAAAATGATTTGTATTTTTAAAAAATCAAGACATTGTATATCAATACTAATGGAAAATGATTTGTTTAATTTAACCCGATGTGTAATATATTTGTAAATCATAAAACAACATATTACAAGCTCAAATACCATTTTCATCTCATGCAACATAATTAAATTTAAAAAAAATGATTTTATTTAAAATAGAATATTAAATACCTAATTGATTAATGCATAATGATTCTCCCCAACTAAACATGCATTAGAAAGGGAATCATTTACAAATAATAACAACCTTTGAATGATGCAACAAATTTCAATTATAGTGATCAAATATAATGTATTCAAGAATTAGATGAGGATTATCACTTATTTTAATATTTCAAATATTAGGGGGATACATACCACCCCCATAAAAAAACCATTTATGCCTTATAGTGTATTTAGGGATTTCATGCATACATATTTCAAATCCTTCTAGTTCTATAGATCTTGTTTTCTTATTTTTTACAAGTTTGTTATTTTGTTTAAATTAATTTTTTTTAAACATTTATTTAATAAAAAAACTAATTATTTCTTCGATGATCATAATAAATGCATATTTACTATATCATAGTATTGTTCATAGCTTTTATTATTTTATATACTATGTGTTACATGAGCCTTATTCCTAGTGTTTACTTTGTCAAAATTTAAAAAACACAAAATCAGTCATAAAATACAAGAATACAAAATTTTATTTGTATTTATCTTGGTCATTGGATACACATCATACCTATTACTAAAAATTTTATGCATCCATGATTTCACACCCCCTTTCTAATAGTGCACTTTTATTTACACAAGAGGTGGGATAGTCTAGATATATATTAATATGATTGAATTTACAACTCTTTTTTGGGTTCATTTCTTACTTTTTTAGGAAATCACATTCTATATATAACTAATAGTACATGTATCTTATTTATTTTCTATTAATTACATGAGGTATATTTATTACAATTATGTACATAGATATCTTCTTGATATTTTTAGCATATTAATAAATTATTAAAATATGTTTTATACATAACCATACTTAAATATATGACTATGATATAGGCTTCCTCATGATTTTTATTTCATTATGTTATATGTGTGTGTGTGTATCAGATGGCACATGTATTTTATTTTCATTAACATTTTTATAGCCATTTTTTTCATTTTGATTACTATTTTGAATGTCATTGACATTTTGACTATTGGTCCCATTAATATCACTTAAATTAGTCATGTTGATGATGATAATATACTTTTTTGTTTCCATAATTATAAAATTCCCATTATAAACATATTAATATTATTATTATATCAAGTATAACATTATTATAATGATATAAATTTTGCCTATAGGTCCTAGACTACTTATATATTTCCCATAAAGGGGCACCATACTTATATACCTACATTAACTATATATTTCACACATATGGGAAAAATATTTTTACAATTATAACATTTATTATAAATTTCCCATATATGTGAATTCTATTAGTACTTTTTATACATATTTTAGACTTAGACACACCTGATTCAAGTTACATGTTTCCATGATGACATATTATCATGTGTAGACACTTCATTTTGGTATATTTTATATAATTGTGGCATATTTTTTAATCCTTTGTACATATTATTAATATTATTTTTAAATATCTTTTAGATACACTTTAATTCAAATTTTACCCTTCATACTCTTATGTCCTCGACATTCCATCATGAATATTTTTATATTTGATAGTTTTATACCTTGGAATCGACCCACTCATATTAAATTTTAATTTATCTCTATTTTCATGGGATTTTTTCATTTAAAATTCTCAAATCCATCCAAAATTTTTCTTTATTTCCTTAATATTATTCTAAAAGTAGTCAACTTTTTTGCGGATTTTTTTATCCACCATGTCCTAATTTCATGTGCCTTAATTTTCAGATTTCAAGCCTTTCTATGGTTGACATACTAATGAATTTTTATAAATTTCAATTCAAATTATTTTATATATACACATTTACCATAAATAATTTATCACTAATAAATCAAATTATTGAGTCACACATTAATCATATCATTTGCACAATTATCAAGGAGCTTGCATGCTTTGTTGTTATTAATCTTTCCATCTACTAAATAATTTTTGTTACATAATTGTATAAAAATAAATATTAAATTAGATATTATATATTTATAAATATAATATTTATAGGAAATGGAGTCTTCTCTTGATTATTTTTTTATCAATCAAATACACTAAAAATACATTGAGATATGATTATCATCATTAATATGTAACTTTAACCATCAAGGAGGATTGTTCCAATTTACTATACATATTTCCACTTTTATTGTATGTCTTACTATGTTTTTAGGCCATATTAGGTTCAATTCAAGAGGATAATACAATTTAAAATATTCTCATACATTTTTTTAATAAAAAATAATATAAATTTACTTTTGATGAATACTTTCAAAAAATAATTAGATATCAAAGATGTAACAATCCATTTTCATACTTTTAAGGATATAACAATAAAACCAAATGTAGGGAAATAACAAAAATGGGAAACCTATATCCAATATTTTAAGAATATAAGATAAAAATATATAAACTCCAAATATATACAAGGGTTATAGTTGCATATGAAGTTAGTCAAAACTAACTTAAGCACGGATAAAGAAAATAAAATTACAAGTGTATCTATAGGAATAATGGCCTACACTATTATAATTATAATGATATTATAATCAAAAACAGAAGTAACCAAAGTCATAATAATCTAAAAATATTTAAAATTTATCTATCTAAAAAATTAAATAAATGAAATAGATTAGGGCTGAGGATATTTATCTTGAGTAGACTTATTGTCATATCTATCTCCCCCCTTAGATTTAATGGCACTTTGAAATATATTTTATAGATGAAGACCTCAAATGAAAGTATGAAAATATATGCAATGGGAAATTCATTAGATCTACAAATCAATCCTATTTTAGAGAAGATAAATCCTACTTACACTTTTGATTGGGGATGCATTAGATAATTTAGGTCATGACCAATATGGATTCAATATACCTATCCAAGGGATCTCTTACCCAAAATCATATCACTAGGTAGGGTTACAAATTCTACAATCAAGAAAAAATCTATAGTAACCCTAACTAGTTCCTATATTTTTATATTCACTAAACTAATAAAAAGTAAAGAAAAATCTAATCTAGTGCTCACCAAATATTATGGAACAAGGTGGGGGTAATAAAAACTAAAATTAAACATGCATAGAAAACATATACACATGTCAATGTATATAAAATCCTAATGCATGGAAGATAAGTGAAAATGCATATTCATATACTCTTATAAAGGAATAACAAAGTTATGAATACTTACCTTTAATGATGAACCTATTGAGCCTCAATATCTCCCTTGGCCAGGTTGTTTTGTAAGAGATTATTTTGGTATGTAAGGATGACAATGATAAATAAGTTCTAGGTTACACAACCTATCAATGCATTTAAAATAATTATCCACAAGATAATATATGTATCTATAAATAAAGTATGAAACCTTAAGCTTTCACCTCAAGTAGAATGATGGATAAGAATATGTACAATATATCTTACTTCTTCTCTTATATTATAAATGGTGAAATGAATGTGTTTATATCTTACTTAGAGAGATTGAGACTTGATGTGTTCATTCAAGAAAGAAACATTGGTAAGTGATAAATGTTGAAAATATTATGTGTATTCCTATACCCCACTTAAATCTCATCACATATCATTCAAGTGTTACATGGGATGCTGCTTTGATAAATAACATAGTAACACACAATGTTGAAGCAAAAAAAAATTAGAGTATTTTAAAGAAAAAATGAAAGTAAATGACTAAAATGGAAATAATTAAAAATTAAATGTATGCATACCTTGAAATACCTTTATTACTAGATGGTTGTCTATGATGTTTATAGTTTTGATCTTGGGGGAAAAAATATTGCTTTTGACAAACCTAAGGATACAAAACTAAAGACAAAAAACAAACTTAGGAAAACCAAGATTACTGGTGCTTTATGGATGGGTTATACATGGAAATTTTTCAAGATAGGGTGACAAGTGCTATGTTATACCAAATGACCAAGTCAAAATTAGAGTCAATTGAGTAACCAAAAATCAAAGGCTACTAAAGATTGAAAAAATCAAGTACATCTTAAGTAAGAAAAGCAAAATCACCAAATCAAACCAAGGATACATATCAAAAATTATGGTAATTAAAAATTGATGTAAAAGTAATAAGAATCCTTAATTAAACAAATATGGGTAAGCAAACAATAGTAAAACAAAATTGATGAGTGAGTAGTAACAATACTTACTCAATCATCAATGGAAAAAGGTGCATAAAAGGGGAAAACAACATTGATGAGTGAGAAGTAACAAACCAACCTCACTCAACAATGGAAAAAATAACTGAAAGTATAAATATACTAATATGTCAAAAAAAAAGGGGTATTACAACCATGATAATGATAAAATATATCAAGGCATGTCTACAAATGTAAATCTATGGTGTAAATAAAAGAATCCATAGTTACTCAAGCATATTGTTTTGTTCTAAAGATAGATAAAACTAAAACAAAGTAGTGTTAGCATATTTTTAATATGTGAAAAAGAGGAAATAAAGAAGAGAGGAAAACATATTTAAAATAACATTTGCCTATGAAGGGGAGAAATGAAATGGGTGGATGGGAGAATGAAGGAAATATCTTACTTAGAGAGATTGAGACTCGATGTGTTATCTATTGTTCTACTTGAGGTAAAAGCTTAAGGTTTCATACTTTATTTATAGATACAGATCTTATCTTGTGGAGAAATATTTTAGATGCATTGATAGGTTGTGTAACGTAGAACTTATTTATCATTGTCATCCTTACACACCACACTAATCTCTTATAAAAAACCTTGGCCAAGGGACATATTAAGGCTCAACAAGTTCATCATGAAAGGTAAGTATTCACAACTTTATTCTTCCTTTATAAGAGTAGATAAATATGAATTTTCACTTATCTTCCATGCATTAGGATTATATATACATTGACATGTGTATATGTTTTCTATGCATGTTTACTTTTAGTTTTTATTACCCCCACTTTGTTCCATAATCTTTGGTGAGCACTAGATTAGATTTTGATTTACTTGTTATTAGTTTAGTGAATATGAAAATATAGGACCTAGTTAGGGTTGCTACATATTTTTTCTTGATTGGAGGATCTATAACCCTCCCTAGTGATATTATTTGTGGTAAGAGATCCCTTGGCTAGGTCTAGTGGATCCATATTGGTCATGACCCAAATTATCTAATGCATCCCCAATCAAAAGTGTAAGTATGATTTATCTTCTCAAAGATAGGATTGATTTGTAGATCTAATGAATTTACCATTGCATATATTTTCATCCTTTCCATTTGAGGTCTTCATCTATAAAATATATTTCAAATTTCCATTAAATCCATGGGGGGAAATAAATATTAAAATAAGTCTACTCAAGATAAATATCCTCAACCCTAATCTATTTCATTTATTTAATTTTTTAGATAGATAAATTTTACATATTTTTATATTAGTATGACTTTGGTTACTTCTCTCCTTGATCATATTATCATTATTATTATAATATTTTAGGTTATTATTCATGTAGATACACCCATAATTTTATTTTCTTTATCCATGCTTAAGTTAGTTTTGACTAACTTCATATGCAACTACAACCCTTGTATACATTTGGAATTTATATATTTTTATATTATATTCTTACAATCTTGGATATAGGTTTCCATTTTTTGTTAGTTCCCTACATGTGGTTTTATTATTATATCCTTACAAGTATAAAAATAGATCGTTACATCTTTGATATCTAATTATTTTTTGAAAATATTCATCAAAAGTAAATGTATATCGTTTTTGATTAAAAAAAATTTATGAGCATATTTTAAATTGTATTATCCTCTTGATGTGACCCTTAATATGGGATCAAAACTTAGGAACACATACAATAAAAGTGGAAATATGTATAATGAATTGGAACAATCCTCCTTGATGGTTAAAGTTACATATTAATGATGATAATCATGTCTCAATGTATTTT
>JARHVA010002621.1:1665000-1942500 GCA_037957365.1 Torreya grandis | reverse complement strand
CATATATTTAATATTTATAAATGTATAAATTTTATATAAAAGTTGAGATAATTTTAAGTTATATGCACCAAATATGTTTCTTTGGGGTTTTGGTATCCTAGAAACATGTTAAAATGTACAAGTTTTCTAAATAAGTTAAATTGGGAGTAAAACACTATAATTAAGAGTTTTGTGCCAAATTTGGGTGTCTACAAATTGCTCCATTTTTAAGTGGGTATGTGAGTGAAATAAGTTCATATATCAAAGTAAAAATGTCAATAATTTGAAATATGCACCTTCACTTACCTAGGGAAGAATGATGGGTTCTAACCTTGCTATTTCTAAGCTTTCATCCAAACTTGATTAGTTGATTTACCTTAAATAATTGACAATTGTTGTATGTAGTTAATTGTCTCATGATATATATGCAATTTTTTTATTTTTTATGAATATTTTATTATTTAATTTAAAATTATCTCTTGAAATTAAAATTAATCATAGTAAATACTACTCTTATTTAGTATTGAATATAAATTTCACCATAATTTTTCCATCTCTATACTTCTAATAGATTTTGAAAACATAGCCCCAACACTTTATCTTAGGATTCACTATATTTTTAATCACACATCCTATAGTTTTAAAACAAAATTATAAAATATCGAAGACACTCCTTTGGGATTCACCCACACCTAATCCACTTCTTGATTGAAAAATTATATAATGGAGATTATCTTACTTCATTTTTTTCCATCTTGAATTTGTAAAATTCCTTTATATATTCACCATTTTGAGGTTAGGGATAAAAACATATTGTTGCATTTAATAATCTCAAAATAAATATGTTAAATGAATCATATTATAGGGGAAAAAAATATTCATCAAGTGATATTATCCAATACATATGTAATTGAGATTTTAACATAATATAATTGAAAATTAAATCATCTAAAACATGCCATATTTAAAATTGATTTTAATTTTTAAAATTCTAATGTCATTTCAAATTTTTAACACAATATATTAATGCCAAAATAATTCATGTATAGATCAATCTTAAAATAAACATAAGCATTATATAAAATATAACAAACATGCCCCTAGATGGATCAAATAAAAAATGAGAAAATAATCAAGAAATATGTCCCCATAGATGATAGTAACCACCATGGCAATGTAGGCACCAAAATTATACCTCAATATAGATATGAAATTTATATATATATATATATATATATATATATATATATATATATATATAACAAAATATTTTTAGTAATAAATTAGTGACTTGAATCATGACATGAATCAAAAAACATGGAAATAAGAGGATCCTCTTTGGATATGATGTGAAAATAGGAAAACATATGCACTCATAAGCAATCATTCACATGTAAAAAGTCAATGTAACATTATAACAATCACAATGTAGAATACCCATGAGATAAGAGATTTATAAGATACTATAATATGTATTAGTCTATCTCAATACGAAAAATGACAAGAAATTATTGATATCACCATGCAATAATCTGATAAAATGACAATGCTTCAATCTGTGACATGTTTATGAAACGATCCCCTCCAAGATGTAGGTTTAGTGTTAAATCTAGTATTATGTAATATGCTAATTTTTATATCACTCACTCAATAATTACCATGAAAATAAAATATTTATAAACCATGGATAATGAAAACATATGGAATAAGTGAACATGTAACATGTATTAATTAATATTTTTAATTTTTGTATTTTTTAATGTTTTTGAATGTTTGAAGTTTTTAAATGTCTTTATGTTTCCACCCCTTTATGAGAAATATATGATCTAATTATTCATCAAGTATTATAATCATATCATGATAAGTCACATAAAAATTATAATAAGTCTCATGTTCTATGTAATGGAACAATCCAAATATGTAACAAATGTCCTAAAATGTAGTATAAAGTTTATATACATCAATAAAAAGTGATAAGGACAAATAAAAAGTGAATTTTAATTTGAGAATATTTATGTCAAATAAAAGATCTATTTCCCCCCAATTTTAAAATTCTTAAAGAAAACTATAAATATCAATGATAATCATAATATGCCAATGTAGTGTGTAAATTATATAATTTTAAATTAAAAATTCGTAGTGCCAATTTATATATAGAAAACAATGTGGGTATAATACCCAATAGGTATATTTATGTCATGTACACCAATATGAAATACATATTTAAATGAAAAATTCATATGAAAATGATGTAAATAGTGATATGTATATGAAAGCCTTGACTAATGAAATAAAAAATTAATTAAAGTAATATGGCCTTTTAAAGTGATACATGTGTAATGAATAAAATATACATGATAAAATTTAAAATTTCACACCTTGCAGAAAAATTATTCTAAATTTAGTCTCAAAGAACCCCACCACCTCTATTGGTTACACCTTCACACTTTGGTTGGTAATAGTATAATAGCTTGTGACTTCCTTAATATAGTTTATAAATTACATTGTACTCCCAAAATTATTTTTAGTGATCAAGATTCCATATTCACTGGTAATTTTTGGTTAGAATTAATTGCATGTTTGGGAACCCAATTAGCTCATAGCTCATCCTATAATCTTCAATATGATGGACAAATTGAGGTAATCAAAATGTGTCTAAAAGGCTACGTTCATTGTTTTATGTCAGATAAACAAGATAAATGGGTTCAATGACTACCCTTGGTTGAATGGTGGTATAATACTTCAATGCATAGTTAATCCAAAATGTCTCCTTTTATGGCATTGTATGGATACCATAATCCATACCTCACTTCATCCTTAAATACCGACCCAAGGTTATTTATAGTGGAGGAACACCTTCAACATCAATACCAAGTCCCTACTAGTTTGCATGAAAATTTAGCTTTGGCCCAGAATCACATGAAACAATAAGAAGAACAACATAAGAGTGAGAGGAATTTTGAAATTGTTGATTGTGTGTTTGTTCACTTGCATCTATATAAGTATATTTCCTTGAAGTAAAAAAATAAGGATAATAAGTTATCTCTCAAGTATTATGGTCCTTATAAAATCTTGCAAAAAATTGGTATTGTGGCTTATAAGCTAGAATTTCCTCCATCCACTCACATTCATCCAATATTTCATGTATGTTTCCTTAAGAAGGTAATTAGATATATATTTACCACTCAAACTAAGTTAATATAATTATATGAGGAAGGGAGGGTTATTCTTGATCCTGAAGTGGTCCTTTAAACACACTAAAAAACTATGGTCCAGACTAATTATCAAGTATTTGATCAAATGAAAAAATATTCATTTTGAATATGTGACCTAGGAGGATGAATAATTCATGAAAAAACATTTAAGATCAATTAAATTTTGAGGACAACATTTTTTTAAAGGGGAGGGGAAAGCTATGCTCTTAATTGTTAGTGTGTATATGGATATGTTTAGTGGATTTGTGGCTTCCATTACCCTTTTGCATATTATTTTATATTTATTTATGCATTCATATACTTATTAGGTTATCCTATGGGTGGTGCATGGCCTTGTTAGACTATATATAGGAGGTAGGGTTAGTTATTCATCATATATTTGAGTATTCATTCTTATTGAAAGCATTTGGGAGGTTGCCCCCTCGAAGTGGCTTACTTATTATTAATATTTTCTACTATATTTCCATATAATTTTGATATAATATTATATAATTCTTATTTTTTCAATTAATATCATTCCAAGTGGTATCAAACCATCAATTTGGGTCATAATCAGGTTAAAAACCCTAGATATTGAAATTTGGATATATCTTGCAAATAGTTGTGAATTTCTCTATATTTTTTTACGTGAGTTTCTAAATAATTCAAGTTACCATTAAAATTTCAGATTATTTGGATTTGTTTTTCAAAATTCATCTCCATTTTATTATTTTTCATTAATTTATTCCATGGCTCGTAATTTGTATAATTTTTCAAATTTATTTATATTTCTAGAAACCTTGGAAAATCTTGTTTTTGGTCTATTATTTGATATTTGTGATCTTAGGCCTAAATATTTATAAAACTTAGTGGTCAAAGTTAGGTCAAAGGGGTAAAATAAGGTTCACCATCAAGCTTTTTTAAGGCTAGTCCTAACACCTATAGATGGGGTGAAGGGAAATACACCCATAAAACTCCTTTAGGGGATGACATGGAGTCTAAATCATCTGATATGATTTCTCAAATCAATTCAAATCTACATGGCCTAATGCAAAAGGATGTGCAAGTCCAAACTCAAATATCAATAATATAAGGGGAGCTTAATAGTATGAATAATTAGTTGCATCATATCAAAACAAAATTGGCTACTATTTCATCTCATTTACCACTAAACAACCCTCCATTTTTTCCTCTTGGCCTCTTCCTCTTAATACTAACACTACCAATATGGGGGTATAATTAATGTTGCCAAAAGTAGACTTGTATGAGTTTGATGGTAAGGATCCACTCACTTGGATCACTCAAATTGAAAATCTATTTTATTTACACCAAATACCTAGCTCTAAAAAGGTGGTTGTGTCATCTTTATATCTATAATCTAATCCATTTAATTGGTATCATTGGTTTTGTTCTCAAAAGTAGAATATTGGTGCTCCTGCAACATGGTCAATATTCTCTGATGAACTAATGTCTCATTATCAGGATAATTTTTTTACAAACTACTTTAACCAATTAGCTAAACTAAGACAAAAAGGAATAGTGAAGGATTGTATTCATCAATTTCAAAATCTATCCTTATCACTAAGGCAAATTTGACTAACCTTTTGCTGGGTAGACTAAATTATAATTTTAAATTAGAGGTTTGTATTTTTAACCTCACAACTATATCCAAATCTATACCAAGGGCACACTTGGTAGAAGAAAAAAAGATGATTAGACATCATCCTTCTACTAATAATAAAGAATACACCTTCCCGAATCTATCATGACCTCAACCTATCAAATTGACAAAATAACAAATCAAGGAGAAGCATGGAAAATGGTTGTGTTATAGTTGTGACAATAAATGGAGAAAAGGTCATAGATGTGTTGAAAAGAAGTTATTTTACATTGAAGGGGCTGATGAGGATGAAGAAGATGAGGAGGCATCTGTTGAGGGTTATGAAGGACTTAAGGATGAATCTATAAATTATCAACCTACTATCTCCTACTATGCCCTTGTAGGTATTTCTATTCCTTAGACTCTTAAGGTGGTGGTTTTTATTAATAAACAAAAGGTCATAGTGTTGATTGACTCAGGTAGTACACACAATTTCATCAATAGTAAGTTGGTTATTCAAACTGAATTGTTTCATCTAACCAGCCCCAAAATTTCAAGTTGTGATTGATGATGGTGGTATAGTTAATTATTTTGGAAAATGACATAGTATTATGTTAGTAATGGGGGAATATTTTCTAGATTTTCATATGTTTGATATTCTTATGGGTGGGGCTGACATTGTTTGGGAGTAAAATGGCTCACCACATTGGGTATAATTGAGATGAATTTCCATTAATTGTTCATGCGTTTTTATTCTAAAGGCAAGCTAGTGGAACTATGAGTATTGATATTTTAATATCCATAAATGGTTAGTGCACATCAGATGACTAAGATTCTAAAAAAAGGTGCTAAAGGATTTATGGTAGACTTGTTTTCCATTGATGTTCAACAAACTAAGGATTCTACCCATCCTAAATTACAACAAATATTGGATGAAAATTCAGTAACTTTTGGACCCATACCAAAAGGTATTCCCCCTAGTCATACTCATAATCATGCCATCAGAATCATTCTTAAAAGTATGCCACCCAACATCAGACCATATAGATATCCTTATGCCCAAAAGTGTGAAATTGAAAAAATAGTGAAAGAATTATTGGAGGTAGGTACCATTTATCATATCTAAAGTGAATATTCTTCTCTAGTTATCATGGTATGAAAGAAGGATGAAACTTGGAGGATGTGACTAGATTATAGAGAGATCAAGAAGTTCAATATAAAAGATAAGTTTCATATTCCTATAATTGATGATTTTGTAGATGAATTACATAGTGATATTTATTTTACCAAATTAGATCTTCACTCTAGGTATCATCCATTCAAATCCATGAGGAGGACATTCCTAAAATAGCCTTTTATACTCATGAAGGCTATTATGAATTTTTATTCATGCCTTTTGGTCTCACCAATGCACCATCCACCTTCTAAAGTTTGACGAATATGGTTTTTAGGCCATTTTTGAGAATGTTTTTACTTGTGTGTTGTTATGACATCCTTATTTATAACAATAATTGAGATGATCATTTACATCATGTGAAATAAGTACTCTCAATTCTTGAGCAACATCAATTGTATGCTAAACCATCTAAATGTGATTTTGGAATTTGGGAAGCAAAATATTTGGGTCATATTGTATCACATGAGGGAATAAAAGTTGAGCCTAAAAAAATCCAAGCCATCATGGGGTGGAGATTCCCAAGACACTTAAGAAACTAAGGGGATTTCTAGGGCTAGCTGGTTATTATCATAGGTTTGTCAAAAACTATGTTAGTATTGCATCACTACTCACTTCCTTATTCAAGAAAGACTTCTTTTAGTTGACTGATATCACTACCAAGGTAATTGAACAATTGAAAATGTATCTATGCACCACCCTTGTATTGGCTACTCCATATTTTTTTTAAACTTTTGTGGTTGAATGTGATGCATCTGGATATGGTATGGGTGTAGTACTCATGCAAGAGGGTAGGCCCATTGTTTTTTAAAGTTATTCAACTAAAGGGTAAAAATTAGGTCAAACCCATCTATGAGAAAGAGATGATGGCTATTCTACATGCATTTAAATAATAGAGACCTTATCTATTACATCATCACTTTAAGATAAAGACTAATCATGATAGCCTTAAATATTTTTTGAAACAATGGTCATCCTTTAAATAAAATAAAAAAATGGGTGACAAAAATGTTAGGTTTTGATTTTGAAATAGTCTACAAAAAAGGAATTGAAAATGTGGTGACTGATGCACTATCTAGGCGACATGAACATATTAAGGAATTGTTATGTGCCATGACTATTTGGTAAGTAGACTGGCTAAAACAAGCAAGGGAAAAATGGGAGAATGAAAATATTACCCATACATTGATTCATAATCTATATCAAGGTTTTCATGGGATTGAAAAGTTTATATGGAAGGGGAATTCATTATGGTACAAAGATAGATTATTTTTGTGTCAAAATTCACTTCTCAAATATAAAATCCTTCAATAACTTCATGTCTCTTCACTTGGAGGTCACTCCGGGTCTTTGAAAACCTATCATAGAGTCAATAAGGATTTTTTTGGGAAGGATTCTAGGGGATGTACAAATGATTGGTATATTATCAAAATAAAGGTGAAACAATTAAAACCCTGGGTCTTTTACAACCCTTAACCATCGCTAGTCAACAATGGGAAGAGGTACTTATGGATTTCATTATTGGGTTACCATGATCTAAAGGTAGAAATGCTATCATGGTTGTTGTCAATATACTCACAAAGTATGTTCATTTTGTGTTTATCTCATCCATTGGTTGCTTGTACGGTATCTTTTTCCTTCCTTAATATAGTTTAGAAATTACATGGTACTCCCAATATTATTGTCAGTGATCAAGATCCCATATTCACTAGTAATTTTTGGACATAATTATTTGCATTTTTGGGAACCCAATTAGCTCATAACTCATCCTATCATCCTCAATCTGATGGACAAACTAAGGTAATAAAAAATTGTCTATATGTCTATGTTTGTTGTTTTATTTTAGATAAACAAGATAAATGGGTTCAATGGCTACCCTTGGTTGAATGGTGGTATAAAACTTCAATGCATAGTTCATCAAAAATGTCTCCTTTTTTGGCATTGTATGGATAGCATCCTCCATCCCTCACTTCACCCTCAAAGACCCACCCAATGGTTTTTTCAATGGAGGAACACCTTCAACATCAATTACAAGTCCTTACTAGTTTGTGTTAAAATTTAGCTTTGGCCCATAATCACATAAAATAATAAGCAAAATAACATAGGAGTGAGAGGCATTTTGAAATTGGTTATTAGGTGTTTATTTGCTTGCATTTATATAATTAGATGTATTTTAAAGAATAAAAAAAGGATAATAATCTATCTCTCAAGTATTATGGTCCTTATAAAATCTTGAAAAAAATTGGTAGTGTGGCTTACAAGCTAGAATTTCCTCCATCCACTCGCATTCATCTAGTATTTCATGTATGTTGCCTTAAGAAGATCATTGGATGGAGAGTTACCACTCAAAATAAGTTAATAGAATTGGATGAGGAAGGAAGGGTTATTCTTGATCCTAAAGTGATCCTTTTAACATGTACTAAGAAACTATGGTCTAAACTGATTATTGAGTATTTGATCAAATAGAAGAATCTGGATTCTGAAGATGCTACCTGGGTGGATGAATAATTCATGAAACAACATTGAATATTGATTCAATGTTGAGGACAACATTTTTTAAAGGGGATGGGAATGTTATGCCATTAAGTATTCATGTGTCTATGGATATGTGTATCAGACTTGTGGCTTACATTACCCTTTTGCATATTATTTTATAATTATTCATGCATTCATATACTTAGTAGGTCAGCCTATGGGTGAAACATGGCCTTGTTAGACTATATATAGGAGGTAGTGTTATTTCTTCATGATAAATTTGAGTATTCAGTCTTATTCAAAGCATTTGGGAGATTTTTCCCTTGAAGTGGCTTATCTATTATTCATATTTTATATTACAATAGTATATCATTGTGATATACTATTTTATATATTCTTTTTTAGCAAATTAATATCATTCTAGCCTTACCTCCCATCAAACCCTTTGACCCTTTTTCTTCTAAACCCACCTAATAAAATGGCCCTGTGTGGTATTAGCATATGACACCTAGCCATGATATAAAGAACTTCAAAGCTCTCCAAACACTTATTCATTAGCTTTATAATGAGGAAAATCTATTAACATATGAACCTCCTATGGAACCCTTACAAATCCAACCATCAGCCATACCTACCCAACACTTACCTACTCCTCTGCTCTCACCTGAGAATGAAGATGAGTTTGACCACTCTACTACCTCAACCTATCCTTCTATTCATACTATTAATGTGTTCACTAGATCATAGCAAAAGGATAATGGGAAGGCTAAGGTGTCCATTCCTTAGACTTACACCCCTTCAAACTCCCAAACAACCCATACCCAACTATCTCCATCTTTAACTAGACCCAAGGTGTCTATTTTAGGTTCCCCCTAATCTAACCTTTCATAATCCATCTAGAGAGTTATCCTTAAACAACTTCATCAAACCCTAACAAAAATGAGCTTGTATGAGTTGATCTCTACCTCTGCCCATCACTTCCAAGCACTAATAGAGGCTTTGAAATCTATTGAGGTCCAACTTGAGGACCCTCAACCTCTATTCACATTTGTTGGTGTCATTTAAAATTCCAACCTTTTAATATTCAAGGATTTGTAAATACCTTCCATCCACCCTAAGGATCTAGATCCCCCACTCTTTATTACCAATTACATCAACCAAACCCATATCAAATGGGTTGTGATTGATGGGGGATATAACTTTAACATCATCTCCTCTCATGCTTACAACCAACTCAACTTGCAAAGAAATGTCATGTCCAAATCCTCTACCATCCTTCTCTCCTTTAATGATACCATAGCCACTACCTTGGCAACTATCATCTTTCATATCCATGTAGGTCCCCATACTCTCCCCTAACTCTTCTATGTTATGGAAGGGGAATTACAATAAAACATCTTATTTGGATGACCTTGGATTCACTCCATAGTATGTGCTCCCTCTACCTTCCGTTATTTCATCAATTTTGAGCATGAGGTCTAGGTCATCACCATCCAAAAGGACTCAAGTCCTTTTTCAACACACAACATGACCTATTACCCCTATGATGTCTTCATACTCCCATCTAGCACACCTTTAGCCACTAAACCCAAACATAAACCACTAATGCATATGTCATATCCCTTTATACCAATGAAGCATCAAATAGCTCATCCATCCCTTCTTCATAGATCCCTATAGAGGAGCCCTTAAAATCTATGTTCTAACATCTATCATTAGGGGAGTATCACCTTTTATCTCTTGAAAGATTCTTTACTCCTCACGAGTATGGACAACTTACCAACTAGCTAGGATATGACCCCAATGTCATAACTATCATTATATTTGGACCTCCCAACCATTAGACTCATTTTGTCTATGGGGACTTGACAAACCTCTAAATTTTTCTATCACATCTTCCTCACCTTGACCATTTACCATTAGTTTCTCTTACATAGATAAACCAAGCTTTACCAAGATATACCTTCATCAATGTACTTGGAAAGGATTTGGAATTGGATGGTATGAGTAGGGCCCACATAATTTGGTCACCAATAAGACCAGGAAACCTCATGAGAAGCATGGCCTTGGTTTCATCCTACCCAACAAAAAATAACCTAAACCACCTACTATCATCATTGTTGAGGAGGATACCCCTTTATCACCAACCTCACCTCTACTTGTGTGTGAGTATGATGACATCATCCCACCCAACTTTGTTTCATCAACATGATCACCCTTGGACCCTTGACTTATTAGAATGAGGGGGAAATGGTCACCATCCCTTTGACCCATATTGAGAGGATAGGGAAAGACTCTTATCATTAACACTATTTAGTGTCATGATGATAATTATATTCTCACCTACCTTGGTGCCTCAAATTCTTCAATCCATAAATCCCTTCCTCCTAAGACCTCAACCATGTTGAATAAAGCCACTATAGATATTAACTTGGGCACTTTGGATAACTCTTACGTTGTCAAATTAGGCTAATAATTGAATGTAAAGGAACTTTGAGACTTCCCCTCATTCCTACAAGATCATAACATATCATTCACTTGGTCTTAAAATGATATGCCTAGGATTGACCCCACCATTTCTACCCATAACATAGTCACTCATCATGATGCCAAAGCTATCAATCAAAAAATCTAATGCATGTATCCTCATATATCCCTTCTCATCAAAGAATATCTCCAATGTCTCCTCTCTATAAACATCATTCAACCTATTGACTACCCCCAATGGATCTCAAATGTCCTACCTATCACCAAAGCCATAAGAGGACTATTCATTTATGTGAACTTTCATGACATCAACATCACCTACCCTAAAGATCACATTCCTCTACCCAAAATTAACCATCTTATTAAACTTACTATCAACCATGAGATGTTGTCTCTAATGTATGGGTTTTTAGGTTATAAACAAATCTTGACTACTCCTAAAGATCATAAAAGAAGTACCTTTACCACCCCTTAAGGAACCTTTTTCTATAGAGCCATACCTTTTAAATTAAATAATGCTAGTGTAACCTACCAATGTACCATGACTTACATATTCCATGACCTCATCCATAAGATTGTAGATGACTATATGGATGACCTTGTTGAGAAATCCAAACTCTAAAAATTTAACTTGGTTGTTCTTAAGATCATATTTGAACACCTCATCCATTATCATGTCCACCTTAACCCAAAGAAATGTATCTTTGGGGTTTTGTTAGTTGAACTTCTTGGTTTCATTATTTCCTTTCATAGAATAAAATTCAACCCTACCAAAATCAAAGCCATCCTATACATGCTCCATCCTATCAACATTAAGCAACTTTGAAGCTTGCAAGAGGAGCTTCATTTTATTCATCATTTCATTTCCTAGCTCTTAAATCGGTTTTGACCTTTCCACCACCTTATGAATAAGGATGTCTATTTAAAGTGGAATAAATATTATAAAAAGGCCTTTGATTATCTCAAAAAGTACCTTTTGTCACCACATGTCCTCACCCCTCCCAAGGATGTCCAACACTTTTACCTTTATATCTTTGCCACCAACCATTCCCTAGGGGCAATGTTGGTTCATTGAGATGAACAACATAGAGAACAAGTCATCTATTACATTAGTTATACACTCATTAAATATGAGACTTGGTACACCCATACCATGAATATTTGCTTAACTTTCATCTACATAGCCAATAAACTCTGACACTACCTTCTTAATAATAAAACGTATTCCATAACAAACATCAGCCCACTTAAGTACATGCACTCCAAGACATACCAAAACTAGAATATGGCCAAGTGGTGTATTCTCTTAACAAAGTTTTATTTTGAGTTCATTTAGAAAAATTTAATTAAGAGGCAAGTCATTTCTAACCAATTAGCTGAGGCACCTTTAGTAGATAACCAACCTCCTCCTCTTGAGTTTCGTCATGAATCTATTATAACTCTCTCTCAAGAATATTTTACCTATCAGGTCATCATGTTATTATATGGATCAAAATGTCAACATGGTGGGGGAGCTAGTATCATCCTTATCCCCTTTTATGGTGAACCTATCCCTTTTTCCTTCAATCTTGATTTTTAATGCACCAATAATATGGTTGAGTATGAAGCACTAATGATAGGTCTTCAAATTGCCTTACCTCTAAGGTTTAAAATAATTAATATATTTGGTGTCTCCCAAATTGTGTTCAATCAAATTAATGGCTCTGACTAGTGTAATAATGATTTTATATAATATTACAAACAACTATTTGATGATCTCCTATCATCATTCAAACATTATCACCTATAGTCTACCTAGTGATCTACCAATAAGTTCACTAACACCATGGCTTCCCTTGCCTCAAAAATCCCATCCACACCCTCAGATTCTAGGTTGTCTATTTTTATTCATATGATTACCCAACCATCTTATGTCAAACCAAACTCTCCCACCATTTTCAATGTGAAGGAGACCCAACTTGACCATTGGTATCAACAAACTTTTGACTACCTCAACCTTGTCATTAATCCTTATGACATTTATAGGAATGATCAAAGAGTGTTTATTTATAATACCTCAATCTATATCATTATGGATTGGATTCTTTAAAAACATATCTTTGATGGAATTCTCTTCTTCTACATGCATAGTCACAAAGCCTCCCGCACTATTGAGGAAACACACGATGGTATCTATGGAGGAAACTTTAGTGGTCTCATTGTATCTAAGTACATAATTTATCTCAACTATTACTGGCATACCCTTAACCAAGATTATTTTTATTATGTGGAAAAGTGTGTTAAGTGTCAACAACATGCTAATTTCCATCATGCACCTATCCATAACCTTTGATTTTCCATTGATTTTTGGCCGTTCTCACAATGGGGTCTAGATCTTATTGCTGAAATCAACCATCATTCCTCACATTGACACCACTCTATTATCACCATGACCAAGCATTTTACCAAGTGGGTAGAGGTTATTCCTCTAGTCTTGACCAAAGTGAATAATATTATCAACTTTATCAACCATCATGTCATCTATCCTTTTGATGTTCCTCATAAGATTATCACTGATGATGGTAAATCTTGTAAGAACAAGAAAGTTTAAGGTCTATGTGATGCATTCAACATTAAGATAAGTTTCTCCTCACCCTATTGCCCTGAAGCTAATGGACATGTTGAGGCATCTAACAAAACTCTCAATAACATACTAACTAAGATGGTTAATGAATATAGTTAGGATTGTCATTTTCACATTCCCTTCATTTTATGGGTTTATTACACTAGAATTAGAACCCCTACAAGTACTACACCCTTCTCCCTTGTGTTTGGAGTGGAGGCTATCTTACCTATTGAAATCCAAATTCCATTTCTTCACATATCTTTATAAGATCTTATTTATGGGGATGATTATCATCAACACTATTTAACCCAACTTGAGCTACTTGATGAGCATCATTTAGAATACCTTACCCATCTCCATGTCTATCAAAAATGTATCAAGCTTGCTTATAAAAATCACCTCAAATAATGAGAATTTAATATTGGAGACCTCATCCTAAGGGAAAATAAACATGTCACCAATATGGAGAAAAACAAATGTGGAAAATTTGATTTCAATTGGCTTAGACCTTATATCATATCCCATAATTACAGATCAAGATCTTACCAATTTTCTTCTCTTGAAGGCTACCTAGAACTTGAGCCCCTTAATGCTTTACATATATACCCATTCTTTTGTTAAGAATGATCAATTCCATATTTTGTTTAACTTAAATTCATTCCTTGATATCTACTTACATTCATCTCCTCATTTTAGGGGAAACTGATTATAACTAAATCATGTTTTAGTTGTCACTGTTATAACCTTATATTAAATAATAGGTATCATATCTCTACCCATGACATGGTTCTCATGGTATTTTCCACCCCTTTTTAAGAAGGATCCCCATGATCATTGTCACCTAATTTTTTTCACACCTAGTCCACCTTCTTATTCTTTTAGATTTTCCTTCATAAATGTGAACCATTAAGTCAGCCTAAGCAAATCTATGTCAAGTAGAATCAAAGAAAAATAACAAAATTCCTATTGGTAGTAATCATGGGTCATTCTTAGCATTCACAACTGATCCCTCAAAGGACAACTATTGAAAATTCATTTAAAATTGCCAAATATAAGGTAAACTACTCCCTTTAAGGACATCTATCAGAAACATCAAAGAAAACATATACACTCAGACCACTCCCTTAAAGGATGGATGAATAAACCATTTGTCCAAAGCATAGCCATTTCTTAGAAGCTTCCTGCATCGATCAACTTACCATATATAATAATACAATAAAAGACCCATTATCAAAATAAAAAACAAAGTGAAAAAAATCTTGCAAGCCATAATAAGTTCTAAAACAACATAATATAATGGAATTCATAATTAGACTTCCTACATCGATCATTCTACACAATTTTGGCATAGACTTATTTATAATTGACTCTTTAGGCACCTATAAAAGAGGCATTCTAGTCTCATAATAGGGCTACATTTTCACCTATATCCCCTTTACACTATATAAAAGGGATTATTGATCTTGTTTAACATCATGTGGTCAAATACACCTTTTAACTCATTACTGACCTCTCATACAAATCATTTGAAGGGCTTGTGTTCATTAACCTAATCCCACTTTGAGGTTATTTTTAGTCCTTATAAAAAAAGAAGCATTATGCCCTCTTCTTATCCTAATGTGCTTAGTTGATATTTTGATATTTTGATATTATATTCTTCATTTTATTATTTAGTGTTCTTTATTGCCTTAACTCATATGATTTACCTGAAGTAAGATAACAACAACCATAATCATGACTATTTTCATAACCATAAGCATAATAACATCACAACATAACATCCAACACAAAAAACTATGTAATATTGTATTTAGTTTGTGAGTTATTTCAAGACACATACAAATTCATCAAATTACACACACATTGCTTAAGGCACCTACATACATAGTTTTCCTACTTATGCATTGCATTGATTATTTTATGAATCTAGATTTGTGTCAAGCCATCCTCTTAGTTGATTTATTGTTGAGTAGCCTTAGTAACATTCCTCATGTTGATAGCTAATGGGGGGTGTATTATGTTCCCCTCTTCCACATTCCTCCCCACAAGATAGGAATCATATTTCACTCTAGGTCTTTCATCAAGCTTATGTCATGGGTGCATTTCCTTTTGATGTTGGTTCAATAATTCTTCCATCACTACCATTACTTGGTGTAGTATCAATAAGATATGAATATTCATTGCATAGATTATTTTAGGTCATGGGGGTTGCTGATCATCTACACCTCCATTGTTTGCCATATTCAACTTGTTATATTTATCTACACTATCAACAACCTACATAATCAAATGAATTCATGTTGAAGACTTATTCTTAACATGATTCTTTAAGTAGAATAATTGAGTGTTGTTCCATGCTAACATGATTCTCCATTCTACCAAGTAAGTGGATCCTATGATGTCATTGATTGCATTACATTATCTTACCACTTGAAATGGTCATGTCTACTTACCTTTCTACATGGACATGTAGCCCTCGATCCGACTAGTCATCTCGATAAAGTTATTATGCACTATCATGATTTCATTTTTCCTTCCATAATCGATATCCTTATCATCTGATCCACATCTAATGTCTTTTTTTTGAATATTGTGGTCCTCATTGAACTATCAATATTTTTGAGTCATTTCACCTTTTCCTTATCTTATCTAGGTGTATATGCAATATCCTGGGTCATATAGATTCTTGTTGGAAATTCCTCTTCTAGTGGAACCCAAAGTCCATTGGTTCTGAGGTCTTAGGATAGAGGATAAATACATGGACACCTTTTTCCAAAACTAGATATGTAACTCTTGAGTAAGGTACAATCCATCCTCTATCTCTCACCATGCTACTACTTTTCTACAACATGGAATTCTCTAGACATTAAAATAAAATATTTGTAAGTCATCACTTCCCTACCACTCATAAAACTCAACTCATAGTGATGATGAACTTTTTCTAAAGAGACTATGTAGATCCTGCTAGATGACCATCTTCTAAAATTTTGTTTGTAGCAATAGATGCCATCACTATGCTTATACCCTCACACAATTTTAGAAGGTGTAGCCTCCTCATGAAGGCATCTATTCTTTGTATTAGATCTATTGAAGGACATTTGTGGTAATTAGCATTGTGTTAACCTGTTATTTATCCTACCTTTCTCATACTTGTATTTTCATTCTAATGAGTGTGGGATCATTATGGTGACTATTCATCAATCTTTAGCCATTGCTCTTAGTGTTTTATAAGCAATATAAGCCACACACCCTACCATCACCTTCACCAAAACCAAAAGTCTCCATTTTAAAAACCTTATCCATCAAAATCATCATAACCTTATGGTACGTCAAATTGGGAATTTGAACACCACTAATCAACCCTTCGAGAACTATATTGGCCTAATGTCCATAGATTATGTAGGAATTTCTTAACTTCTAATAACTAATTACCATCCCATTTTTATTCTCACTAATTTACATTGATAACAATGCCCTCTTTGTTAGGGAATCCTACATCAAGGAAGCTTTGAATATTTCTTAGGATCCTTATGTTTTATAATCATTTAATACTTCTTTGTTTTTTCCCCATTCCTAGGAGAACTACATTGTCCTAAGGTCTTTTTAGACTATGTAGGTAGTACTCAGTTACTAAGGTTAGCTCAACCACATCCCTTATTTTATTTTCCCTTCTCACCTAAATATCTATTCCTCCACTTATTTACCTATCTCATCACCATCTCCCTTCCTCCATCTTATCAATCTATTTTAACTACTTTTCTATCTTGCCAATCTCTTCTAAAACAATGATTGACAACCTTCCTAAATTAAATCTCTTATCTCCTATAAATCTAAAATCTAATCCACTTTTTTGGCCTCCCTTTCACCTTTCATTACATTTCTTGTGCTTCCATCATTACTAACTTCACCACCCACTTTTCATATTTTTTGTCCCTCTCTCCACTTCTTAAAAACCTAAGCCTCTATCTCCTTTCTCTGTCCTCACCATTTCTCCTTACCCTTGGAAATTTTTTCTACCCTCTTCATCACTCTCTTTTCATTCCAATTATTATTATTTTTTTCACCTTTCCCATATTTTCCATCTTACATGCTTTCTATTTCTTATAGCATCCCATTTTTTTATGTGTGCCACCATTTTCTTTCGATTTTCCATTCTTCCCACCTTTCCCAGTTCCCATTATTATTATTTAGTTTATTTTCATCCTTTCATCCTTTTTGTCTTCTATTTTTCCTTCACAACTAGTTTCTCACTAGGCATTTATCCTTTGAGAAGCCTTCCATATTTTTCATTTTCTTCTTATTTGGTCGAACCTTTTTCATTTTGCATTCCCCTTTTCCTCTTCCCATCTCTATCCACACTTCACTTTTGCATTTGTGTGAGTGTACATGCTTTATATCCTTACCAACCCCCTTAATTCTTCCTTCCTTTTTTTTCTTATCATCTCTGATCTTCATCTCTTATTTTCATTTCATTCCCTTTCATTGTGTTTATCTATTACTTTGCTTATTCCCTTTCCTCTCATCCATTTTCCATTTTTTCTTGCCCATTTCTTCACCAAATCACCACTTTTTATCTTGTCAATCTCTTTTAATCACTTGTTTAACTTGCGAATCTCTTCTAACAAGTTTATTACCACCTACCTTATATCTTCACCTTATTATACAACCATCTTTTGCTTCCCCTAATTTTTCTTAAACCCTTTCCCATCTTCCATCCCATTACTCTCTCCAATGCCACCATCTGATTTGCTTCATTGTTCCTCTCCTTGAATATCATCATTTCTCCTATCCCTGCTTACTTGGTCATGATACCACATGGTTATTCACTCTCCTATCATCATTTTTATGTCCTCATTACACTCCTTTTTCCTCATATTTCCTTTTCTTTCATGTGTTTCCTTGTTTTTCATTTTCATCACCAAATTGTTTTCTCCTTGGTCTCTTTTAGACCTATTTTCAATCCTTTTATGGCCTGCCATATTTATAATCCTCCCCTTCCCCTTCATGTTTGCTAATCTTATCTCCCATTTATTTTCAATTCCCCAATCTATTATTTTTTAGTACATTCCTCACACCCCCATCTTCTACCATTTATTTTTCTTCTCATTTCTCTATTTCATTTTATTTTTATCATATTCATTGAGGACATTCCTTGTGCATCATGATCTTCTTTCCTCCTTATCCATGTCTATATTCTTCCATCCTTATCTAACTTCATCTTTATCTATGACCTCACTATCTTATCACCCTTACATTATCCATCTCTTTGTCCACCTTTACATCATCCCTTGTTTGATCTCCCTCATATTATCCCATTCACACTCTAGCTCCTCACTCATTAGAGTGTGGTCACCAATTTGTATTGCTTCTCCATACACATCCATGTCTACTTTCTCATGTACTCCACTCTCTTTATTTAATGCATGAAATCTTGTTAGGTTCCCTACTTAATGTACATCCATTTCTTCCTTAAATCTATTTGTATGTTGTGTATGGGTCCTATTTTTATCTTATCCCTCTCCAACTACTCTCTTCATGCTACCTATCACCCATTTTGAGCTTCCTTTACATAAAATGATCAAAACACCTTTTCTATTAATAAATTCATGCTAATGAAATGAATTCACAAGGCTTATGTTCCTTAATCTGATTTAACCTTAGGTTTTATTTTGACCTTACCAAATGAAGATGCACCATGTCTTTATTCTTATCCTCTCATCATTGGAAAGGATGAAATGGGCATTATATCTACCCATTTTGGCATTATATCCATCCATTTTGGACTCTTTATCAAGGTGGGAGACACACTTATCAAGTGGGAATCCCACCATCCCTATCCATTGACTCACTTACCCACCCATGGGGAAAATGGTGCCAAATTTTATGGGATACCTTTCTAAGTGCTTAGGAAAAGATATATTAGCTTGATGGAAAGTCTCTTGGACTCATATGGGTCCATGGGCATTATCTCCACTACATTTAGACACATTTTCATGGTTGGAAGCACACTAAATTCATTGGAAGACACAATTATGAAGTGGGAATACCACTTTCCTTGTATTTCATGACCACTTATCCATCTATTTGGAAAATGGTGCCATATTTCCTATTCCATCACTATTTTAGCCTTTGTCATCTTTCATAGCATAAAACACTATAAATATGACCCCAATTTCATGGATAAGAGGTTAGAATTTGGTTAGAAGCATTCATCTTGTAGGTTTTAGTCATTTATCAAGGAGGTCACTCATATTGGAAAAGAATAGATTGAGCTACATAGTCTCTGCTAGAATTTCTCCAAGAGTATTCCACAACATCCTCAACAACAACAACATCTTCTAGCCATCAAGGTATATTATTTCAATTTTTTAGTTTCAATTTCTTCACCCCTTTGGCATCTTCTTTTACTAACATCCAAAACTTTATACTTTTAACTCTTATTTTATTGAACTTGAAATCTATATCCCTTGGCCTTTTTTTTTTGACCTCCAAACCTCTATCCCTTTGCCATCTTGACCTCTTGGCCTCTTAACAATCTATCTTTTCCATATTGACCCCTTATAATTTTAACCATCTACCTTTTCCATCTTTACTTCTTGGCCTCTCAACCATCTACTAGTTACCATCTTGACCATTAACCAACCCCAACCAAAAACTTAGTTTCTTGGCCCTTGTCAAAATACAAACCAAAAACCCCAACTATGACTTGACCCGCTTTAGCATTAGTATTGTTTATTTTATTTAATCTATTATTAGCAAAGAATTATTGTATTTAATTTTAGTTATCTTATATTATTTAATGATATTACCTTATTTTATCATTTGTAAACTTAATTATTTAATATGTGGAGATTGATAGCCTCCTAAGAAGCTCTCACTTCTGGGATCTAGCTCATTTTAGTTAATCCACCCAACTAATTGACTAACAAAAAAAATTTATTTAAGTTCTTTATTATTTTTAGGTCATCCTCCCAAGCCAAAGAGGATCTCTTCACAACCATCTAGACTTCAATGAGTGCATGATCATCTAGTTATTTCTACCACACCAGTAACTAGTTTCTTTTCTTTAAAAAAACAAGAAATTCAATAGAAACACTTATAACCATTACAAACATATTCTAGATAGAAATATTCAATGAAAATATGGTGATTCTATAAGAATGGATAGGTCCTATCCATGATCTTACACTTTAAGTCATAAAGGATAAACCCAAGGGGTGCCAAAATCAAGTAAAAATTAAATAAGATAAAGATGGTATTTGTAAGGAAATATAGGTCCTATCCATGGTCTTATACTACAACTCACAATAGAGAAAATTGAGGGGTGCCAAAAAGTATTTATAAAGTGAGAAAAAATAGGGAAAAATTGGAAATTCATGAGGAATATAGGGTCCTATATATGGTTTTACAATGCAACTCAAGAGAAAAAGAGAAACCAAAATAGCAAAAGAAAGGACTAAGGTTTTTGAAAAGAGAGAAATGTTGCAAAGGGTTAGACCTATGTAAGTACCCTAAAAAAAGTGTTGGATAGATAGTTTATAGGAAGCATGAAAAGAAGGGATAAAACTATTCTAATATATATATCAATGATGATCATGTGAGAGACAAGCTTATGTCTTGGAAGGTTTCTTGAAGTTGAATTAGTTTGGTATCATGTAATGGAGAATAACTGTGGGAGAAATAAGATGCCTAAAAGGGTAATTAGATGTAGGTATGAGAATTACAAGATGGCCTAGAGTCTAAAATAATATGTGGGTGGGCATCATAATATGCCCCAAAGGCTAGAGTAATGTATGGATTGGCATCAAAAGATGCCCTAAATACTAAAAATAAGAATAAAAGATAAGAATAAAAGAATACCCCATATAGTGTCTAAATGGATTCAGGTTATCCAAGAAGATTTTTATATGGGATTTCATGATGCTTGTTGAAATAAAAAGGATGATAATCAATAAGAATGAGAGATAAAGAACTAATTTGACCAAATAGAGAACTAAGTCAGCCAAACATAAGAGAAAGGGTAGCAATCAGATACAAGGTTGACTGGGTTGACTTTGTACTATTGAAAAGGGGGATGAGAAGAGTATGAAGTCAATTAGACTAACTATGTACTATTAAATAGAAGGTAGATAAGGGCAAAAAGTCATACAAGTTGACTCTACTATAAATAAGGTATGAAACTATGCTGAAAAGGATATAGGGTTGACCAAGTTGACATAGTACTATAATCCAAGAGGTAGATAATGGTACACAGTCATATAGGTTGAATCTATACTATAGACAAGAGAAAACATAGTCTATAATACAATGTAATAGATAGAATGATAGTGTGATAAAATATAGATAATTTTTTTAATAATTAAAGCAAGAAATAAAAGCAAACACACAAATAATTGGATCAATGTGAGTGATCCAATTGGGACAAACGACAAAAAAACTTTTACCAATGCTAGCTAATGTAGTTTTTTTTAATACAACACACAATTATTAGAGAGAATGTAGTTAAATGAAAATTAAATTCTAACTAAGTGGTCATTCTATGTGTTATTAGATTATCAAAAATTATTATTTTAAGTGTGATAGGGAAGTTGGCTAAAAATAGGGAATTAGAAATCAATCTATGTATAGTTTTAATATGTTTAGGATGAAAGTGATGTGTTAGAAATGGTAATATCTTGGTATTAGAGTCTACCCCCTTACATGACAATCATGCATTGATAATAGTGTTTGGTGCTTTGCCAATATATACCATTAACTGCATGTTTATACTTAGCCAAAAAACCAAGTCATCTTCCCCAATGGTGATGAAATCCAAGTAGGTAGGCCTTGGGAAGATAAATTTTAAATGCATTTTGAATGTTATATGATTTGGTAGTGCGTGTAAAAAGAGAAAAATAGTGTAACTAAATGGTAAATTGAAAACCACCCAATTAGACTATGTGAGCTACTCCAAGCATATAAAAAAATGAAAGTGAAATTGTGAACTAATTAGTAACAAATAATTGTTAATTCCTATTTTTAGAATAGTACAAAGTTAGTTCAGATGACACTTTGTGTAAATAGTATAGAATAGGGTTGACTAGGTCACTACTATTCTGTGGAAGCAACATTTTTTAAGAATAGAGTCAAATAGGTCAACTCAATATTGTAGATAGAGACATGTTACAAAACTAAGTTGACTTAGGTTATTGTAGGGTTGTAGTTTTGAAGACTACTAACTTGTATAAAATTAAATTGAAATGAATTATTGAAATGACTGAGAGTGAAAGAGAGGACCCTTAAAAGTTTATAAGATTATTAGGGTTATAAATTTTATGCTAAAGTGCTTTATATGTTTCTTTCAAATTCTCTAGACTAAATCAATTATTTTGACCTAGTTATGCAAAATTTAATGTGTTGAAGAAAGATAAGATGACTAAGTTAACCTATTCAACCTAGTTTTTTGATCTAAAAGTTGAATAAAAGACTAAATCAGCCTATTTAACCTAGTTTCTTAATCTGGATGCTGATTAAAAAAGTAAGTTGACCTTTTTGACATAGTTTGTTGATTTGGATGTTGTTTGAAAGGCTAATTCGACCTGTTCGACCTAGTTTGTTGATCTAAATACTAACAAAGTGAATAATATTATAAAATAAACCTCTTTGACCTATATTATTATTTGGTATAGAAGAAGAGTACTATGTTGACCTATTCAATCTAGTAACCTAAATATGATGAAGACCTACACATAAATAATAGTCATTTTGATGCAATTATTTATTAAACTTGTGCACAAAAACATAGAACTATATTGACTAGTTCGACATAGTATTGTAAATATAGAAAAATAATAAGATGATGTAAATTAAATCATGAAATAAAAATTGAAATATTTATATTCATGTCAATTTTAATAGAATGTATGAAATGGGAAATGCATCATATCTAAAAATCAATCCTAACTTAGTAAAGATAAATCTTACTTACACTTCTGATTGGGGATACATTAGATAATCAAGGTCGTGACTAATATGGATCCACTATACCTAGCTAAGGGATCTCTCACCACAAATAATATCACCAAGGAGGGTTACAGAGCCTCTAGTCAAGTAAAAGTATGAAATAATCCTAACTAGGTCCTATGTTTTCATATTCACTAAACTAATAACAAGGCAAAATCTAATCTAGTGCTCACTAAATATTATGAAACAAAGTGGGGGTAAAAAACACTAAAAGTAAACATGAATATAAAAAATATACTCATGTCAATGTATATGGAATCCTAATGAATGGAATAGAAGTGCAAATGGATATCTATCTACTCTTATAAAAGAAGAACAAAGTAAGGAATACTTACATTTGAATATGAACTTGTTGATCCTCAATCTCTCCCTTAGACAAGGTGATTTTCAAGAGATTATTTTGGTTTGTAAGGATGACATGGATAAATCAAATCTAGGCTACACAACATATCAATTAATCGAAAGGACTTCTCAACATGACAAGATCTATATCTCCAAAGAAAGTATAAAACCCTGAGCCTATTCCTCAAGTAGAATAGTGGATAAGTAGATGCAAAATATATATTAATTCTTATTCTCTTCTCTTATAAATGAAAAAATGAATGTTTTTATATATGTGGATCTAACCCTAAATTGTTCCCAATGTTTAGACTGATAAGCTTAACTCAATCAACCTAGTGTCATAATTCACAAAAACAAACTATGTTATGGAATCGGTTGGCAATGGGATGACCTAGTCCCTAATAATATTTTTCAATAAGAATACAAGGTCGATGTGTCTAACTATGTCATGTAAACTATTAAAAATGGGTTTAGGTTAGGGAAAGGCCTAATGAGGGTGGAAAAAGACTAGAGGAGGTTGAAAAATAGGAGGCAAAGTTTAGGGGAGTGATTTTAGGAGTCAAATGTGTAGATATCAAGTGTAAAAAGAGATAATAATCTTGAAAATAACTAATGGTCTACCCACCCTTTCTCAATGCACCCCTTAGGGTATGCACTTAGAGAGTTGAGATTCAATAGGTTCGTACAAGATAGAAAATATTAGTAATTTATAAAGGTTTAAAATAATATTTATATACAAAAGACATAATTTTACTTAATTGGGGACTAATAATACTAAGAGGAACAACCTTTGTTTATGTTCCTTATATTGATCTTGAAATACCTTAACAAGACTATATGTTCACAAGAATAAGGATGTGTCTCCTAAGTCATCATCTATACATAGAGTACACTTTACATCCACAAGAATTAAATGAGCATTTTTACCCTATAAAAATGATGTTTAATAACCCTATAAATACCTTTTAAAGTCTTAAGGGTGACCTAACTCATATGTTGATGAAATAATCACAAATTGATTTAGTCTAATGAATTAAGAGTGAAATAGTACCCATGATAATATAGTAAAAATAGAATAAAATACAATGGATCAAGTTAAATTTATCCATAAATAGGGTGAAAAATAAATAGACAAGGATAATTTAGTATGAAAAGGTCACATACATGAAATAAAATATACCAACCATGTCATTTTTTTAGGAAGTACAAGGGATGGTGTATATAATTATACCTATCAAGATTGATTTAGTTAGGAATAATCAATATGCTTAGTAGAGTAAGAGGAATAACATTAAAATAGACCTAGGGGAGGATAAATAATTCTAAATGCATTATATTTAGTATATGTATGAATATTTATTACCTTATTAATGGAAAAATAATAAATTAATTAATAAGTGTAATATATATATATATATATATATATATATATATATATATATATATAGTTGTAAACCTAGAAATGTCATAATGCTTAAGATGTACAATATGTAATTATTCTAATTTTGATAAAATTTTAAATATGAAAACTAATATTTTGGGAAGTAATAAAATGAAATATACTTATCTTATATAATGATCTTTATTTATTGTTCTGACTATTTAACTATTGAAAAAAGAAGAAAATGTGACTTTGTAGGCTTAGTTTCAAGCACAATATCAGAAATGAAATAGATAGGTTGGCTACAGGTGCATGATGATGTAGCATTATTCATCATGTTGAAAAAAAATTCTTAATTAACTGCAATAGGTGGTAGACAAGAAACTTTAGATAAAGAATATTACTAGAAGTGTCAGATTAGAGGTAGAAGTAGAATGTGAATCTAGATAATAACAAAGTAGATAGACATGGGTGTGGTGTTCTTAAGTCCATATACCATGTAATACCCCAATAAACTATGTATAAAAAATTGATCATTATGCCTATTATGCCTATGGATGATGAGAAATATGATATGTCAACTTAGGTTTTATCCATGTATAAATTTTTATTTGTCTTATTTTATCTTTGAAACCCTTAGGGCACACTGATAGGTTAGAAACCTACAATAAAAATAAGGGAGTTTAATGGGTCAATATGACCTCAATCACACCCGTAGTGATTGAAATTTTCTTACCTATCTAATACTGTTAGGAGGGAAATCAATCCCACATAGTTCTTCCACCTAGAGTGAATGTGTAATTGTGCTCCTTTAACTATATGTATGATTCTATTAAATGAATTTGATAGTTTAAAATTATAGCTCCTAACATAATTGAGAGGGATCTTGACCCATATTATGGACATTCCCTTTAAATTATTTTAAATTTGGTTAGAATAGAATATATTTTATTAATGTCTAGAAATTTAAATTATTATACTAAATGAATACAAAGTCGTGCTAACTAATGACTCTTTACATCTATTTATGAAACATGCAAGAAGACCCAAAATATTGATTTGAAGTTAGAAACTAGACATTATTTGGCATGGGATGTGGTCAGCCCATGTGGATAGGGGCACAATATTTCATTTATTCTTAGAGAAGACTTCTCCAAGAATATCAAAGTTATATTTAATTTACTAGTAATAATCTAATGGTTATATTAGATATCTTGATAGTTTGACATGGAGAGTATTTTCTAGTAATAATCTAAAGGTGATATTAGATATATTGATCATTTGACATGGATATTTTTGTGAAATATTAATGGAAAAGAAAGGGTTGAGCATGCATATAGACAAATGGATTATATAATGGTGAATAAAAGTCATGTTTTTTACATAGTCATGTGGTTGAAATGTGTCAATAATTTACATTTTTTTGTCTATATTTTCATGTTCCCCCATTTATTCTAATAATGAAATTACTATAGTAAAATAGATTAAATTAAACTTAAGTATTTACAACACAATTTTTATCTAAGTAGATAGTTAAATTATGTAGGGATAAAAAATTTAGCAAACCTTGTAATAAATAATGAAGTATTCTTTTTGTTCATTTGAAATTTCAAAAGTCTTAACTTTAAAATTTGAAAAATTTAAAATATAGAAAGTGAGGAGTACACCTATGTATAGGTGAAACCAAATTTCTAGGTAACATATAACTAATCATGGATAACCATGATCCCTTAATAAGTAATTTGGATAATTTGAGCCAACGTATAATATAAATTGATCGATTTGGAAATATACATTACTTCAACTCTCCTTAAAAGGAAATGGTACCCAATTTACTAAACCTAAAAATGTGAAACCATTATATGTTTGATATGAATCTTCTTAGTATGTATAGAGTGAATAATAGATCTCAATTAATATGGAAATGGAGATAGTGATCATCTATTACAGTTTAAAATTACTACTTGTTAATCTAGTATTGTTATAAGTATGATTGATGAGAAATTATGCACAACATAGTTTAAAATTAAGATTCTAAATATTCATATTTTTCCTTTATGAATACCTAAAATTGAATAAGATAATAAAAATATATAAATTTTTTTTCAAAATTGATTATGATTCCAAACTTTTGGAACAATCTTTAATTAACAAATCATTAGAATAATCCAATTATAAAGAACTTGCATGAAAACCCATGACAAGATAAAGCTAAAAATAGAAACAAAATAAAACCTAAGTTAATTTATAATAGAATAAATAAAACAAGTTAACATAATTATAAGGTACGGACATCATGCAATAATCATATTTGTCAATTAAGTAAACATACATACTCAAATGCACAATAGACAAGCTAGGTGCCCCAATACGTCTAAAAATTTAAGTTTGAATAATAATAAAATTTAATAAAGTTAAAAACATAGTAGTGTGAAAAAAATCTTGGTTATTTATAGATAATGATTTAAACTCAGTTAAGTACATATTCAATGAATTGGTATAACGAACACTTTTATCTATTTCTTAGGAAGTTCCTAACAAGTGTCTAAAATTAAAAAAATAATTAATAAAGGACATACCTAGAATAAATAACCCTTCTAAAAATAATAAAATACAAATATAAATCATTACAATATTAAAAATAAAGTGCAAAAATTGGCATCATACTCAACATTCCCCCCTTTGATTAAAAGATAAGAAATTCCTATCGTGTTCTTAATCTTGCATGAATATTGTTCAGTAATCCCTCAATGAAAATACCAAAAAATTGATCTTAAATTATCACATAATCAATGAAAAAATGTTGATCATTGAAAAAGTTTCAAAAAATTTATGTTTGAGTTTGATATACTTAGTTCTAACATGGAAAACATGATTATTGGATAATTATATAACCCCAATGTTAACACTAAATATCAATGTTGGTTCAAGTTAAGCCTCTCTAAAGGTGGATAAGAGTATTATAAACCATAATCTTTGTGTTAAATTTTATTTAATCCTATATATTTATCTTAAATAGAGGATAATACAATTGTAGGTTGTTTCTTTTAAGACTATGAAACCAACCCACTTCTTAATGTGAAGCAATAACCTGAACTTGACTTCATATCATCCAGAATTCTTCCCAAGTATAAGACTTTGTATATAATTAGAAATTATTATATTTATGTTCCAAATTTAATATGATTATTATGATTCCCTCTTACATATCTAAAAATTATTTTCACTTCTTTCAAATATTTGAATGATAGATTTCCCATAAATCTAAAAACTAGTGAAACCACATAACTTATATAAGTTATTTCCATTGTGAGTTTAATAAAACCTCTAAAAATTATACTAAATTTTTTTTGAATCAGCTAAATCACTCTCTTCCTCCCTCATTATATTTTTTCCACTTGAAATGTGAGCATCCATGGGCTTATAATATTGAATTTTGTACTTATCTGACATGCCTTGGACATATTTGGCTTGAAAAATGAATACTTCCTCTTTATTTTGATGTAATTTCATTCCAAAAAGTATTTATCAATTATAATATCAATCAAATCAAATTATTTTTTCATATCTTCCTTGAATCTATCTAATATCTCCATAAAGATACATGTAATTATCAAGTCATATAAATGTAACATATTAGAATAAAAGACTTGTAAGTAAATGTTTGGTTCATTTTTAATTATTAAAAATACTTAATATAATAACATATTATTAATTATTGAGTACCAATCTATTATATATTGATTTATCCCACAAATATCCTTCTTTAACTTATATACTAAAAACTATTTACACTTTACCTAAAAACCTTATGGCTGCCCCATATACTTCTTCAATTGATTTATTTAAGAATATGATTTTGACATTAATTTTATGTATTTTATATCATTTATTATTATCTACAAAAATAATTACTATTATAGTATCTTGATGTTGCACAGGTGCATAGATTTCCTAATAGTCAGCCCCATATGTTTGTGTAAACCCTTTTAATAACTCATATATATTTTAGCTTGTCGATTGCACCATCACTCTTTCATTTTATCTTTTATATCCACTTTTTTTAAAATACATATTTATTAGATATATTTTAAACAATATTTATCATATAATTTATTTCAATTGTATAGCTAAACATTGTAAATAAATCCAATTACAAAGAACTTGCATGACAAATCATGACAAGAGAAAGATACAAATAGAAATATAAAAATAAAAATAAAACAAAACCTAAATTAATTAATATAAAAATTTCAACACACTGATAAGATATGGACATCATGTAATCAACATCTTTGTCAATCAAACCAACATGCACACTCAAATGCACACTAGACAAGCTAGACACCCCAATACCTCTAAAATTGAATTTTGACTAATAATAACATTTAATCAAGTTTAAAAACATATAAAGTGTACCAAAAATATTGGTGATTAATTAATAATGACTTAAACTCAGTTAAGTACATATTCAATGTATTAGACTATAACTAACACTTCTAGATATTTTTAGGAAATTCTTGAAAAGTGCTTAAAATTGACAAACTAATTAATATAAGACATAAATAAATTAAATAAACCTAATAAAATAATAAAATACAAATAAAAATAATTATAATATTAAAAATCATGTGCCAAAATTGACTTCTTACTCAACATTTCCCCTTTTGATGAAAAAATAAGAAATGCCTATCATGTTATTAAGTATTGCATAAATATTCTCTAGTAATCCTTTGGTGAAAATATCTAAATATTAATATTAAATTATAAAATATTGAATGAAAAAAAATATATAATTAACCATGTCTCTAAAAAATTATGTTTAAGTTGGATATACTTTGTTCTAACATAGAAACTAGATTCTTGGACAATTGTATTGCTTCATTATGATCACAAAATATTTGTGTTGGTTCAAGTTGAGCCTCTATAAGATTATATAACAGTATTCTCAAACATAATACTAATTTTTAAGATTATTTAAGCCTTATATATTTATCTTAAATATAAGATAATTAAATTTAAATTTGTCTCTTTGAAGACCATGAAACCAACCTACTTTCCAATGCAAAGCAATACCCTGAACTTGACTACCTATCATCAAGAGTTCATGCCCAATCTAAGAATTTATATTAAGTTATACATAATTAAATTTATTTTATAAAATTAATAGTATGATTATGATTCCATATTACATATCTAAAATTATTATCGCTACTTTCAAATGTCTGAAAGATGGATTGCCCATAAATCTAGAAATTAGTGAAACTAAATAACTTATATCAGGTCTTATCATAGTGATATACATAAAACCTACCACCATGATCCTAAAATTATTTCCATAATATAAATTAATATTTTACTCTCTCATTATATTTTATTCACTTGAAATGTGAGTTTTAGTGGGATTATAATCTTGAATATTATACTTGGCATGTCTTGGACTTATTTGGCTTGAAAAATAAACACTTACTCTTTATTTTTATGGACTTTCATGGAAATAAAGTATTAAATAAGTCCAAAATTAGTCATATAAAATTATGATTCCATATATTCATTAAATACATTCAACATCTCCATATAGATATATATACCTATAACTATCAAGTCATAAACATAAAGACATCCATATAACATATTATAATCAAACGCTTGTATGTAAATATCATGATTATTGGAATTTGACAATATATAGGAGGTTAGTTTAAGTGTTAGTCCATAAAATAATTGAATAAACACACTAAAATGCTAAAATATATAAACATAGATCATTAGGGGATCTTACTAAATAAAACCAAATTAAAAGGAAAACTAAAATAAAAAATAACAACAATCTCTTACCTTCTTTTAATGCTCCAAATTATTCCTTGTGTGGATCGATTGGTTTGTGCTCAAAGAGTCTTAGATAATGGAGTATTATTTTATCCTTCTCTCCTTGGCACCATGCTTCATGTGGATTATGCTTGTGTCTTGGCTCAATATTTTGGAATTATAACACTATTACTATGAATCTTGCTACAAAACATGAAATATAACTCTACTATTTTTCAATCTCTCATTTGAATAGGTCATGGCTTATATTTATAGGCTTAGGAACTAACCCCAACTCAAGGTGAGTTAGGGTGTAGTTTAAAAATGGAATGGGTTCAAACCTAACCTAAGTGAGTTAATTAACACAAATAGAGTTAAAATGTTTCAAAATATCATGATTTTTAATGAATGTGCATGGGTGAGATATTTTAAGATATTATCCAAAGGCTTGAAAACTTGCAAAGGTAATCATGAAAAGCTAGGATATTTCATATTTTTGAATTTCCTTTTTTAGTAATTCATTAATTGTACATAGATAATTAAAATAGGATTTTAACTTGGTTTATATATTTAATTAATTCAAATTAACTATTTATCTCTTTCAATATTTGATTTTATGTGTGTAAATGCCCCACTTAATAGGTCCATAGGCCGAATTTCATGTTGTGATGTCGTAGGTTAATTAGAGATGAATTCATGAGAGGTTTTTGTTGTTTACAATAGGATACCCCAATTGAATATGTATCAATAATATTTTGAGATTTTGAAAATGATGCATAAGAAAATTTAGGATGTTTAATGATTCCTAGGTTTAATTTACAAATGTTTATAGAAATCAGTCTAAAGTTTGGTCGAAGGCCATTAGTGTTCAATTTTAGGTGTCTAAAATTTCCACTATTTTTGTAAGGAATTGAAAGGTGTAAGAATAGTAACATATTTTAAAATAATTAAAAGTTTTTGTATACTTTTAACTTTAATGGTAATGGATGAACTGTAGGTGCCCCCTTGAGGGAGCGATTGGCAAAGGGGTCATCAATCGATCTCTCAAAAGGAAAAAATGATTAGAAAAAAAGATTAAATGTGGTGAAAGGTAACAATTTTACCAAACGTGGTTATAATCAATGGCATATAGAGCTACCATAATTAGGGTAAACAAAGAGGATGATTTGTTGATAGGTAGTTATAATAATTGGTATAGGTTGGATAAAAGAGGTAATGATTTACCCAAAGGTGGTTATAATTAGTAAAAGGGAAAGTAATGATTTGACCAAAACTAATTATAATCATTGGAAAGGTAAAAAAATTACCTAATTGAGTGGATAGAGATAATGTTTTGCCTAAATGTGGCTATAAGCATTATCATAATGAAAACATGCCCCACTTAGGTAGAAGAAAGATAATGATTGGCCTAAAGGTGGTTATAATAATTAACCTTAAAATAGATGGAAACACAATGATTTGACCAAAGGTGGTTAGAATCATTGGTAATGCAAATGGGATGGTATATAATGATTTGCCTAAATGTGGTTATAATCATTAATATCTCGATAATGACAAAGATGATAAGGAATATGATGGAAAATATCACAAATGAAAAAGATGAATTTGGGAAACCTTCTAGTATGGATATGCTCTTATAAACTAAAAATGGTTAAAATTATTTTGGTGATTAATTAAATTATTTAGGATATGATTTAGATTAGATCAGGAATGTTACTGGTGCCAAGGAAATATATCAATGTTGCATTATCATGTAAACTTTTGGAGTTTATTTTTATTTTAGCATGTAATGGTAGGCATCATGATATAACACCATGATAACTTGGCTGAAATATGCATATGGACTGACATGCAATCCAATACTCAATATAAAATAATGCACCAATGATAAAAACCATGATGATAATGTTGACATATGAATATAGATAGATTCAAGAATAATGTGTAAGGAATCACCCAATGTACACATATATATTGAGTCAAGGAAAAGTATTCAAAGAAAATAATTATTCAAATAAATAATTAAAAAAACACACAAAAATCCTAAAAGTAAAAGTAAAATAAAGAATCCTAAAAATGGATTTTCCCTAGTAGGGTAGATTGAAGATGACTGACTAGGCTTAGACAGGACAAATGTTATTGGATTTTGAAAAGTTTGAATTTTCTTAGAAATTTTGGGGTATCTTAACTCATTAGATATTGAAATTATACGACTCTCAAAATTGTTGGATCATTGTCTTAGGTTGCTCATAAAATGGCAAAAGTGTATGTAAAGGGGGAGTGATCTGACCTCAATGTGAATTGAGCATGACCTAAATAGTCCTATTTGGACCTCAAATCACATTAATTCCACCAAAATGAAAGGTGGTGAAAACTAACTAGGTCATAATGAGTTCTAAATTTAACACAAATGATAAGGAAAATGAGAATAATAATGGCAAGGTGATGCAGTAATGCTTGGTAAAGGTGTTTTTCCTAATTTTACCATAGGTGGCTATAATTAATAAAAAAACATAGGTTTGTGATACAAAATTGCCTATAGGTGTTCATAATTGTTAAAATAAGGTGGAATATTGATTTTCCCATAGACAATTATAATTAATAGCACCAGTCAAACATGAATGAAAGAAAACATGCTAGATACACTATCATAATTCTTTCATAGACTATCATTTAAACATGAAAATTTGAAATTGTTGAAACTAGATTAGAATATCTTCATGAGAGGTGTAGGAAAAACAAAAGGAACCAAGATCAAAAGGGTTGGGTAGGATGACTAAAAATAGGCTTTGGTCTAATAAGGATGGCATGGTAAAATGACATAGGGTGTGACATTATTTAGGACGATGATGGTATAAATATTGGATAAAATGGTAAGAGGGTTTCCACCAAGTGGTAAGGTAAATGGAAGTGTATGGTATGCTGGTAAGAGGAATGGAAAATGATAATGACAAGGTAAATGGTAAGGGTATGGTTTTTGGCAAGTGGAAATTGTATGGTTTTTTATTTTTGGCTAGGTAAATAATTTTGTTATTCTTGTTGATGTGGATATGCACACCATGATCAACATAAGAGATAAATAAAATAATCAATCATGTAAATTATTATCCCGCACCTATTCTAAATAGTTGCTCTATCAAGATCTCACTATATACACATAATATTTTCAAATTTTATCAATTATTAATGTTTTCTATCTTATAGGAACCTATCAAGACTCAATATCTTTAAGTGCATGCCTTAAAGGGTACATCATGAAATAGATGTAAATACCATTGGTGATTCATATTATTTTTCTCCCTTATTTTCACTTATTACCAATCCAACTAGCTCCTAAAATATTCCCCTAAGTTATTACTCCTCTTTTACGTACTCCCCCAGTCATTTCCAAACTTCCAACCCTCATTTCCTTACCTAAATCCCCTTTTTATAGTCTATAATACTAGCTTGACTAGGGTTACCTTGTACTCCTATGGGGTAAATTCATTCAGGGTCTAGGTTAGTTCTTGGCTGACCTTGCCTATGACCTAGTGAATTTTTATCCATAATAATAGTAGGTCAACTAGGTCAATCTTGTGGGACAAAATTTTTAGAAGGGCTTAGGTTTAAATCCACCTATATATAATATCATTTCATTATTATTTAATAATGATCAAGAGTTATTATTCACTTACACTTCTTTATAATCTAATCTTCCACCATTCTACTTGATGAGTCTTAGCTTAGGGTCTCTATTTGGAGAATCTAGTCTTGTAGAAAAGTCTTGGATGTTTTGGCCTTTCTTAGTGCTACTTAAAATCAAAATAACCTCTCGTGAATCCCATTTTTCTAAGGGATATATTTAGTCTCAATGGTTTTATCTTTCATTTAAGTATTCTCTAACTTTTCTCCTCTCTTTAGTAGATAGAAGTAACATAAGTATTGGCTTGGAATAATAATACTATTCTTCTCCATATATTAGGGTCTTACTCATACATAACATAATTGAGATTATCCTATGCATGTTTTTTTATTTACTAAACCCCATATTGTGCCACAAGGTTTGGTGAGAACTGCATTAGACTTTTTTTCTTTACTTTTTATTAGTATAGTGAATATGAAAACATAGAACTTAGGGTTATTGAATGATTGTGCTCAACTAGAGGCTTTATAACCCTCCCTATTATTATTTATTATGATTAGAGATCCCCTAATTAGGTCTAGCATATCCACATATTGTTCATGTTCTTGATTATATAATGTATTCTTAATTGGAAGCATAAGTATGATCTATATTATCCTAGTTAGGATTGATTTATAGACATGATGCATTTTTTATTACATAAATTTTGGTGAACCCAATGTGAATCTAAGCCTTGAAGGTTTTATTTCATGTTTTTCATTATTTTATCATTTTATTTATTATTTTTATATATTTTTAACACTAGGTCGACAAGGATGGTATAGTTTCTAACATTTGTGCATAGGTTTAACACATAGTCACATCATAATGACTCTATTCTATTTGTGCAAGTCTTCATTAGATATAGGATATTGGGTTAAACACGTTGACATAATACAAGTTTTTAGTTTTAGAAAAGCTACTAGGTTGACCCTATTAACATATTACACTTCTAAAATTCTAGAAAAAAATACTAGGTCAACATTGTCAGTATAGTATTATTAACAATCCTTAGTAAATAGGGAACTATAGAACTAGGTTGACCTAGTCAACATAGTTGGAAGAAGTTGAAAGTAAAAAATTAAGGTACTTCAATAGTAATATTAAATTCATATACATCTTAAAACCCACCAATCTTCCTTTCTCTCTTTATCTATAATTTTTATTACTCATTACAATTTGTTTTTCATAGTTTGTAGTCTTTAAAACTACCCTTATACAACAAAACTAGGTCAACCTGGTCGGCCTATTTCTGTATTATATATGAAAGACTAAGTTGACACTATTGACTTAGTTATTAATAGAACCTTGATTCAATATTACTATAGTGACACTATTAACTTTATATTATAATGTCTACATATACTATCATATAAAATGACACTATACTATGTTTCAAAGTTAGAATTAACACTTATATGCTAGTAATTACTTCACACTTTCAATATTAGTTGATTTCATGCTTAGAATAGATTACATAGTATAATTAGGTGGATTTTAAATATACCATTTAGTTTCACTATTTTTCTCTTTCTTGCATACACTACAAAATCACATAATCTTTAAATGCATTTAAACAATTATCTACCTAAGGCCTACCTAATTAGATTTCATCATGAAGGGGAAAGTTGGCTTGGTTTTTTGGCCAAGTATAAACATGTGGTTAATTTTATATATTGTAAAAAAACCTGACACCCTTATTATTGTGGTGTATGAAGTGAGGGGGTACGTCCCAATACCAAGCCAATACCATTTCCAACATACATATCTTTCAGCCTAAACATCTTGAAACCATCAATAGATTGATTTCTAGTTCCTTACTTATAGCCAACTTCTTATCATACTAAAAATAATACTCTAATAATCTATAAACATTCAATATGACCACTTAATTAGCATTTACTTTCCAAGTTAATTGTTTGATCTTTTCTCAATTGCATGATGTATTGAAAATACTTGTATTGGCCAATATTGGTGAAAGGTTTTACATTGTGTGATTCAATTAGATCATCCTCATTAACCCAATTTATTGTTTTTATGCTTCAATTCCTTTATTTAAAAATTAATTGTAAAATTTTCCTATTTTATTACATAATCATTCTACTTGACACAGTCTCTTATAGACTATTTTTTTTTGCTGCCTACAGTACTAGGTCAACCCAATCAACCCTATATCTCTTTTGCTAGTTAGATAATAGTAATAGGTAAACCTAGTCAACTCTATAATATTATCATGCTATATTTCTCCTAGTTTTTACTACTAGGTTGACCTATTTGACTCTATATTCTTACTACTTTTTTTTTTTTGACTTAGTTTTCTATTTCTCTTCCTTGGCATTTTGTTCATTTATTCTAAGTCATAATGAGGTCCCCTATCAAAATATTTTTGGAAAAAATAAATCAATTTATATAATATATGGGATGTTAATTTCTCCCTCTCTTTACCTCCTAAGATAACCATCACTCTTGGGGCACCTCTTCCCCTCCTTCATTCTTAACTTGTCACATGGTGTAAATCACACCTCAAAATGAAGTAGGTGGATCTCATCTTTTTTATACCTATCAAGATAATTCCAATATTCAAACTCTTCAAACTAATGTGGGATATATTGAAATTATTTTAACCAATAATTCCACTAATAATCCATCTTCAAATAACAGTCCCCATAATACCAATTTGAGGAGTGATCCTAAAAACACCAACCCACCAATTGATATGACTCAACTTATTACATAAGTCTTAAAACAAATAAACATAATGTAAAATTATAACACATCTCAAATAATGAAACTAAAATTTCATTTGATTAATATGTCTACTCAACCTCCAACTATCCATCCTCAGGCTAATCCCAATTATATTCCTCCAACTCTCAGAGATGCCTCAAATAATATTATTCCTTAACCTATAATGAATAAGAAAATACTTCAAACTATTCAAAATGATACTTTATATCCCGTCATTGTGTCCATTTATATTGGTAACATATCTCCAATGATAAATTGTGATGAAACTAAAGACCCTCCATCTTTTCTCAAAGCCTTCGACAATATTTACAAAGAGTGGACACTTAATGAATGTCTTGACCAAGATAAACATCAAGACTTTATCATGAAGAAATTTGAACCTAATCCTAAAATTCTTAAAGGATATTTTCAAACATCTACTAATGATATCACTAAAAATACTCCTCAAGCCAAACGAGGAGTTTTAAAATCAAAAATTCTTTCTCCTTCTCACCCACCACTCACTGTGCAACAAATGAAAAAAAAATTACCACCTTCTAAACCTCTCACTTATCATAAAAATCATACTAAGTGGTATGACCCTAATCAATTTTGTTGGTTCCATACTTTGTGTTTACTTTAATCATGATGACATGCTTAGCATTTAGAGGGCTCACTACATTTTTTTTCTCTTGTATGCTTGGTGATTCCTTTAATCATGAAGTCATGATTAACCTTCATTGTCAAGAGTACACCGTTGCTTCTTAAAAATAACAAGTTTCTAAAGCTTCTACCTTGAATAACCAAAAAACTTTTTCCACTGCTAATAATCAACAAAATACCAAGAATGTTTATGTTATTGATACTGATTATGATGAATATTGAAATAATTATCAATATGTTAACACTTCTAAGGTCAATTATCATTTCAAGCTTGCTCACAAAGATCTTGTCACCAAACTTAAGAAACCATATTTATAAGAACAACTTCTTAAAGATACTATAACCACAAATTTAGCTTTGGAAGCCCCTAAGGAACCACTTTCTCCTTCTGAACTCCCATCCACTTCTATTCCTTTAAAATATACCTTACCTCCTAAAAATTATGTTGGTCCTTCTTCTATATCTCATTGGAAGTTTCTTGAAAAAATTAACTCTATGCCTTTAAATATTCCACTTATGGAGTTGGTTCATACTTCCCCTTATCATCATAGGTTCCTTATGTAATAATTACAAGAAAGTGAATATCCATCTCCTATAGATGAATAATCACCTTCTATTGAAACTCAAACTACCAACATACATACCATTGAAACCATTTATCCTTATTCCAAGACCTCTATTTAGTTTTTTAAAGAGGACATTATTAAGGATGAAATTCTTTTTTAAGCTGATGATCCACCACTATTCATTAAAATAACCATTAGTACTACACTTCTTCATAAATTTCTAGTTGATGAAGGATATGGTATTAATTTGACATCTTTGTTGCTTATCTAACAAATTGGTTATAAAAAGGATCATCTCAAGCAAATCTACCTTACCTATCATTGTTTTGATAGGACTAATCAAAATCCACTTGGTTGTATTTGGCTTTCCCTAATAATTATATCTAAAAATATTTTAACTAATCTCATGGTCCTTGATTTACCATTATACTATAACATACTCTTTGTTCACCCATGGACTCATAGAATGAGGGCCATTCCTTCTTCTGATAGCCAATGCATTAAATTATTACATAATGGAAAATAGTATAGGCATGAGGTTGATCCAAACCCTTGGAGCATTCAACTTCCTCATCCAAAACCTTAGTATCATATTCCTACCATTCCTTAGATTAATAATGCTCCTTTAGCTGAGTTTATTAGCATCAATCCTGATTTATAAGTCACTTTTCATTATTCAAATGACGATGAACCTAATGATTTTCAGCATAATTTTAATATTACTAAGCTACCTCCTTACATTTTTGAGTGCTTTCCTCCTTATTTATTTCCTAAAGATCATATTATTCCCCTGATTGACGAGATCATTTATTTTACACCTCCATGTAATGCTCAATATCCTTATTTACCTAAATAGGCCTTCACTTGTAATTTTAATGGGGTGACAAAACAAATTCAAGATCCTCTTATCATGTCTCCACTTACATTCAATAATATTAGGATTTTACCTTCTAAAACTCCCCCTATATTTTAATAATGTATCATTTCTCCAACATATGATGATAATTACATAATGGCCCAAGCTCAATCTTGAGACTTAGATGTTCAACATTATCAAAAAACCTTAGCTCAAATCCATACTTTTAACTAGGATGTTCATACCATTTCTATAAATTATAAAATATATCCTGAAGGTCATGTGCCTCCTAATAATTCTCCACTTATTGATACTCCTTTGGTAGTAGAATAAATCATACCTTTTGAACCTTCAAAAATTCATGCATCTCCGCTACCACCTATGAATTCAATCATTGTATTTAATCTTTCCCCCATCAAATAAACTAATAACACACCAATCTCATCCGATCCATATACTTCTCCTACTCTTGAGATTACATTAGATGTCAAGGCCATGGATGTCCATTAGATACATTCTAAATATGATCACCATGGTAATCAAATTACTGATCTCAAAGTAGATATTGAGTATTATGGTCCTCTTCTCACTTTGCCTAGAAATGAAGCTATTCTTGAAATACTTCATGCTTGAGAATCTCAACTCCCTTAGTAACATCACAAACTTTGAAATTTAAAAATGAAATCCCCTTATTTCAGCAACATTATTACTAGAATTGATCCTAAATCTAATCTAATTTATTCTTTACCTATTTCACCATACCACTTCCAAGGTGTCAATATTATGCTTATCAAATAAACTACTCACATTGAATATGGCACTCTATCATGCCCTCAACCAATTATATTTTCTCATGAACTCTCACGTATCGAATATAATAACTTTATCTTATTTTTCAATAAATATCATGACATATTCACCTAGTCCTATTAGTGCATGCCTGGTATTGACCCTAGAATTATTTTTCACAACATCATCACTTATTCAGATGCTAAAATTGTGCATTAAAAAACAACATAAATTTCCACTTGATGTTTCTACTTTATGTCACAAAGAAATCATCAAACTTCTCAATGCTAAATTTATCAAACTAGTGGACTATTCTAAATGGGTTTCTAACATAATTCCCATTTGGAAAAATTCACTATGCTCATTTGCATTTGCATTAATTTCTATAATCTTAATCTTTCTTGTCCTAAAGATAATTTCCCTTTACCTTTAATAGATGACATTATTGATTCCACAACTAGTTATGAAATGTTATCTATTATGTATGGCTTATTATGCTACAATCAAATAAAAATTGCCCATGAGGACCAATATAAGACCACTTTTACCATGAAATGGGGAACCTGTTACTATGTTAAAATGCCCTTTGGCCTCAAAAATGTATTCACTTATCAATGACCAATGAATAATATCTTTCATGATATTATCCATAAAATTGTTAAAACCTATGTGGATAACCTTATTGTTAAGTCTAAAATATGTAAGATTCATATTTATGGTATTACCATCATCTTTGATCATCTTAACAAATAGTAGGTTAGAGTAAGTACTTACAAGTATCTCTTTGCTATCACATCTATAACATGTTAGGATTCTTAGTCTCTCTCTATGGTATTGATGTCAACCCTACTAAGATTAGTGACATCATCAAAATTTCCATTCCTCATTCCATTTCAAACATTCATACTTATCTCAGTAAACTTAGGGCAATTAGATAATTCATCCCCAAAATGGCTTATTGTATCCACTCTTTCAACTCTATTCTTAGGAAAGGAAATAATTTAGAATGGATGGATCATTGTCAAAAATCCTTTGACAACATGAAATAATCATTGATTCACCCACATACACTTCATCCTCCCTCCAATGTTTGACCTTTAATCTTATATACTTCCTCCACACCCATATCAGTTGGGGCAATACTTGAACAAAAAGATGATACTAGAAGAGATTATGCCATCTATTACATTAGTAGAATACTCATCAATTTTGGTAAATGTTATACAAAATTTAAACATTATTTCCTCACCATATATTTTACATCTAAAAAGCTTCAACATTACACGTTCTATCAAACTACTTATGTCATCATGCACACTAACCCCCTTCATCAATTATTCTCCAAATTCTTTCTTCTTGGAGATATAATTTACAAATGGATGGTTGTCCTCATGGAATTTGATCTCTGCATTATAACTCAAAAAATTGTCAAAGGACAAATCATAGCCAATCAATTTTCCATAGCTCTTGTCCCAGCTATCATCCACCTTTAAGATAATATTATTGATGATAATATTCTCTATATTGAAGGTCTTAATCAATTCATATCACTTAAAGATTACTTACATAAAATAAATTCTGATCTAGAAGTAAGTAATCTCAATTAATCTGATATCATCCCCGATATTATTAAACCAAAATTAGTTATTGAAGAACTTCCTAAAATTAATGTTTACTTATATGAGGATACATGGACTCTTAAATTTGATGGTGATAAATGCATTAAATGATATGGGTTTTATTCTTATAATTATTTTATGAAAAATCATCCCTTTATCTTTTCTCTTAACCTTTGATTTCATTAACAACACGATAGATTATGAAGCTCTAATCTTAGGCATGAAAGATGATCTTGATTTAGATATCCAATACCTGCATGCCTTAGGTGATTATCAACTCATTTTATTCTAATTCAATGTTTATTAACAATTTAAAAGTGATAAATTCATTTTTATCATCAAACTACAACTACTCTCACCAAAGATTTCATCTCTTTCACTATTGAGCCTATCCCTCGAGATAAATTTTTTATTAACAATTCCCTTACTTCTTTAGCATATCTTTTCCATCTACACCAAGTTCTCTATAATCCCATTTTTATTATAAAAATAATAAAATATCCATCTTCTACTCAATCATAATATTTGCTTATTTTCCATATTGAGGCTATCAACATTTGACAAATCCCATGGTATAAGAACATCATTTAACTATGTAACATCAAAATTATCCTCCTAAATTAGACTCTTGTGAAAAGACACATATTCATAAAAAAAATTATAACATATTTTATTATTTTAATGTTGAAGGTACCTTACTCTAATGTTTTATTCATGATGGGTTCCCCCTCTTCCTGAATAAGCACATGGGAGAATTTGTAGTGGCCACATTAGTGTGCATGTTACAACCCACAAATACCTATTTATGGGATAATTTTGGCCTACTTATTAAAAATATGATATTTAATTTTCTAAAAAGTGTACTCTTTTCCAACTTAATAAAAATCTAATTCACTCACCTCTACTTGAGATTTGAGCTATCAAATCTCCTTGGCCATTCTCAATGTGGGGATTAGATCTCATAGAAAAATTACTTCACTGTCAAGATAGGCATGTCTTTATTATCATATCTATAGAATACTTTACCAAATGGGTTGAAGATATGCCCCTTATTAATGTCACTAGTACTACCATCTCCAAATTTATTCTAATCAAATCATTTATCCCTTTGATTTTCCCCATATTATCATTTTACATAATGGTGGTAATTTCAAAAAAAGGGATGTCAAATAGTTATGTGCTAATTTAAAATCAATCTAAAAAATTCCACACCCTATCATCAAATTTTTTTGGTTAAGTTGATACCACCAATAAAATTCTTAATAAAATTATTCAAAATATAAGTCATGAAATCTTCATAGATTGGCACCTTCAAATTTATCTTGCTCTTTGGGCTTATAAGACTAGCATATGTACTACCACTAGGGCAATGCTAATACCTTTGGTCTATGGTTCTAAGATAGTCCTCCTATTGGAAATTTATCTTCCCTCTCTCTTCATATCTCTTCATAGTATCATACCCAATAAAAAATTACATGAATCTCTCCTTCATGCCCTTGATCTCCTTGATGAACATCATATTTCTTCTTCTCAACACAATCAACAATAAAAGTTCCATATTGACAAATAACATAATAAATGTGTTAATGTTTTCACCTTTAACGTTGGTGATCTTGTCCTTAAATTATATTACACTCATGATAAACAAGGTAAATATTCCCAAAAATGTTGGTGACCTTAATTAGTTAAAGATATTCTTGGTCCAAGTATGTAGTGCCTTTAAACTAATGAAGGTCATGTTTTCAAAAAGCCTACCAATGTGTAATTCCTTAAGAATTATTTTTCCTAAAACTTCCATTATTTTTGTATAAACATAATATTTTCACACTTTTATCTATTACTAATTATTTACATCTTATAGGAACCCATCGAGACTCAATCACTCTGAGTGCATACCCTAAGGGGTACACCAGGAAAGGGGTGGGTAGACATTTGGTACTTTCTAGAATTATTTTCCTATTTTTCCATATTCTTACCAATCCAACTAGTTCCTAAAACTTTTCACTAAGCTATTTCTCCTCCCTTGCATAGTCTTCTAGTATTTTTCATATTATCATCCTTAATTTCCTTACTTGGCCCCTTTTGACCTATTTATCATACTAAGTCATCATGGTTAACCTATTATAGTTTGTGGATCCTTTCTCTCTTTTGGTTTCTTAGCCTCCCAATTGACCTAACACAGACTTAGTGAGTAATCTCAAAAATGTGCTAGGTTGACTAGGTCAACTTAACATATCTAATGTTATTAAATAATTTTAAGGTAAGTTATACCTATAGATACTGGTCATTTCAATCATTATTTATATATGTAATAAAGAGTTATTATTTTCTTGTGCTTCTTCACAATCTACTCTTCCACCATTCTACTTGAGGAGACTTAGCTTAGTTTTCTTATTTTAGAGAGTCTAGTCTTGTGGATAGGATTTGGATGATTTGGCATAACAAAGTGATCCTTATAAACCAAAACAACCTCTTGTGAATCCCCTTTGTCCATGAGAGAGATTGAGTATGGATGGGTTCACATTCAAGTAAGTATATTCTAACTTTGTTCTCCTCTCTTTTAGTAAATAGAAGTAGAATAAGTGTTTACTCGAATAATATTAATCTTCATATTCCATGTATTAGGGTGTTACTCATACTTAATCTATTTGAATTTACCTATACATCTTTTGATTTATTTTTTTTACTAAACCCCACTTTATGTGACAATCTTTGGTGTACACTAGATTACATTTACTTTTCTTGTTATTATATTAGTGACATATTAAATAAAAGGAATCTTTTAGGGTTTTTATGTGATTATGTTAGAATATAGGATTTGGAACCCTATCTCACATGGTGTGTTATAAAAAGTGATCCCCTAATTAGTTCTATTGAATTATCATATTGGTCATGCTCCTACTCAACAATTGTATGCCCCCCAATTGGAAGTGTAGGTGTGCTTTATCCCATCTGATCCAAGATTGATTTATGAACATGATGCATTTTTGATTGCATACATTATGGTGAACCCAAGTGAATCAAACCCTTATAGTATTTACTTCACTTATTTCACTTATATTAATCATTATTTTTATCATATCTTATTATGTTTAATCGACCCTGTTGACGTAGTTTATTCATCTCTATGTGCAAGTTTGCAAGAATAGGTAACTAGCTTGACTAGTTTAACCCAGTATAGGTTTTAGAAGTTGAAGAATTATATTTAGACAAATATATTGACTAGATAAACCTAGTACAATTTTTTAAGGTTTAAATACTTCTTCTTCATCCTACTAGGCTGACCAATTTGATGTAGTGCATTTTCAGCACTTTTTTAGCAAGTTCATGTATTGCTTGATTGACTAGCTCGACTCAGTTTATAGGTTTTTGACAGTTTTCTCCAAGGTTATTGATAAAATATCTTCTCCTTTTTATCTATAAACCATTTATTTTATTTTATATCTCTTTATATCTTTCTATTTCTATACTTTCCTTTCATACTTTGTAATCTTAAAAAATACCTCCGTACAGTCAACTAGGTTGACCCTATGGACCTAGTTTTGTGTTCTATGTTTCCTAAAATAACTAGGTTCACCTGACTGACCTAGTTCAATTTAATACTTTTCTTCCATATTATAGGTTTTTACATAATGACCTTATTATATATGATTATCTATATAGTTTCTCAACTATACGTTGTTTCAAAGTTGGAAATAACCATATATGTTAATCACATCTTTCTTTTCATTTTATTACATGTTTAAAATAGTTCACATTGTCTAACTAGGGAATTTTCAATCAATCACTTAGTTTCACTATTTATATTCTTTTGAACACATGGCCAAACCACATAAACATCAACAAGCATTTAAAACTTTGACTACCTAGGCCATCCTACTTGGATTTCATCACCAAGGGGGAAGGAACTTGATATTTTGGTCAAGTATAAACCATGGTTAATGGTATAGTTTGGATAAGCACACATTACCCTTATTTTTGTGGTGTATGAATTGAGGGTATGGGCCCCAATATTAAACATACATCATTGCCACTATAGCCCCTTTCATCATAAACTTACCTAAAACTATCCTTAGATTTCTATCTAGTACATTGCTTATATCCAATCTCCCTTTACACTTAAAATAATTCTTAATAATATAATCAAACATTCTAGATTGACGAAGTAGCTATTTTTACTTTAAAGTTGTTTTCTTGCTCTTTGATCAATTTTGTGTGAAAAATCTTGCATTATCCAGTTTTAATGAAAGACTTTGCTTTGTGTTCATAAATTAGATTGGCCAACATCATTTCCATTAATTGTGTGTTTCCTTCTTGCACTTACATTCTTAGATTAGTGGTAAATTATCTTATTTTATTTCCAAGATTATTATCAATCTTTTCCTCTTCATTATTCTCTATACTATGTTGACATGGTTGACTCTGTACTTATTCTAGTTTTTATACACTATACTAGATCAACTTGGTTAACCTAGTATAGTTTGCAATCCCTATTTCCTACACTAGGTCAATATTGTTGACCTAGTTCTATTTATTTCTTTTCTTTTTTTTCAATCTAATATTCCATTTCTCTAATTTTTCATCTTATCCATCTCTCTTCAATAAAAATGATGTCTCCTATAAAAATATTTTTGGACAACCTAAATCCATTTTGATACTGTATGGGATGTTCATTCCTCCCTTTCTTTTCCTCCCAAGAGAACCATCACTCTTGGCTCACCTCTTCTCCTCCATTTATGGACTATCACATGGTGCAAAAAACACCTCAAGATGAAGTTAATGGACCCAATCCTTTCCAAACTTATCAAGACACTTCTCAAAATCTTGAAACCAATGTAAGAGTGACTAATACAAATTTGTTTAATAATACCACTAATAACCCTCCTAATGATAATCTTCCTTATAACACTAATTCAGGGAGTGCTCCAACCAACATCAACTCACATTCCAATACAACCCAACTCTTAGCTCAAGTCATTTAGTAAATGAACATCATGCCAAACTCTAATAGAAATCAAATGATGTAACTTCAACAACATTTAATCAATGTAACTAATCAACCTCTAACTATTCATCCCCAAACTAATCGTAATTTTATTCCTCCACCTCTTAAGGATTCCTCAGGTAATGTTATTCCTTAGACCATTATGAATAACAAGATGCTTCAAACCATTCAAAGTGAGCCTTTAGATCCCATCATTGTATCAATTGATATTGGTAACTTAACTCTAAATATCAAATATGATGGTACTAAGGACCCTGCTTCATTCCTTAAAGCCTTTGGAAACCTTTACAAAGAGTGTATCCAAGCTAATACATTTTCCACAGCTAAACTATTAGTCAAAACTTTCATTAGTGATGTATTAAAATGGTATAATCAACTTCCTCAACATTCTATTTGGTAACATGATAATTTGGTTAATCCTTTGGTTAAAGAGTTTTAACATAATGATCTTCCTAAAAATTATCTTAGTCACTTCATAAATGCTAAACAATCTTGTAATGAATCAGCTCAGGGCTTTATTAAAAGTTGGAAATATTTAGCTCATAAAGCTGATCATAATATGACTGATGATAATTTATTCAAACTCTTTATTACCACTCTTATTCCCACTCTTCAATTCAAGGTATAAACCTTTGACATTCAAACTCTAAATGAATCTCTTGACCAAGCTATGCATCAAGACTTTTTTATGAAGCAATTTGAAACCAATCATATACTTCTTAAAGGATATTTTCAAAAATATAATGTTATCACTAGTAATACTTCCCAAATCAAACTTGTATTTGTCAAATATAATTTTCCTTTACCATCTCATACACCTATTTTGGTTTAGAAAATGTAACATTTTTTACCACCCTCAAAGCCTTTCATTTATCCCAATGTTCCTCCTAAGTGGCATGATCCCAATCTATTTTGTTAGTTCCATGTTGACATTGGGCATTCTAATGAATCTTGTAGAGGGATCACTAAGTGTGCCATTTCTTATATTCTTGGTGACTCATTCAACCATGAGGATATCATCAAACTTCATTGTCAAGAGTATGCTACCACATCTCAAAAATGACAAAAAATTAAAGCCTCTACTTCTAATAATTCAAAATATTCTTCAAACAATAATCAATTAAATTTCAAGTATGTTTTTTCCATTGATGTTGATTATGACCTATATTATAATAACTCTCAATATTTCAATTCTACTAAGGTTAATTATCATCATAAACTAGCTCACAAAGATCATGTTACCAAGCCTAAGAAACCATATTTTGAAGAAAAATCGCTTAAAGACACCACTACCACTCATGATGATTCATAAGCACCTAAGGAACAACTTCCTCCTTCCAATCCTCCCACCACATCTATACATCCTAAATCCAATTTTCATTTTAAACCTTATGCTGGTTCTTGTAAAACACATTGGAATTTTATTGAAAAAATCAATTTTATGCCTTACAAGATTCCTCTTATGGAGTTGGTTCACACTTTACCTTATCATCATAAATTTATTGTGTAACAACTTTAAGAAATTAAAGATCCATCTTCTATAGATAAAGAACCACCTACTATTTATTATCAACCAATTAATGTCAATATCATTGAGACTATGTGTCCTTCTTCCAAGCCTTTCATTAAATTTTTTGAATAATACATGATCAATGATGAAATTATTTTTTGCATCGATGATTTGCCTCTCTTTATCAAAGTAGCCATTAATACCACCCTTATCCAAAAAAAATTAGTTGATGAAGGTTTTGGTATTAATCTCACATCCTTATGGCTCATTCAACAACTTGGTTGTAACAAAGATCATCTTAAACAAACCCATAAAAATTATCATGGATTTGATAAGAATAATGAAAATTCACTTGGCTGAATTTGGATTTCATTGACCATTGGACCTAAGATTGTTAGAACCAAGCCTATGGTCCTTGATCTTCCTTTATCTTATAAAATTCTTCTTAGTCATCCATGGATTCATTGGATGAGGTCCATCACCTCTTTTATTAGTTAGTGTATTAAGTTATTACATAATGGAAAACATTACATACATAAAGTTGATCCTAACCCATGGAGCATCCAGCTTCCCAATCCTAAACCTCAATATCAAATTCTTACAATTTCTAAAATTAATAGTGCTCCTTTGTTTGAGTTCATCAACATGAATCTTGATCTCCAAGTTACTCTTGAAGATTATAATGATGATGAGCCCAATGAGTTATATCACACTTTCAATACTATGAAGCCACCTCCATATATTTCACATTAGCTTCTTCCTTCTCTCTTACCTCAAGATCATATTATTCTTATCATGGATGAGACTACCAATTTTCCCCCTTCATGCAATGCTCAGGAGCCATCTTTACCTAAATATGCCTTCACATGGAATGAATTCAGAGTGGATAAATTATTCCAATATCCTCTAACCATGTCCCTTAATACATTTAGTAACATTAGGATTTCACCTTCTAAAACTCCCCTGATTCTTAAGCATGTATGATTTCTCCAACATATGATGACAACTATATCAAGGCCCAATATCACTCTCAATACTTGGATGTCTAGTACTATCAAAATATTTTAGACCAAATTCATGCCTTCAATTAAGATGTACATACCATATCTACACATCATGACTCAAATCTTGAGGGTTATTTACCTTCCATCAATTGTCCACTTATCAATACTCCTTGGGTAGTAAAACAACTTACACCTTCTAAACCTACAAAACCTCCTACATATTCTCTAACTCCTATGTATCCTATAATTTATTCATAGTATTCTACCATCATTGAATATATCAACACCTCCTATCTCTTTGAAACCATTCTATTCATCTACTTTTGAAATTACATTATATGCCAAGGCAACTGATGTTCATCAGTTTCATTCTGAATATGATTGACATGGAAATAAAATTTTAGACTTTGAAGTAGATGTTTAATATTATGGTCCACTTCCTACCTTGCCTATTGATGAATCTATTATCAAGTTAATTCATGCTTAGGAACCTCAACTTCCTTTGCAACATCATAAACATAGAAATTTAAAGAATAACACTACTTGCTTCAACAACTTTTTTGCTAGCATTGATCCTAAAACAAATCCAATTTCAACCTTACCTAATGCACCTTACCATTTAAAATATGGAAATTCCATGCTTATCAAAGAAAAAACTCATATTGAATATGTACCCCATCTTATCTTTGACCAAACACAATTTATCAAGAACTCTGACCATCTGAGCATGACAACTTTAGTTTATTCTTTGATAAATATCAAGAGGCATTCATATGTTCATACCAAGACATTCTTGGCATTGACCCTAGTATTATGGTTCATAACATTATTATTTATCTTGATGCTAATCTAGTGTGTCAAAATAATAAAAAAATCCCACATAAAGCTACTAATCTATGTCATAAGGAAATCAGAAAATTATTAGATCCTAAATTCATTAAACTAGTGGATTATTATGAATGGGTTTCTAACATTATTCTTGTTTTAAAAAATGTTACTATGGTCATCCACATTTGTATTGATTTTTTTGACCTTAATCTTGTTTTATCTAATGAAAACATCCCCTTACCTTCAATAGATGCCATCATCAATTTCACGGCTGGTTACAAAATGTTATCTCTTATAGATAGATTCTTAGGATACAATCAGATTCACATTGCTCCCAAATACCAACATAAGACTACTTTCACCTTGTAATGGGGCACCTATTGTTACGTCGAAATTCCCTTAAAACTCAAAAATTCTATATCTACCTACTAACATGTTGTGACTCACATATTTCACGATTTCATCCACAAAATTGTTGAAACTTATGTGGATGATCTTATTGATAAATCCAAACATTGCAAGAACTATCTTTTTAATTTGTTATCATCTTTGACCACCTCCTTAAATGTAAATTTATACTTAATCATTTCAAATGTGTTTTTGGAGTCACATATGACAAATTTTTAGGGTTCTTAGTCTCTCTTCATGGCATCAATGTCGACCCAGCCAAAATTAGTGCTATTGTTAACATGCCTATTTCTTGAAATATTCCTAATATTCAAACCTATTTATGAAAAAATGGGGAAATTATATTATTTTTTCTTAAAATGGCTTATCACATTTAATCTATCAATTCCCTTCTCAATAAAGGTACATCTTTATAATGGGTGGATCCATGTTAAAAAGCCTTTGATAATATGAAATAGTCATCACTTCATCCACCTACACTTCATCCACCTTCCAATGATAAACCATTAATTCTCTATACTTCTTCCACACCTAATTTAGTTGTAGAAATGTTTGCCCAACCAGATGATATAGGAAGAAAGTATGCTATTTATTACATTAGCTAAGGCCCCAATGATTATGAGACACATTATACCAAAGTTGAGCATGATTGCATTGCTATCTATATCAAAGCTAAAAAGCTTCATCATTATATGCTATACCAAACTACTTATGTCATCATTCATTACAACCCCAATCATTATTTATTCTCCAAAGCCTTTCTTCCTAGAGATAGAATTTTCAAATGGATGGTATTACTTATGAAATTTAATCTACATATTATCACATAAAAATCTATTAAAGGGCAAGACATTATTGACTAATTTTTCGCATCTCCCATTTCAGCCACTTCTTCACTTCAAGATGATCTTCTTGATGATAATATCTTTTTCATTAAACGTCTTAATTAACATATATCCCTTAAAAACTATTTTCATAGCTTTACTACTGATCTTGAAGATAATACTCTTGAATAATCTTCCCCTCCCTTCGGTACTAGTAAATCAAAGGTAGTTATCAAGGAGCTCCCTAAAATTAATGTTGACTTGCATGAGGATACTTGGACCCTATAATTTTATGGTGTTAAATGCCTTCAAAGAGATGGTGAAGGTTTCATTATCACTATTCCTCTTGGTAAGATCATTATTTTATATTTTCAGTTTACCTTTGATGTCATCAATAATATGACTGAATACAAAGCTCTTATCTTAGGCATGAAAGTTGCTCTTGATCTAGACATCCAATATCTTCATGATTTAGGATATTCTTAGCTCATTTGTCATCAAGTTAATGTTGATTATCAATGTAAAAATGAGAACCTCATTACCTATCATTAAATTGTAACCACTCTTGCTAAAGACTTTATCTCTTTCACTATCGAGCCTATTCATCAAGACTAAAATTCCATTGATAATTATCTTGCCTCTTCAGCTTCTCTCTTTCATCCTCATCAAGTTATTTTTTATCCTTCATTTATTATTCAAATCAAAAAATATCCATCATCTATCTAACTACCTAATTCATTTATCTATCACATCGAGGCCATGAATATTAAATAAAGGCCTTAGTACCAATATATCATTTAATACTTAGAACATCAAGATTATCCCCCTGATATAGATCCTCATGAAAAGACACACATTCATAAACAAGATTTCATGTATGTATTTTGACATAACATCATATACTATCACAACATTGAAGGTACCTTCCTCCATTAGATTATGTATGATGAGGTCCCTCCTCTTCTTAAGCAAGCACATGGGGGCATTTATTTTGGTCATTGTAGAAAACATGATACAATACATAAATGCCTAAGTATGGGTTGCTTTTGGCCTACTATTGAAATGGATGTAATTGAATTTACTAATAACTACAATCCATGTTAGATTCTAAATGATCTTAGCCATTCACCTCCTTCTGAGCTTCAACCTATCAAATCACCTTGGCCATTTTCCACATGGGTAGTAAAATTCCTTCTTCCCATGATGGGTATCTATTTATCATCACTGCTACTGAGTACTTTACCAATTGGGTAGAATCCATGCCCCTTATTAATGCTACCAATCTTACCATATCCAAGCTCATTCTTAACCAAATTGTTTTCTACTTTGGTGTTCCCCATACCATCATTTTAGACAATGGTGGTAATTTCAAAAATTAACATGTTAAACAACATTTTACTAAATTTAAGATCAATCACAAGTTTTTCATGCCTTATCATATATAATGCAATGGTTAAGCTAAGGACACCAATAAAATTCTCAACAAAATTATCAAAAATATAATTCATGAAACCTGCATGGATTGGCACATTCATCTTTACCCTACACTCTAGGCCTATTGGACTAACATACATACTACCACTAGGGCAACTATATTTTCATTAGTCTATGGTTATGAGTTAGTCTTTCCATTAGAATTTGAGCTTCCCTCTCTTTGTATATCTCTTCATGACATTATCCATGATGAATAATTATGTGAAGCTCATCTTCATTCCCTTTATCTTCTCAATGAATTTCATCTTTTTGCATTACAACATAACCACTAATACAAGGCTCATATCATTCGATACCATAAAAATGTGTTAATATATACATTTTCAATGTTGGTGATCTTGTCCTTAAATTATATTACACCCATGATAAAGAAGCAAATATGCCTAAAAATGATGGGGGGCATATTTAGTTAAACATTCCTGGTCTAAGAACTTATTATCTTAAAACTAATGAATGCCATGTTTTCAATGAGCCCACCAATGATCAATTCCTTAAAAATTACTTTGCCTAAACATTTCCTTCTTTTCATGGTTTCTATCTATATCTATCTAACTATTTTTATAAGTTACTTAAGCATAGGTCTTTTTGTTTGTAGTAGTGCCCTCTTTACACATACCTTTAGTCCTCCCTTTTGGTCTTTTGGTTTCTTAATGTACCATACTCTTCCTTATCTTCTTGCATTTTATCTTGTTTTTTTCACCTCTTGGGTTTTTATTTTGTGAATTTATTTGTAAGAACATGGAAATAACATGACATACATCATAAAACCACCATCTTTTCTATTTTTCCTTCTCTTTTTGTTGTTTTCTAATGTTATTTTGGCATCCTTTCAGTTTTTATTTGTGATTTTCTTTGAAAAAAGGCTCCCTCACTTTGATTTTATCTTGCTTATCATCACCCTCATGGTTCTCTATTTTTTGAGTTACTTTATAAGACCATGGATAAGACTGACCATCCTCATAAAATTACCATTATTTTCTTGTTCCTGATCCTTGTTCTTAAAATTTATCTTTTTCTTCTTTTGCTAGATGAAATATGCACAACAATCTATGTTATCAAGTTTTCTTCCATTTCCCTCTTCCTTATGATTAATAATCACACTTTTATATCATTGTATCCATCTTTTCCCTTCATCACATTTTTTTTAATTTTAAGCAATTAAAATTGTTTCATGTGTCATTCCTCTTGATTTCCCCTTTCTCTCATCTCCTCATTGGATAAAACAAGGTCAAAGTTAAGATATCACTTTTATTTCACCTTGATTTATGAGACTCTTAGTCCCCATGCTCTTTAAATTTCTCTCTCTTAGCAAACTTCTCCCAAGTTTTCAAATGAAAGTCATCTTTATAACCCATATTTGGTTTTCCAAATCCATAAGGAGGAGGAATCTAGAAAAATCCTTCAAAATAAAGTTAAAAGCTAAATCATTTGAAACAAAAGGAAATGATATCTAAAATTCAACATACAAATTTCAAAAGTTAAAATCAAACCAAAAGACATGGTTATAAACGCATTACCTATCTCCAATCAAACCTAAAACTCCAAAGTTGGCTTCACATAGATTTGAAGTCCTTTGGGGTGCATTAAGCTAGTAGATTGGAATAGGGGATTTTAAAAAACTCTATTGTGCTACCAACTTTCTCACATAAGTACCCAATATTTGTAATATATTAACAGATCTATAAGGGGTCCTGAAGAACATGGAACACATTGTGGGAAGGTAGGTCCATTTTAATTTTCATTCATATAGACTTCATGGGATGCTCTATATACTCCATTTTTTTATCAAAGACTTGTGTTGATAAGAAAAGTTTTTCATAGTTTTTAAGGTTAAAAATGCTCTTTTTTGACAAAACTAATTAGACTGTATTGACTTCGATAAAGAGTTACTCTACCTTGGTTTTTCCTTCATTCTCCCCTCAACCCATTTCATTCCCCCCCTTGATAGATAAATTGTGATTCCAAATTTATTTTCCCTCTTCTTCTAATTCTTTCTTCTTTATCTCTTAAAACTATGCTAGCACTACTTTGTTTTAGTTTTATCTATCATTAGAGAGAGAGAGAAAACATGTTTGAATAACTTTGGATCATGTTTTTTACATCAATTTATATTTACTAGACTTACTTTAATTTCCTCTTACCATTTATCATTATTTTACTATCTTGTTATTATAGACACTTGAGTTCATACCCTTTTTCCATTATTGAGTGAGATGTGGTTTTTTACTACTCACTCATCAATGTTGTTTTCCATTTTATACATCCTTTTTCCATTGATGACTGAGATGTGGATTGTTACTACTCACTCATGAATTTTTTTTTACTATTTTGTCTTTTTAGTTAGTCTTTTTCACCATCTTTTTTTTTTTGTTTTTCCATCCTATTTGACATGTATCCTTGGTTTGACTTCGTGAGTTTTCCTTTCTTACTTTAGGATAGCTTGTTTGAGTTATTCTATATTCAGTAGCCTTATATTTTTTGGTTACCTAGTTTAATCTTGAATTTTTAACTTGGTCATTTGGTCTAACATAGCACCTATCACCCCAAATTGATAAATTTCCCAAGTACATCCTATCCTCATAGCACCAACTATCTTGGATTTTCTTGCATTTTTTTGTTTTTGCTCTTTAGTTTTGTATGATTAATTTTGCTAAAATTAGTCTCTATGCCCTACATAATCAAAAATAATAAAACAATAGATAACCATCCTATGATAAAAGGTAAGTCAAGGTATGCATTGCATTTAATTTTTATCTATTTACTTTTTAGATCAATTTCCATTTCATTCATTTAATTTTAGTTATTTTATGTTCATAAAATACTACAATTTTTTTAGTAATAGTGTTGTGTGTGTCCCTATATTATTTTCTTAAATCACCATCCCATGTTACACCTTAGTGACACGTTATGACTATGAGTGGGGCATACATATACACATAATATTTTCACACTTTTAATAATTACTAATGCTTTACATCTTGTTGGAACTTATCCAGACTTAATCTATTTGAGTGAAAACCTTAAGGGGTGCATCAAAAAAGGGGTGGGTAGACCTTTGGTGATTGATAGGATTATTGTCCCATTTTGACATATTATTTAAAATCCATCTAGTTCTTAAAACCTTTCCCTAAGCTATTACTCCTCCCTTGCACAATCTTATAGTATTTTTCCTCTTTTATTCATTAATTTCATTGCTTGGCACCATTTTGACATGTTCAACATAATAGGTCAACCCTGGTCAACCAATTATAGTTTGCAGATCCTTTCTCTCTTTTGGTTTGTTAGCCTTTTGGTTGACCTCGCACAGACCTAGTGAGTTAGCCTGAAAACATGCTAGGTTAATTGAGTCGACCAAGTGATGTTTTGAAATAATTTTAGGGTAAGTTATACCATATATACTAGGTCATTTTAGTCATTATTCATATATTCAATCAATATTTATTATTCACTCATACTTCTTCACAGTATACTTTTCCACTTTTCTACTTGATGAGACTTAGTGTAGGTTTCTTATTTTGGAGAATCTAGTCTTACAAATAGGTATTAGATGCTTTGACCTAATAAATTAATCCTTAGAAACCATAACAACCTCTTGTAAAGCCCCTTTGGCCAAGGGAGAGATTAAGTCTCGATGGGTTCACATTCAAGTATATTTTAACTTTGTTCTCCTATCTTTCAGTAAATAGGAGTAGCATAACTGTTAGCTTGAATAATATTATTATTCATATTCCATGTATTAGGGTGTTACTGATACTTAATTTATTTAAATTTCCCTATACATGTTTTGATTCATTTTCCTTACTAATCCCCACTTTATGCCACAAGCTTTGGTGTGCACTAGAATATATTTAATTTTTTTATTAGATTAGTGAAATATTAAATCATAGGAATCTTTTAGTTTTGTTATGTGATTGTGTTAGACTATTGTATTTAGAACCCTATCTCACATGGTGTGCCACAAAAAGTGATCCCCTAATAGGGCCTAGTAGATCATCACATTGGTCATGCTCTTGCTTAACTATTGTATATTCTCCAATTGTAAGTGTAGGTGTACTCTATCCCATCCGATCTAGGATTGATTTATGGACATGATGCATTTTTGATTGCATACACTTTTCATGGATTATAAATGTTATCTATCTATTTATCAATTACTTTTTGATACCTTTATATGTATTATAAATGTCCTTATTATTAAATAATACTTCTCATTTTATATTTCTTAGAATTTAGTGCATGAGTAGCATGATGTAGCAAGTTGATGTTACCTATGGTGAAATAGCAGCAAAGGCATGTTTAACTATCCACACAAATTTATAACAATTGATGGTTAGGAGCCATCATGTTCCAATCTATAAATTTAAAGTATCTTTGTTGATGATTAGTGAATTATGATCCAAACTTAAGCTACAAGTTAATCTAGATGGATATTTAAAGTGAAGTTTAAACTAAAATGACCTGGTGTAAAAAAGGAGAAAATCAAAGGGCAAGATGGAAAAGAGAATGAGTGATTGCCTATCTTAGTCTCAAATATTATGACAAAGCATAAATTGAAAATTAGTATGCATTCAAACCAATATATAATGCAAAATAGCCTGATCTCAAATTTCACTACATACAAAACAAACTTTGAAGGATAATGTAAAGAATCACAACTAAGAACCATGTTTACTTTTAAAGATTTAGTACTATAATCAAATAACATTTGAACATTTGAATACAGAGAAAAATTAAGTGAATAAAATCCAAGGTCCTTTAACTAATCTAACATATGAACAAATTAGAAACCCTGTGATTACAAAATGTAACCCAAAATTGAAAGAAACTATTCAAGTTTAAAACATAAAAATAGCAATTGAGAGAAAAGATATGTTAGAAATTGACATATCAAATAAGGGAAATCTTTGAAAAAATCTTGGTTATATTAATTTATCCATGTATACAAAGTTTTCACAAAATTATCTCCCCTTTACAAGATGGTGATACATGCCTTTTATAGAAAGATAAGGTAGTACACCAGTTAGTTACAAGATACAAATGAAAAAAAGACAAGGATAGCTAACCTTCCTTAGAAAGTTCTAGAATAAACTTGTCTCTTACAATTAGACTAGCCTAGGAGCAATATGCTTACAAAATAGCAATTCCTTACAAAATAATATTCTTATTTTAAATATTATAATGTTTTTACAAAATCAAAATTAAGTACTAGGTGGGCTCATTGCTTTAGGACTCCCCTATTGATCCTATAGTAGTTCCATAGCCTTCTGATGTTGATCCTTGATCAAATATATGTCCAAAATAGGCTTAAAAAAATTAAACATCCTCATAATCAGATAAGTCATTGAAGTCACCATCATCTATGTGTTGGAGCATATAATGGTTAAGTGGTCCATTTATGTACCCTTAATACATTAATTGAAACATTAAATAAATAATATGCTTTATTATTTATGATGTCATGCTTATGAAATAATAAATCATATTATTATTAATGTTGGAATTATAGGTCTAGGTTGAAATCATGACTTATGGTCAAAGATGCCAACCCATGTGACCATTGGAAAGGTCCCACTTCTCCAACAATCATATTACAATAGTCATATTGATTTTCCTATATTATTGAGATTTTACATTGTAAAATTTGATAATGATAATGCTTATGAAAATGCTCATGCTCATGTATTCAATCCATTACATCTATGTTTTATGAAGATTCATAGAGAAGAAGTGAGAAGAGAAAGATGTATTGGGTACATATTGAGTTTCTCTAATATTGAATAATATTTGTGGGTGTCTTACCTCTTAGAGGTTTTCCCATGTATATATATGTTCTATGGTGTGTATCTTTACTTTTGGTTTCTTATCAACATCTGATGTGTGTATGCTTCATTCTACAATTTTTGTCATGGTATCAAAGATAGTTGATGCTTTATCAAGAGACAATATTGTAGATTGGGTGTTTGGCTTGTGTTCTATCCTAGATCCATCCATTTTTTGAGCTATGGTATGTTCATGAACTTTTTTAAAGTTTTTCCTTCAATATAAGTAACTTTTTTCATTTATTTCTTCTCTTAGATCATAGATATTTTAGATCTATGCATTTTTTCAAATTTTAAGCTTATTTTCATAATAAAAGTCTATCTGAGAGTCTTAAAATGGGTTTAAAATGTGTTTTTGAGCATTTAAAATCATGTTATTTGGAAAATTTCTCTATGTAGTCTAATGATATTTGTGAAAGTGTTTTTGAAGCTTTCTAACTACAAATCTAGCACCTAGAGGTAGGGGCAAACTTCAAGAAATCCAACAAGTGAGAAAAACATTTTTTAGGATATTTTTTATACAAATTTGTACATTTTTCTTTTAAAAAAATAGATTTTGTGTAGTAAATCTCTATTTTGATCACTCTATTATCTTAGTTTGGCCATTTCCAAGCATTTTAGACATTCACCAAATTTTGACTCCTATAAGTGTTTTCAATTTTCTCTCTCCTCCCAAGTCACCATTGTATGGATTTATATGGCTTGGAGATAAATTTAGAAAAAAATTATTTGTGGATCCTCTACTTTCTATTTTTGGATCTTAAAGAGTGTTTCAGGTATTTTAAGCATTTAAATCTATCTCTAGACCCTGCAAACATCTACTTGACTATAATTTTTTTCCTCCCATCCTTCAATGGCATCCATATTTATCTTGTATGGCCTTGTGTAAAAAAAATATTTTTCTCATTTCTTGAGCTTTTTTACGTCTGTAAAATGCTAGATAGTGTTTTTTGAGCTTGTAGATCCAGTTGGTGAAGCCAGTTGAGGAAAAGATGAATTTTTTTTGCTACCCACTCTCACTTGAGGCATCATAGGAAGGCTTGGAAATTTTTTAAATAGAGCTGAAAATCTATTTTTGATGGTTCTAGAGGCTTTAGAGGAGGATTCCTGAGTAAAATCAAGCTTTGAATCATCTAAAATTTTCTCCTAGAGCTCCTACTATGCTCCTCTACTCTCCACCTAGGCCATTATTCTTCTTATGCATTGCCAATAGCTATATTAAATGGTTAGTATAGTTTCTAAAAAAAAAATTAATAAATATGGTATTTATTTAATTCACTATTTTCTACCTATGTTAAGCAGACCCCACTTTATATTAAATCTATTGGATTCAATTTCAATTTAATGCATGTAATTATTTTTTGTAAAACTATTTAATTCTATTTCATTTATTTTTAAAAAATAAATAAAAATAAATTTAAAAATGGGGTTAAAATCACATTAGTGCATGCATAATTTCAATAAGCTTAGCGGGTGGGTTGGTAATTATATTTTTGATAAAATTTTCAACTAAGAGAGGTCAAGATTTTAAATCCCCTCAAAGCTTCTCTTTTGACCAAAACTTAATCTATTATTAAAAAAAAATTATTATGAGTGATAATTAATGTAGGAATGTGTGCCATGTATGATGATTATTCATCTTGTGACCCGATCAACTGCTTGTAGACTATAGTCATCCAACTTGTTGATTTGTAGGTTTTGGCATGTTTCAACAACATTAAGAAAGTCAAAAATTTTGGAACCTCCTTATACTATTTTTATAATATTTTGGTCAAATAGTGCTCTTGCAACACTATTTATGACATTTGTGACAAATCCTTATGACACTTGCAACTCTAACTTTTCTAAATCATTTTGATTAAATTAGTTTTTTTATACATTTTAAGGTCTTTATATAATCAAATTAAGTATAAAAACACATTGATTTAGGTGTCACAACTTATATCCCCTTAGTATTGAAAAACACAAATTGAGGGTGCCAACCTTCTATGGAAGCAATGGCTTCACTTAGTTTTGTATTAGAAAAATCCCAAATGTTAAATGGGTCAAACTAAAACATTGTAAAATATGAATTAAAGTTGAGTTCATGGCTATAAAACTATGGAATATTGTTGTTGGGATTGAAAAAGCCATGATAAGAAGGAATGCAACACTTGAACTTATAAATGCATTTCAATAAAAATCACAAGAACCAATGTCAATCATTTTGAGGAGTGTTAAAGATGAGTTCCTAATTCATATTGGTATTCAAAAATCCCCTAGTGAATCTTGGAAACTCCTTGAGTCAATTCATGAGGGCACTCATCTCTCTAATATCATAAAATTGATTCTTGAACTGTTAACCACTCCTATGAAAGCAAATGAAAGGTTGTTAACCTTCTTGAAAAAATTAATGACATTGAATCTCAATTAGATGGATTTAATTGTAATCTAATCCAAGATATGTTACTTTATTTTATCATCCAATTTAAAATTCATGAAAATTTTCACAACTTCATTTCCATTCTAAACTCCAAATATCAAAGAGTAAGATATCCTTGATTTCTTTACTCTATCTTCTCTCCTAATTCAAGAAGAGTGACTTATGACTAACTTTGACTCCAAATAAAATTCCACTCAAGCACTTCTATCTATCAAACCTATTGTTGAAAATAATAGAAACCAAAAATTTAAATCTTGATTTACTAATGGCCAAAATATGAACATTAAATTTGGTAATAGTCATAAAGTTAAGCAAATTGGAAAATGAAAAATATGTGGTAAACTTGGACACAAACAAGAAGATTATTATATAAACAAGATTACACAAACCACAAATAGTCTAAATATAACAAAGGGAAGAAAATTGGTAATTATCTAACCATCAAAAAAATCATAACCCTAATCAAGGACAACAGATTAACATCATTACTCGATATGCTTCCTTACTTGCTTCTAATGAGAATGAATGGATTCTAGACAATGTTACCTCACATCATATGATGTGTCTATCAAGTATTTTGGTCAACACCAAATATATATCTAAAAGGATCTATCTCAATGATAATTAATTCTTAGAACCAACTAAATAACTAATAACTAGATTTTCAAATGTTGTTATAAAAGATGTTTTCTATGTTCCGAAACTTAAGAAAAATCTTCTATCTTTCTCTCAAATTATGAATGATAACTTCATTTTAACCTTATTCAAGGATAAATGGTCTATTAAAAATCAAAATGGTTCCTTTATTATTGAAATAACTCAATAGAATGGGTTATATATTTTCTCTACTCCTTCCTCATAAAATCTTTCATCATAAGGAAAAAATGAGTTTTAACTCTGGCATGAGAGATTAAGTTATGTTAACTTTAGATAATATGTCTAGTCATTATCTTGTGAATTGTCTTCATGTCATATTTCAACATCATGGAGCTTGTGATGATTTCTTACATAGTAATCAACACACAAATATTTTTCATGAAAACCATGACGCAAACTCCTCTAAATCTTAGGGCTCATTCATAGTGATGTTGTAGGACCATTTGAAATTCCCTTTCTTAATGGTTATTTATATACCATCACTCTTATTGATGATCTCTCTATGTTGGTTTGGTCATATTTTAAAATCCTTGAATCCTTATACACTTTTTAGAAATGTATATTATTAGTGAAACTTGTGCCATATTTAAAAATCCTATTTTATATTTCTTGATAAGGATTTTATGCACAAGGTTAACATAAAATATTGTATGGCACTTAGACTAAAATATGAACACTACATGTATATTCATGCCATAATGTGTGTCATTATGATAGTTTTTTAAAACTATCTTATTTTTAGTAAATCTTTTATAGGTTCCTTCAAAATACTTACTAAATTTATATTTTTATATATTTTGGTCTAAACAGAAACCAAGTGTTGCTCACATTAGGATATTTGGTAGCACTTCTTCCATTTTTTTATTTATAAAATAAATAAAGAAGGAAACTTAATCATATAGTTTGGAGAAAAAACTAAATGGATTAAGAGTGTATGATTCATCTTCAAGACAAATCATTGAATGTTTATGTTCTTAAAAATATTTCTGTGAGCTTCCTTTGAAACCTTATTTAATTTCATCATTTGATGAATCAAACTCTCCTATTTCTCTTATACATAAATAGAATCCTTATTGGAAGTTTATCCAATTTTTGATAACTTAGAGTTTAAGGGGGACCCTTATTCACTTGTGTTCATGCTAAAAAGACCTAAGTAAAAAATCTTTAATTAAATCATCTAATCTTGATAGTCTTAATAATTGACTAGAGGTCAATATACATATCATACTTTGATGACTATATATGAATATGAAACTCAATTTTTTTTTATTCAAGATATTAGATAGGAAAATAATATTGTTTTCAAATTCTCATTACATTATGATTATTTTCAATTTGAAATTAGTTAGCATGTTATACATATCATCATGTTTCATTTTGATCATGTTTGCTAATTCAGAAATTATGTTTTATGCTAACATGCTTAAATACTCTCATTTTAATGTTGTATCATTTGATTGTTTATGCTAAAATATAATTTTATTTGATAAATCAAGAAAGTTTATGCTAACATGTTTAGATTATTTCATTTTATTGATGAATCATTTGATTTTTTATACTAACATGATTATATGCTTCATTTTGAAATGCAAGGGTAGACTGAGTTTGCATTATTGGCTCTCCATCATTTAACCTACCAAGCATTCTATTCATACATATCTGAAATTAATTTCAGTATTATGTATATTTTATCGGATGATTTGATATCATGCTAATCTCTATTTCATGTATGAGAGGCTACATACCTCAATATTTTGTTTTCAAATCTATATCATTGGAAAATTAAAGCATATTAAACTTGAAATTTTTTGATACAACTTAAATAAATTATTTATAATAATATATCTAAATGATTTAGTATCATATTATTAGTAAAATTATTTTATGTGCATCACATGATAGATGGGGATGCTCATCTTGTCAATATTGGAGATGTTCAATAATGAATTTCATACAATAATTTATGTTTTTCACTAGCTTTGAAAACAAATTAGTGAACTTATTTATGACTTGATGTCTTTAAATGTCCTTTATCACATAAAAATGTATGTCATATTTTATATTTATGGACTTGGTTATTGTGATGCTAACCATAATATGATATAATGAATCCATTATTTCTTGTATGTGTTGGAAGTTTGTACAGGTGCTAAAGTTGTATAACTTTGGAAAAAATTCTAGTGTAGCACCAACAAACTATTCAAGTACATGTACATGTTACTTGAAATAAAGATACTCAATGGTGATCTTCATAATTTCCTATGGAAATATAGGCAATGGATTTCTTCACAAACCACTTGGTTTCACTAAGTCTTGCCAAATATATACAATGCTAGACCTCTCTACATTTCCATTGAGGGGGAATGTGGATGGCAATGTCACTTCTCATCCTTATAGCTTTTTTCTTCTCTATACTTCTTTTAATTTCATAGCATTATTAAATCACTTATGTTATTTTAGTAAACTTCGTATTAAAGTTTTAATTTTATACCCAATACTTATAAGCATATAGAGGTCCTTATGTTATAAAAGGATATAATTATTTTTTGATTATTCATGAGAAACTATGAGTGGTAGTCTCACAATCATGTTAGCCTAAACTTACTTTAAGTAGTTTATGGATTGTAATTCCTTTTGTTTCAAAAGGTATCTTTGGACTGATGAAGGTTTTTATTTCACCTCCTAAACACATCATAGATGGTTTATGGGGGAAAATTCATTTATTTATGAAGGTGACTATTGTTGGAATAATTAATGGTTAAGGTGTGATATTCATGTACCCTTAATACATCAAACTGTATCAGTTTTGGAAAGGTCACCTCTATAAATGATCAAATATTTTTATGGTTTATGGAAAGGTTACACATTAGTGTAATTCTTCCATGGATTTCATCACTACCTCTATCCACACCAAGAGTGATGGATGTTTCCTTTATTATAAAGGAATGACTATATGGATGGATATTTACCTTAAAAATCCCCACTTAACATTAAGGGGGAGTGTTGGAGCATATAAAGGTTAAGTGGTGCATTAATACTATTAATAAATTAATTGCAACATTAAATAAATAATACTCTTTATTATTTATGAGGTCATGCTCATTCAATAGTAAAGCATATTATTATTAATGTTGTAATTATTGGTCTAGGTTGGAATCATGACTTATGGTAAAATATGCCAACCCATGTGACCAAGGGGACAAGTTAGACCCATGTAATCTGACTATTGGAAAGGTCCCACTTCTCCAAAAATTATATTACAATGGTCATATTGACTTTCTTATATTATTGAGATTTTACATGATAAAATCCAATAACGATAATGCTCATGCTCATGTATTCAATCCATTTCATCTAGGTTTTGTGAAGATTCATAGAGAATAAGTGATAATATAAAGCTATATTAGGTGTATATTTAGTTTCTCCACTATTAAATAATATTTTTGGGTTTTTTTACCTCTTAGAGGTTTTCCCACGTATATCTATGTTATATGATGTGTATCTTTAATTTTAGTTTCTCATCTAGATCTGGTGTGTGTATGATTCATTCTAAAAGTTTTGTCACTTTGGTTAGAGCTTAATTGATACTCCTAGCCTCTATAATATTTTCTTTAGCTATGACGATCATGTCAAATATTCTGCTATTGTCCCTGCCAAATTGGCCTTGGCTCTTAATTTTAACTAACTAAATTACCAAAGTGACCCTATGTTTATATTCAACCTCATCAATGATTTCAAGGGCTAAAGTCTTGGTAGGGTTGGCCAACATATTTACAAGTAGATGCTTGATCTAGGAAATCAACACTTCAACATCCCTAAGGATTCTATCTAAGCCTGCTAACCAAGTACTTAGACTCTATATCTTATCCACCACTATCCCTAATTTAGCATTAGGTGGACTAGGATAATAGATTTGAATTTAGGAAGCTTATCCCTAATCCATATGATGATGACATCCCTCAACTTGGTCTCTCCCCCTTGCCATTATACTATCATTCCTTTGGACACTTTACTTTGTTGGATCAATGTTTTTTGGTTAATCTTCATGGAATGCAAGGAATTAAACATATCAAAAAATGAGGCTTCAAACATGTCCAAAATAGCATTAGACACAGATAGAATGGCTTGTGTTTCTAGGTTCTCTTTTTCTTTTTATAAAGTTTATATCTTGTACTTCATTTCTCAAATCCTAGCCTTGGATTAAGCTAACTAAGATTCAATTAAGATTCTAACATCCTCCTCATGAATGGGATGTTCTCCTTGTTTCCATTAAACTAGGGTCAGACCCATAAATGGTTCAACCTTATAGAAGGTGAAATCTTTAATTCCTATTATCTTTATCCTCGTGTTGACAATTTCTAGTCCAACTCTCTCTAGATTTATGTGGATAGTGATGACTAGCTCTGTATATGTTATATGATCTAAAACCTTGACTCTTGTGTTGCTAAATGCTCTTGAAGCATCTACTCTCTTGTTCTTTAGCCCTATATTGGCCACTATATTCCTTTCTTATTCTTTTCTCATAAAATCCTTGATCCATGGTTTGATGTCATCATGCACCTCTATGTCACTAGCCTTTTACAATGCCCATGAATGGGAGAGAGGGGATATTATATAATTTTCCATAGATGAACCAATCAGGGATGATTGGTCCATGGATGGGGAATTATTCATTGAATAGATTAATATTACTGGTGAGGTGAGTGAGGAGAGATCTTGGCTTCTTCATTAGTCTAAAAGGGACCAATATCAACTCTTCCTTCTTTTCCTAGGGTGCCACTAGGAATATATCAAGATCAAACTCTTTTCCTTTATCCTCCTCAAACTCCCATACTTTGACTTGTGTATATTTAATCTTATCTTCTTCCTTATCAGTGCCTTATGCCTTAATAATCTCTATAATGGCACCTTCAACTATTTCACTTGGCTACATGGCAATCATGTCCAAATATTCAACTAGAGATGGAGGCCTTTTGAGTAGTGTTGAAGATGAGGGCCCTTCTTTAGGTCTCTATTATAGATTTTATTTTGCATTCCTTGTCTAATTTATCTCTAGGGTGGTGGATTCTCCATTTGAGGCTACTCTTAGGGTGATCCAAAAGATGAGGATAGAAAATTATATTGGAGAGGGTGCATCTGCCACACCTCTCATGTTGGTTTATCATCACTTATTAAACTATGCTTCAGCTTAATGTTGTAACCTTTTATCCTAACACTTCTTCATAGTTATTTTCCTTGATGTAAATGGTGTCATGAAAACCCAGCTAATGCACATATACCAGCTTAGGGAGCTATTTTAACTTCAAATAATCACCCACTATATTCTTGGGATTACACATTTTGAGCTCATCTAATTTAAATCCAAATGAGTCCCTATGCTTGGAAATGGTCTCAGCCTACTTCTAATGTTACAACATGGTCTTTCCAATGATTAGAGGAAAGGGGTAGAGAATACATTTCCTTTTTTCCTTGTAGATCCAATCAATAACATTGATGAGTTGGGAGGCAATTTCTTGCTCTGCTAACTTACTAAGAATATGCATAGGCAATCTATAGGGTTGGGACATGATTACCTCAATTTGGATTACTATAAAATCTAGATAAAACCATATATCCACCATCATCTCTACATACTTCTTGATCATTGGGTACACCCTAGGCATGGGATAACCTATGATGGCCTCTACCAAAGCAAGATATACACAATCACAAATGAATTACATGTGGTTCCTATATTTGAAGATGTGTAATTTTGAATACTAGTAGGATATAGTTTTTTTACCCTTAGGAGATGAATTTATAATGCCTAGGAAGCTGATGGAGGAAAGTAGGGCATCTAGTAAATATGACATCATATAAAATTGCTTTGTTATCTTCTTTTTGATAGTAGTGAACTGTTGGCTAGGAAGACATTTATCAAGTCTTCAATTCAAGAGGTGAGATTCTCTTCCACCATGAAATATACATAGGAGACCCAAGTATTATTTACATATGTAGTTGAGGGGGATCTATATTCTCTATTTAATAGGGTCATGATTACCCTAATCCCTTCCCTCAACTAGACAATTGGGATGTTACCCTTAAAGTCTCTAAAGACATGGTTCCCTTGGTGTAACCATGGTTTGAGGATAGTATCTAGGTCATGGTTGCTGGTCCACTCCCTAATATTGGACAACTCTACATAGGGTATTGGGAGCTTATTGTATTTTTTTAAGGCCAAAGGGGAAATGTAAGCTACCTTCTTATAATTTCCCTCATGGATGATCCAATCATTGTCTATTATATAGTCTATGAAAATTAGAGAAAACACATCAATATAATGAAGTACCTCTAGTTTTGTAGTAGCATAATGAAGGATGGCCATCTAAATATCAACTATGTAATAATGCTTCTTTCTATCCACACCAATTATCTATTCCTCTTTGGTGATGGAATTTAGCTCCTCTATGGTGAAGAAAAGCTTAGACCAATTATTTTTTCCACTATTTAGGGCCATAACATCCAATTCAATGTCCTTGAAGATTCTCCCTTTGTTGTCTATGGATATGTAGAGCTCTATTTATTCTTTCAACTATTAGCTATGAGCTACCATGGATTTTACTTCTACAAATTATTCACATTGAATTGTAATTCATATCTATGAAATCTCTTATGTGATCAAAAATGTAATTAATCTTCTCTTGGATTGGATTATAACCAAATGAATCTAATTAAGGTCTCTTTTATGTAGGGTTTAGGGTTTTAGAGATTTAATTGTAAGATGTATCTAAACTTCAGGTTATACATACCTAGGATTTGATTTGGACCTTTACATTTATTCTTTTACATATTTTAGCACACAATATCTCTTATTTCATCCTTTTTTGTGTGCATGGTGCTTATGTGACATCGATCTAGACCTTTTGTGGCATTTTTCACAAATGCCTTTTGAGCAATAGCCATTGGCATTTAAAAATGACCCCCTTTTATTTTGCACCATTGGATGAAGATCCTATGGGTGACTATGAACCATTGATCTTGATTTAGGTCCTAATTTATGATTAGATCCTTTTATTACCAAGCCTCATGGTTGTGTCATTTGGTATCTTCATGTGCCTTTGAAAAGACTTTGATGATTTTGCATCGTTAGATCATAGAGTGAGATAAAGCATGAACTATTGGATCATCTATAAAATTTTCTACGAATGTGATTTCACCATGCATCAAGCCCATGAGCTCTTATGACTCTATTAAAAAGTCTACGAGGTCTTTCCACCATTAGATCATCCTCTCACAACTAAGTGCAAGTCATTGATCTATGAAGATGCCCAAACTTTAATTTAGCACATTATCAAGGTAAGGACATAGGCTTAAACCTCCTCGTCTAAGGTTTATTTCATGCTTATTAAACCTGAAATAAACTTTAGGATAAATTGTTTATGCCTATGTTTTTTGGATTCTTACAAAAGAGACAATGGCTAAATATCTTAGGCCAAATTTTATGATGTGTTAAATAAACACAACGTATACTTTGGAATAAAATATTTATTTCAATCCTATAGAACATGATCAAAGAGGTAAAAATGATGTAATTTCAAATGGAGTTTTATGACATTAACAAACACACTAAAACCTTTGGTTAGAAGCATTTGGTTTAAGTTCTATGTCACAAGAATTTTTTTTTAAATAAGACTTAGTATAAGTCTATAGTTTAATGTTCATGGTATTTGATCAAAATACAATGGGGACCTTAAAGTATAGACTTATACTAAGTTCATTTTGTATATACTTAGACCAAAAGAGAATTTCCATATTTTTAGATTGAAGGTTTCTAGTATTTGAGTATCCTCTGAGGGCTTCCATTAGCCTGCATGGAAATTCATGATCTATCAAGAAATATTTTGGAGTGTATTTTAATCCTAAGTAAAGTAATTAATTTTCTTAAATTTTATGGTCTCTTAGACATTACATACATCCTCAAAAATGTTAAATCATAGTCGTACAAATCTCAATTTTAAGTTAGTGAAGATCTTAATTTAATGGGATTAAAGTTGATAGTCATGCAGGCATCAGATACATCCTCATAGACATTAAATGATGGTCACAAGAACATAAATTTTAAGCTCATAAAATTATTATGACCCAATATGAGAGTTCCAATTGGAACCTTTAAGGGCCTTCTTAGGATCTTATAGTTAATTCACTCCATTTGATCGAGGTCCTATGAGTAAGTGAGAGCCATAAGATCATGATCAGGGAGTTTGTTCATGATTGGTTGTTTTTATCAGGTAGTAACCATTTAATTTTAATCCTAAAATGTAAGGGTGTTGTGTTTTAATCTTATGGGACTTTTGTAATCCTTTGACCTTTCAACTATGCCTCACTCTATCGTATTAAGTCTTTGTGATGAAGTGAGAACCATTGGATGTAGGCTAAGGGTATAGCTTTATCGGGGCCTTCATACCCTTGGATCCCTTTCCTATTATGAAGCATGGATCCTTATATATTTTAAGATGAATGTTTTTTAAGTTAAATTTTGGATCTTTCTCACTTTTTTGGATCAAATTCCATGATAAAGCAAGGGTCATTAGATCTATGAGAAGCAAGAAAGTTATGTTAGGATCTATGTTGAAGAAAAGACTCAGGATAAAATGTTAGTGATAAGATATCATTTTTATTAATAAACATGATAGGTTCTTAGGAATTTAACTTTAGGATAAGATTATGAATCAAAGAGGTGAAGTTAGGAGATATTAAAAAAGGACCCTACAAAATGAATATTAGACCTAGTCAAAAATATAAAGGACTTGAAGGGGGAAATAACAAAGGGGACTTGAGCATATTTTAGGCTAAGATTTATTATTTTTAAAAAACATTATTAATATTTAAACATGAGTTTAATGCTTAAGTCCAAAATTTAATTTTAAAAGGTTCCTGCCAGTATAGTTCCCACCAATATTAAAATTTGAACTAAGGGTTTGCCAGTGTTTTGAAATGTGAATTTCTCAGGAAAAACATGATGGAACCTAAAAATAAAATCCATAAAGATAATTTATTATCAATTTTAGACAAAATTAAATAAAAACATAATAATTGAGGTTTATTTTGATAAAGTGGATGATCTTTAAATTCTATAAATGATCCTAACATGAAATATTTTCATGTTTAATTTTCAAGGTTTCATCCCAATTTTCAAAAAATGGGGGTATGTTGGCCTCAAAAAATGGTGAATCATGTGGGAAACATAGAAATATTTTAGAAATTAGAGACTATAATTCATAAAAATAATTAGGTCATCTACTCCACTTGATCTATATCATTATCCAAATCAAATTATGGTTGAAACAATCCTTGCACTTATTGAATTAGGGTCAAATATCAAGACATATCCATTATATGTGTGTTCTTTGATTCCACTTATTATTTGCCATGGGGTTTAAGAAACAACTTATAGGATTCATGTCCTTAATCATTAAAACTGAATTGGAGCATGCTTAGATATCCATTAAGAATCATGTTTTTTTTCTCAAGGAAGGCTTGGGTATTGCTCTGCTACCAACCAATCATCTATAGCCCCAATAGAAATGCCTTTGGCTCCATTAAATGAATTATTCCACTTACATCTAGGCATCTATATCCCTAATGGAGATTACTAGAATCATATACACTTACAAAGCTTTTTATTTTGAATTAAATCCTTCTTTCTTGTATTTTCTTTAGTCTTTTATGATTTCATCAAGGTTGGGAACCAGGATAGCCAGGTTTTAGGATTTGGTCAAGTGTTTGAAATTAAAATAATCACATATGGTTACAACCCTTATCCAAGGAAAGGATTTTGATTAAGTGCTAGTGTGGCTATACCAAGATAGTTTGAGTTCTCACCCTACAAGTGAAAACCTTTAAAAAACCAATTTGAGGTCCAAACAATGTCTAAAGTTCTAATGAAATAGTTGTCTTATTATATTAGTCATTACCAATTTATTAAAATTACAAAATTAGGATTATACTCCAAAACCATGGTCAGCATATGTATGAGGTACACACCTACATTTTTGAATTTTTGGATTTTTCACGCAAATTTCCTAACTTTGAGCTCAGTATTATCCAAGAGGAATTATTGAAAAACAAGGAACCAAGGAACAAGAAATAAATAAGAAAAAAAAATAAGAAAATTGAAGTAAAAAAATATACATAATATAATATACAAACAAGGGATAGGAAGGTAAGAACGTGAAATAAACTAGCTAACCTACCTACACTAAATCTAACCATCCTATAGTTTACTCCATAAAAACCTCTGGAGGAGCAATAGATAAATAGTGCTTGAAGTATTTCCCATTGGTGGGAAATGTGAACTCTACTCCTTTTAGATATTTGAGCTTAAATTTGTTATTCCCTAGTGTTTTTTCAGTCTAGTATGGGCTAATCCACAAAGGTGTGAATTTGTCATGTTTTCCTTTAGGATTAGATGCTTTGTTCCAAAGGAGAACTAGGTCCACTTGTCTAAACACATTCATATTTGATATTTTATCAAGCCATGTTTTTAATATGGTTTAATTCCTATTAAAATCACCAAAGGCCTTATCCCTTGCATCTTCCATCTAAATTATGTCTAGTAATCTTGAGTTTGCTAACTCCTACCCCTCTTCTATATATTCCTGCATGAATATGTATGTGGGTAACCTAAGATTGATAAGAAATATTGGTTATTATCCATAAACCAACAAAAAAGGTGATGCTTTCAAGGATTGTTTAATTCTTATCCTATCTACCCATAATGCATACTTGAACAACTTGAGCCAAGTCATAGGTTTTTCTTTATTATATTTCTTGATTAATTTCATCAAATTTTTATTAGTAGACTCAGAAGCTCCATTACCTTGGTGATAGTGGTTTGATTAAAACTTTATATGAAAACCATTATCGTATGCCCATTCAATTATGTATATGGATGAAAATACAGACCCATTATCACACACTAGAGATACTAGAATTCCAAATCTAGAGAAAATGTTTTCTTCCAAAAAATTGATCACTTCCTTCATCCTTCATTATTTAGTGGCTATAGCTTTAGCCCACTTTTTACAATAAGTTATGGTATTCATGATGAATTTGTGACCTTCAAATTAATTTGGGTTGATCACTCCTACAAAGTCCAATCCCCATTGTGTAAATGGTTTTTCAACCATGACTGGTTGTAGAGGCATTGCTACTTTAGCCTCCTTGGTGCTAAAAATCTAGCAAGAGTGGCACTATCTCACATGCTTATGACCATCCTTGAAGATATTTGGCCAATAGTATCTATCTCAAAGAATCTTATGTGTAGTAGTCTTCCCTAATGGGTGTCCATTGCCAAACTTCTCATGGTAGGTACTCATGATTTGAGTAGCTTCCTCTCTTAAGACACACCTAAGGTAGACTACCTCAAAGTTTTTCTATATAAGGCTCCATTATTGATTAGATAATGAGAAAATTTGAGCCTTAGATCCCTCTTTTTCTCCCTTGTCAATCCTACAAAATAGGTACCATTAATTAAAAAATGAATAATAGAATTATACCATTAACTAGTTTGAAAGTTATGTTAATCAACTTGCATAATGCTTAGCCTAGGACTGGTATTAGTAATTAATTAAATTAGACCTTGCCATCTTACCATTTTTTTTGTTTTCATTTCTATGTCATAATCCTACAAAATTGACATCCACTTACCTCTATGTTCTCCAAGATAATTTTGGCTTAACATAAGCATTATGGAAGGGTCAGGTAGAATATCATGCACCTTATTTCTAAGGATATAATGCCTAAATTTCTTCACTACCTTTACTAATGCATATGCATGCTTATCAATCAGTGAATAGTTTAACTCAACATTATTAAAATTAGTGCTCATAAAATCTATTGGGTGATCACACCCATCAATTTTCTAAGTCAATAAAGTAACCATGGTATGATAAGAGGCAAATGAATAGAGGTATAAGTCCTTTGAAAAGTTGGGACTTATCAGGACTAGATCCTAGCTAATGGCATCCTTGATGCCATTGAATTCCTTTCTAAATTTTGTATTCTATGAGACCTTGGCATCTTTCTTTAGCATGTCATTTAATGGCTTGACAATATCTACACATCCATAAATGAATTTCCTTACAAATTTTATCTTACAAGAGAATGATTTTAGTTCTTTCATACTATTTGGGGGCTCTATTTTGGATATAATCTCTACCATTTTAGGATCTATAGAGATCCCATCCTTGGTTATAACATGTCCAAATAGCATACCTTTAGTAACATAGAAAATAATTTTATTGGGGTTTAAGTAAATCACATACATTCTACATATTTCAAACACTTATTTTAAATACATGAAGTTATCTTCCCTATTTTTAGAAAAAATGGTTAGATCATCCATATAAATAATGATGTGTTTACCTATGAAGCCTTGGAAGGCATTGTCCATGGCCCTTTAAAATGTAGTTCCTACATTTATTAGCCCAAAGGGTATTATATTGTAAGAAAAGGTACCCCAATTGGTGGTGAAATCTATCTTCATCATGTCTTATTTTTTATCCAACATCTAGTTATAACCTAAAAATCCATTAAGAAAAGACATCATGGTTGAACCTCAAACAACTTGTATAACCTAGTCAAGAGAAGGGAGAGGATAGTTATCCTTAATAGATGCTTTGTTTAAGTTCTTAAATTTAATACAAAGCCTAATATCATCTTTATTCTTCTTTAATAGCACCAAATTAGCCACCTAGGTAGAATGCTTGATGGGGAAGACTATCCTAGCTTTTAGTAGTCTCTTAACCTCTTTAAAAATCATTGGATCTAAGATAGGGTTTATAGGCCTCTATTTATACCTAGATGGTTTTTAGTTTTCTTTAAGAGGGATGGTGTGAGTGATTAACCTTGGGTCAAATATATTTAATTCATCATAAGACCATGCTGTGTCCATGTATTGAGTAAGGAACTCTTTGACTTTTTTCTCAATGTTTGTGTAGACTTTTCCAATGTTTACTAGTTGGGGTTGATCTTAGAGACCAAAATAAACAACATTAGAGTCTTTCCCACTTATTTTGGGAATATTATAAATCTCAATCAGTTTGTCTTAATAAAATAGTCTCTCTAAATTAATCATCCCCTTAGGGATCTTGTTGTCATTTAACTAAATGACTTTACAATCAAACTTGTCCTCTTTAGATACATTTTCAATAGTCTCATCAATAATATGAGCATCAAATGATCCATAATTGGTCATGAAATATAATATTTGTTGATCATCACTAAAAACTTTAAAATAGTTAACATTATCAAGCACTAAAGGATAAGGGATCAGTTCAATGCTAAAATTAGGGAAATATTGGTTGGACATGATGTTGGCTACAACAAATGCCAACTCATCAGTAGATTTTTTAATGTGAAATCCTCTCTTAGTATTTTCATATCTTTCTAGAATTTATATTAGATATGTTTGGGACCTTAATTTTTATAATCTCCCTTTTCTTAGGATATCAAGTCTTTTTTCTCCCATTCATGATTTCATGTTTCACATTTTTTGGGTGATGTGGTTTCATTTATACTTTACATGTCTTTTTTATCTTTTTCCTTCAAAATTTTTGGTCCTAATTTAACCTTATAATTTGTCTTTCTAATCTTCACTTCTTATAATTTTATTCCTTCGATATATTTTTTTATAATTTATCCTTATTGATATCATCTTATAATTTTTACGGGTTTCATAGTATTTCCTTAATATTTTTTCATATTCATCCATATAGTGACCATACTCCATATAGGTTCATAATTTTCATACTATTTTTAGCCTTATATATTTAAGGTTCCAAAATGTTTTTTTATTCCTTCTATAGTCAAGATGAAGATATTTGTATGCATTACTTATATAAAAATGTGATTCAAGGTATGTATATTTTACTTTTATTTATTCATTTCTCAATAGTTATTTTAACTTTGGTGTGTGGTATAATATAATATTTCATTAATAATAATTTGTGAGACTTCATTAAAAATGACAAAAACCCTATATCTAAGAAGTATTATATTATTATTATCTAGTCTTGGAATCTCTAGGTACCTAGGGTAGTTGGGTATAATGTTAATAATATCGATAGGTATTAGGTGAAGTGGATGAGACCACTAGAGTTTTGGATTAATCTCAACATAAATGGAGCTTTAAAATGGAATTAAGGGGAAAATAGATGAGGAAGGGTAATAAAATATAGCAAGGGTGAGTTCATTATGGCTTATGTTGAGCCTCTTAGAGTCAAAACCAATCATGAAACTAAGGCTAAAGAGTCACTTTGGGGAATTAATATGGTTAAGAACATGATTATTAAGATGATTATTATCAAGGAAGACTCATTGAATGTGTTTAATTATATCACGGTAAAAACTAAACCCACTTGAAATATTTTAAATAACAACTAGTATGCTCAAAGTATCATGAAGACATGATAATTTTAAAGTTGTGAATTCTTGCAAGGATGGAAACTATTATGCTAACTATTAGGATAAAAAGGTGTATTGAGTTAAAATTTATCAAAAAATAATAGGGAGGAGGATCTACCTTTTATTGTATGAAAATTATTAATATTAAAGTGATAAAACCTTATTACAATCATGAAATTGATGTTGATAAAAATTAGTGATGGCTATGGGTTTTAATAGTCATTTCATCCCTTATGGTAGTTTAATTTAAATCATCATAATGTTGGCACAATATATCCACATCATACCCATTCAAATCATGCCATTTAATTTTAAGTGGGATGACATTATGGTAAATGTTGCCTCACGTCACTCACTAATCAATCTTGATGATAAATCCTAGCTCAGCACTTTAAAACTTAGAAGTCCTTCAATGGGTGGTGAAAATAATCTAATAGAGCCCATATCCTATGCTAACATCAAAAGTGATAGTCCTATTTGGTACATATTGAGAATGGGAGGTATGAATCCCTTAAAGTAAACAATTTGGGGGAATGAATCAAAATTGGATATTTATTATTATAAGTCATTGAGGGGTAAAAGGGTTTTCATCATAGGTATCACCATCCATATTTCAAAAGAGACAATTGTAGATACTATGGGTATGTTGACATAAGGTGAAGATATTTTTAAAGATATATTATATAAAAATGAAGATGTGAATAACTTATTAAAAGATAATGAGATAATACACCATATATAATTTGGATACTTGTGTCATACTCTACCATAGCCTAGGGTATTTTTTCTCACTAGATAATGAATTATATAACTCTATAATGAAGTTAAAAATAATTTATTCCCACTACTTATTACTATTGAATCACTTTCAACACCATAATCTCATCAAACTTATATTTTATTTTATCATTCCACTTAAGATATTTTTATTGACCTATAAATATAATAAGAGTATCTATAGTATTCACCAAGGCCTCATCCTTCTATTAAAATTAGGCAATATCTTATTGGTCCCATCCTTAGGGAATCAAGGTAAGTGGTTTTAGAAGGGGTAATCACATAGAAATGTCAAGGATGGTAGTGATGTGTAAGAAGAGGATACCATATCTCAATTAAATTAAAAAAATAAAAAAGGATAAATATGTAGCTTCTGAAGATAAGAATAAGTGTATTCATAGAAGTGGTGATTCAACTCAGAATTTGAGCAATGAGGTTGATATTTTTGTTGGGTAAATAAATGAGGATATTAGAGGATGGATGATGAAATATTATGAGAATTTTAATCTTTAATAGGGATGATGAAATTTATTGACACAAAGTTATAGGAGGTTTGTGGTGATTTCAAGGTCATAAAGACCAAGGTTGAAGTTTTTATCAATAATTAGACAGTAGATTTGAGTGTTTCAATTAAGGGAAAGGGGATGATGATAGTCCTTCTAAATTTATCAATATTGGGAAGGATGTAGGGTAATTTTAAATGTATTTAAATAATAAAATTAAATTTACTATGGAAAATTAGAATAATCACATGCAAGGAAATCCCATGTAAATCTTGGATGATCTATGTAAAATAATTAGAACTAAGCAATTCAAATGATGGTGTCAGGTCTCTTTTTGTTTTCTTATATTGAATGGTTTGTTTATTAGTTGTATTATGGGTAGATATTTTGTTGTATATTTTGTGTTTTATAAATTTTTAATGTGTAATGTTAGAAACATTTTAACTAATGTTTGGATGATGTCTCATTTTGTTTAGAGTGTCTCTCTGGTTCAAACTCTAGTTAATTCAATTTTGTTTCTATTTTATTGAAGAATTTTATGGTTGTCTTTTATTATGTTTTGGGGTCCTTTTAAAATCATATATTTTATCCTCACTAAATAAATAAATAATTATTTCATAATTTATATATATGATTTTGTGTTACTATGTATCTTTTAGAAAAACACCTTCCCAAATTACAATATTGTGACACATGAAGAGCTTTGAATGGAAAATGTGCATACATTTGATATTTTTCATCTTTGTCACTAACTAGTGATTTATTTTGTATGAATTATTGGTGTGTTAATATAATTGAGTTCATGTCATAAGGAGTGAATGAGGAAAGGGGTGGGGTTATATCTTGGTACTTTTTGAGATATGTTTGCATATTATTCTATCATACCTTCACTACTATTAGTATGACCTCCTCCAAAAATCTTTCTATATTCCTTCCCTATCTTCCTACATTTAATTTTAATAGCCACTATATATTAATATTTCATTTATTATGATGATATAATATGTTTCAATCCTATTCATTCCTATATTGTATCAACATAGATGATATAGTTCTAATTTTGTCCCTAAATTTAATAATATATTAGCCTAGATGTTATAGTTATGAATTAACTAACACATGATTGATTATATTGAAATATATGATACCATCATATTATAGTCTTAGGTGACTTATAGTTTTGGATATATATATATATATATATATATATATATATATAGGGCCATAATTATCATTCTAAACATAAATAAAATCATTTTATTTGATTATAAGTAATTTTATGCCCTTAATAAAAGGAGGAGTTATAGGTTAAATTATTATTATTTAAGGTCAATCATTTCTTAAGGTATTTTAAGGTCAATGGAACTTATACCTAAGAGGTGTACCATAGTATTTGAAGCTCCCAATTGAGGAAATATAGGTTTTTAACATTGAGATTGAGGTATTCATCCTACAACATCTCTTTAAAATTTCAACTATATCCATGTGAGAGATTTATGCACCAAAAAGTAAATTAAAATTTAAGTATCTTTATCTTTATTCTATAATTTATTTAATAATTATATATATCTTAATTTATTATTGTTATAGTAGTATTTATGTTGATGATATTTCCTTAGATTATCATTATATTTAATAATATAATATGGTATAGGGATCATGGCCTTGTCATTACCACCTTAGGCTATATATAGTTAGAATCCATGATTCTATCATTTACTTATTTCTTAGTTTAATGTTATTGATATCTTTGATATAGGTTGCACTTTTTTCAGTTCATTACATGTGATTTCCTTATTATATCCTTATAACCACTTTTTTTATCACTGTTATCATTGATATATATTGGGATCTAGTTGGAACATATTTCATATTTTATGCATTGGATTTGGAAGCCTATACCCTTGAAATAGTTTTGTAATTACCCTCTGCTATATCTATGACCACCCCTCGTTTATTCACTATACCTTCTAAGTATATGAGGGATATATGCTATGATATTTAGTTGTATTATAGTATATTTAGATAAATAACATTTCTATATTTATCATCTTAGACTACACATACATTTTGATGTTCCTAACATGAATTCTATCTCAATAATAGTTGGATTTTATTCACATTCACATTTTATTATTAGTTTCATTTTCAATTTAGCTTCACCATCATAATACATTTTAGTGAATCTGACATAATCCTATCCCATAATTGGTTAAATTATATTTAGGTTTCCATTTTATTTTTTTTATTATCTTAACTTAAGCTTTGCCATGATCATACATTGTTGTGGGATTTATTTTTATCCATAAATAATAAATGTAGTCTCTTCTTAGGATGGTTATATAGATCCTCAACAAATTCCATTTTCACATGGGTTTTTCCTTTATACCTTCTATTACCACCATTGAAGGAAACTCCTCATCATGAAATTATTGTATATTATTTCCCATGGATAAATACCCTATAAATTATGATATTTATACTTATGATGATCCCTATGAGGATCAAACGTATTATATATATATATATATATATATATATATATATATATATATATATAGTGAAACTAAATATACCCTATATAGTCTTCCCACTTTTGATGATCTCAATGTGATAGATGACCCAACTTATTTAACCTCTCACATACAAAAAAAAGAACATAAATAATTAAACATATATGATCATTATTATTATGAAATATATGAGGACCCTTGAAAGATACAGGATATTTCCATTAATGAAATTTATGAAATGGATGGAAATCCATATGAATATTATTACATTTATAAAGACACTCACTATGACCTACATGATAATGAGGATGATTTCATCGATTACATCCAATAATTAAAACATTTAGGTGGACGAATAATCAAAATTTAGATTAAATTAAAACTTGTCTTTTACAAATAAATTGTTTCAACTCATTAACTTATTAGGAAAACTTATTTCACATGATTGTCCCAAAATATGTCATAGGTTATGTTAATCTTGATCCTAGAGATTGTATAAATATTCAAACTTATAATATACATCTATATTTAGTTTCAACCTCATCTAAACTAAAAATTATATTCACATCTATAGAGTCACCTATTTCCAACTATATTGACCATGTTGATATAGTTATATTACACTCAAATAAAATTAACTCAATATTTATTTGTTGTCAATCCTAATGCCATTCAGTTACAACCTATTACAAACATGGTAAAAATTATGCTAACATAGTTCTAAATCACCTTTCTCTTAAAAAAAGTTTCATCATAGTTTAAATGTAGTTCCTATTACAAACAATGACATTGACCAAGAAATAGAGTTTGTCAACATAGTTATGCATCACCAAAAATAACATCAACTATGTCGATATAATTTTATATTTTTTCACTATCTAAATAAATTGAATCAACAACGGATTAAATTATGTTAATACAATTTTAAATTTTAATCCTCTTAAAAATAAAAACATCTTACATGTATTAAAACTTATAAAATAATTATTAGTATTATTTCTATCACAAATAATTATATCAACCATGTCGATATAGTATTAAAATTAAATTTTATCACACACATCTTCTTCAGTCAAGACTCTAACACTAATTATGCTCTTAAAAATAATTTCTCTAACAACCAAATTTATCATCCATAACATAGATTATCTTGATATATGTTCAATACCTATTATTATTAATAAAATTAACTCTATTAGCTCAAACAATATTATTTATGCTAATATAGTTTAGGTACATAAATTAGAGTAACTTAGATATATCTAACAATATTTAGTTTAAATATATAGTTAAGTAATAGAAATAAAACTATATTGGTTATCATCCATATGTTTTAGCCAACTATATTATCCCATTTGATACAGGTGAAACCATTTGATACTTTCCTAATTGAATTGGGTTTTGATATTTATTACTTTTCATTTTTTTTACTTAGTATTTTTATGCCTCTTATCATTTTATTTTTTGATTCACATGGAAAAACATTAAGTAATACAATAAGGCCCTCCTCACAAATTCCCCTACCCATACTATTGTTACATTTCACTCCTTTTTTACTCCCAAATTAGCCTATCTTTTTTTAAATAGATAACATAATGATTGAGAGTTGGGTTTTGTCACTTAGAGTCAATCATATTCTCTTTTGGAAAAAAATAATGTAGTATTTCTACATGTTCTTATCCAAATTTTACTCTCTTATGATGATGTCTCCACTTTATTGTCATTTTATCATTTTATTTATACATTTTTTGGATTGAGTTAACCCAATCGTTCAATACTCATTTCCATGATATTACTAATTTTCACCTCATTTTTGGCTCACTAATGTTATTTTTAAGTATGAAATCTTTTCTTAGGTGGATTCCCATGAGTATGTAGGAATATTTTCCCATAGTTTCCCTACTTAGTGACTAAGTGTAATATATCTTGTATTATAATATTTAACACCCATGGATTGTTTTACACATCCAAATGGATGATGAGAATATATAAATTAAAATAGTGAAGAACTATACTATCATAATAAAAAGGTAAATCTAATAAATTTAAGGTTACACAAAAGTAATTGATCTCATTCCTAACACGTCCCCGATCCTAGTGGAATATCAAACTCCATAGTTAGCCTCATAATATATCTGAAGTCCATTAGGGTGTGGCAGGCTAGTAGAGTAGGGTACTAGGTATCTCATATATAGAGAGTTTGGTTATAACTAATTTCCCATTCTAACACCTAATCCACATAGTAGATGGATGGATCTATAAGGGTCCATGAGGAGCAGGGTTTTTTTTAGAAGGTAAGATTCTTTTATTTTTCATGCATACTATCCTTCTTGGGATGATCTTTATACTTAAATAGTTATCCAAATATTACACTTTCTCAATTATGTTATCTAAGGCCATTGGTGATGAAAAAAATTCATATTAATAAATTTATTAAAATTTATTTTTTCTAGTAAAGATATGTCATGAAACTATTTTTATGCACTTATTTCACTTATTTTTACTGATTGTGGTTATGAACTATTTTGGACAAGATTATTTAATTTTAATGTAATGTTATAGTTTTGTGATCTATGATTTGATCAGTTATGATTTTTTTGATCTGTGAGTGATCATATGGATATTATGAGATAGTTTTTGTTATGTACATTCATTGTAGCATTGGATATTTCATGCTTAATGAGTTAATAAATATGTTTTTGATGGTTTTTTGTGACCATTGGTAAATGATATGATCTAGGATATATGTGACTCCAAGCAGTTAGTTGAGGCTGATAAAGTGAACAAAAAGAAACAGTGAACTTAAAATTTGCAAAAATTGAGCTTTGACTATTTATTGATGTTTTGAGTCATTTTTTATGTTTGGCTTTTTTTGTTGAGTCTTTGTATTTAATTAGAGTTGAATGTAAATCTAGATTGAGTCTTGAGTTAGTTTTAGATTCTTCATGTACCTTAATCTATTCAGTTTAATTTTGATTCTTAGTGAAAATTGACACTTGTCGGTATTGCTAGAATGTTATAATCTTGATAACTATGTTATTTGTGTTTGATTTGATCATCTTGGTTAAATAATACTTAATTTTATTCTTATTTATTATTACCCATTTTATCTTTTGTAATTTCATTGGTGTTTGCATTATATTTCATTCATTGTCAATTCTTGGATTTTGACTGGACTCTTGAGGCATATTAATCACTATCATAGTCTTGTTTTGAATGTTATATAAAAGGGTATTAATCTAAGATTACTATTTGATGACACTATAGCATTTGAGTTTCATTGCATTAATAGACATTCTGTTATTTGGGATCTTTTTGATGTTAATTATTTAGACCAAGTCTTATCTTGGGTTTGTTATGGAAATGTGGTGGAGGGGGAGGGAACCACGACCCACCATTATTCCAACCCTAATAGTTTTATTTTTGGTCATTTTCAAGGTTTTAATTTTGAGAGCCCATTGTATGGGGAGATTATGTCAGGATATTTGGTGCATGGAAGCCAAGAATATTGGAGGTAGTTTATTATAGGGACTTCATGATCCTATTATAGAGGAATTATATAGATCTAGTCATCTTATCAAACATGTGGATAAAATGGAGGATGTTTTATGGAATTTTTTTTCCATAATGGTTCTACTAGGTCTACATTAATTATGGGTAAAGCTAGAAATATATTTAGGAAGGCAAGGAAGTGTTATTCTTTCATTATTCTTAGCAGAACTTCAAGTCTTGAACTTAAATTTTATTTTATTTTGGTAGATTGGACTTGGCAAGTTATTGAACTAGGTTTTTACTTAGAGATGTATGCATTATTTTTATAATACTATAGATTTCAATAAATTGTTATTAAAACCCTGTAGGGTTTGTTTTGGGTTGGGTTATGTTTGTTTTGAAAACAAAAAAAATAGAAACCATTATGGCCTTGGATGTAACATATAAGTTTATTTTTTATGGGTGATACATTTAAACTTATATATGGTTCATATGAAATTATTTTATTATCTATGGATTTTATTTTGTGTTATTAGGAAGGCCATTAAGCCATGTCCATGGATAGCTGGAAATGAATTCATTTATTTTAAAACCCTGATCTCTGTTTTTGAATTTCTATTTCTGGGTTGTATTTTTATTAGAGGAATAAACCTATGCATTATCCTTTGGATACATCCATGGAAGAAAAAAAATGAAATATTTAAGGTTTCAATGTGGGTTGAGTTCCATTATGTTTTTCATAAAATAATGTTATGTTATCATTTTATTATATAGTAATAAAAAAAATTATAGCTAGGATATGGATTTTAGTCATCATGAGTGTTTTTGAATTGTTTGGGATAAACTTAATTTGGTCTATTGATTGCATTTTAAGTCATGATTATTTTGACCTAGATTGAAAATATTAGTCTTATGTTTTTAATACATCATGTTTTTTAGATTGTTTGAATTTTCATAAGTTTATGATTAACTATTGATGTTATAATCATTACCAGTTTTGATCATGTCATTTGAATATTTATTCATGATAGTTAAAGACTCTTTTGGTCAACATTGACTTGGATCTTTATGTTATTTGATTTTTTAAATTTGAGTGTTATGTTTGATAATAAATACATTCTTTAGATGCATGTATAATCTTACTTGAAAAATTAAGTTGAGTTTTGGTATCTTGTAGGATTAATGCAAGTTTGATTTTCTTTTAATGAATGTTAATGATGTTGTTTTGAAAATGTTTTTTGATATGAGGCCTAAAAAAAAATTATGTCATTTAATTTTATTTATTTACATGGGAAGATTTAAATAATATTGTATGTATTTAAGGTTACTAACAATAATACAATTACATTTATTTTGAGTGTTGGAATCTAACATAGGATTGGGGATTACAAGTGTAATTCATTTGATTGAAATCTTAATCTAAAAATCTAAAAATATCTAATCATGAGTTGTAGTAGTTTGAATAACTGCAAAGGTGTTAGTGTTGTTAACCAATAATGTAAACACTATTGTTAGTAGTCAAGCTTATAAGTCACTATTTATCTTAATCACTTCTCTCAACTAAACTAAATCACATACAAATAATGGATGGGGTGGTTTAGGGTGACATATGGTTGGGCTCATTGGGACTGGAAAGGTAGATTTTTATTTCATTGGATTTACATGTGAAAGATTTCTTAGTTGTACTTCTCCTAGACTTAAATTATTTTTAGTATTGATTGTAAAGCAAAGATAATCAATTATAAAATGCATTAATTAAGTATTTTATAATTAATTAAATTAATTATATGTATGTTTTTCAATTAGGTTATGCAATGTTAATGTTATGTTTAATTTGTATAAATAAATAATTATATACAAGTTGATTTATAACTATAAATTAGAGGTGGATCTTTTAGATATCAAACTATTCATTATATTATCATTCACATATACAACTTTATTAAACATCATTATGGCATATATATAATGTGAACATACTATCACATGAGTTAAATATGTGCATTCATTGGTTTCATATGGTATGTATTGAGTGTTGTGTTGTAGGAAAACTCATAATTTAATCTCAATTTGTTAGGATTAAATTGAGAATGTTGATGCATATCTTTTCATATATTGAACACATTCATTTGGTTATATTGTTATATTATTAATTATTTATGAATATTTAAGGTTCATATGAATACAAAATACTATCAATTGTATTACCTCAGAAATAAGGCAATGAGTTAGTGGGTTATTATTATGATTACTTAGTGAAGTTATGAAATTCATTTAGGTGATAATATGTGAAGATTATGTTAAATGATATGAACCAAGAAGTGTAAATTTATGATATGTATGTATAAGTATATTTATATTCTACTGGTAAAGTTAAGTTGAGCTAATTTATATTAGTAGATCTTCATGATATGTTTTCCTTAGACCTTAAAAGATTTTGAAAATATCTTCACCTAAAATATTTACATTGTGAAGTTGGACTCTTTGTTAAATATTGTTTAAAAACTTCAAGAAGTTATTATGGATTAATATCATTTAAAAAATTAATATAAACATAATCATTATTAAATATGATGTTGTGATTTAGTTATGATGTCAAACTTATTTGGCATGTTAAGCTAGGTGTACGAGTTATGATCACTCTCTTTATAAATTGATCTTAACCTTATAAAAATGGAATCAATAAAATGAATATTTAAGTGATGGGTCTATTATGATAAACTTTTATAATTAATTGGAATTTTTTGATTGAGAAATTGTAAACTAAGTTACAATTAAACTTTTAATAACTCATGAATGTTATAAGCCAAGAAGGGTAACCTAGAATCTTTTTTTTTAAAAATAGTTAATTCAAGAACCTAAATTACAATGTTTATTTTAATTAAAGGATTATGTCATTGATGAGAATCTCTTATTCATTTTTAATTACTTATTGAGTATTAATAAGTTTCCTATTCAATTGTATAATAAGTAGTTGTCAATAAATTGAGGCATAAACATGAACTTTAGCATTAGAAGATAATAAAGAGCTATGAATTTTAATAAATAATAAGTGAATGATTATAATCCTTAAGTCATTTAAATTTAACATTAACTTAGTCTAAAATATGATCTTATTTAAAATATAATACACTTAAGTGATTAAGGTTAAATAGTAAACCTACTATAGGTACATGGTGTTATTTAAAACTCATTAGTGAATTAAACCATGTTGTTTTAAGTATGTGTGAATGAACTAGAATAAGGTTTGGATAATATTAATAAGAAAATTTAATAAGGTATGATTTGACTTGTAAATATCATCCAAATGGGTTAAGGGCATGAGACTAATCCTACCTTATGAAATGGATAAGTTGTCCTAAAATGGAACATAAGCATGGTTGATAAAACATCTTAAGAGGTTTAAAGAATTATACCTTAGACTCTTAAGTTACACTTACACTAGTTAATCTAATCCCACTAAGCTATCTATCTTGAGGATCTACAACTCATCCCATGAATTGTTTTAATGTTGGTAATACATTCTAAAACTTTGCATTGATTTTGGAAATAGTCCTTCCAATGATCATATTATAACTCTTGTGAATTAAGGTAGATATTTATTATGAAAGATTAGTATGATGATTCTTATGTTGAATCTATTTTACTTTACACATCTATTTACTAAAATATTTTAATCTAATCAATGAGGTAGAAACTATTTCATAACTTTCATAGGTAATCAGGTAAGTGGATAAGTTAGTGATGGATCTACTAGGAAGGCCACATTGAAGGACATAGATATGCATGCATGAGTATTTATAAATTGACCCACTTTTATATGAATACTAAGTGATTAAAACACTTCATTAATAATGTTGATGTGGGTTTCATGCACACCATAGATAAAAAGGTAGCCTCTAAAATTTTATAATCTCAATGGAGAAGAACTCCACTCTAGGGCATGATTTTTAGGTATGTGGTCTAAACAACCTATTGATGGAATAGCTGGCAGGGTATGCAGGTTATTGACAAGGTTTTTCGATAGAAGTATGGTCTCTAAAGGGTAGTGAATTCCTACATGAGTTATATGGATGACTTGTTTCTAATATAAAGTGTGTATATCTCAAAACAAACTCAAAAAGGTGGGAAGGGTAAGGTATAATAGAATATTCTATGGTTTCAGGAATCACCTCTCTCACTAGTTTCTAAAAACATAGGTGCTTTCAAAACATATGCCTATTACAAGAAACTATTACAAACTAATAGTTAGATAGAGTTTAGAATTATAAGGGGATAATAATATATGAAACTCATAAGCTTTAGTCAAAATATTCCATTTTTAGAGAAGTTATTGTACACCCTTAATCAGGAGATTATTGATTGGGATGATGAGGTATCTAAGGATGATTTTACACACACACACAAACTATATTGAAAGAAAGCACTTATACACACTTAATAATGTGAATCAATCAACTTAATTATCAATAATCAATGTAATTTATTAATCCTTCAATAGCTATTACACATATAAGACTAAGATAACAACAAAGACAAGAAATAATTCATTGTAGCTATTGCACACTAAGAATTATTAGATCATATAACCAAAATGATAAACCTATTTTTATATAAATTGGAGAGAGAATACACAAACCCATTCATTGATAATAAAAATTGATCTTACTCTTATATATTAATTTTTGTTTACCCTTCCAACTAGTGTATTATAATTATTTAAATAGGCCCGGGGAAGGGGTTTCCTCATCCTCCAAGTCCATGTAAATTCATTACATGTCATATTCATAAATTAAGTTCTAACTATGGTCAAAACCATATAAGAGTCTAATTATAGTTATCAATTTAAGTTAGCCTTTACAAAATCTATACAATATGTGCATGTGTATAAAGAAGGACACCTTTTACAATTATAGCTTGAACTACATGAAAACTAAAAATATATGCATTAAATGACAATTCCTCCTTTTAGAAATTGTGAGAAAAACCTATCAAATACTTTAAGGTAGTCATTTCAAATGGATCTCAGACATGTGTCAAGGACATGTGGCCCTTTATAAATGCCTTAGAACCAATAATACTATTTAACTATGACTAACTTCCCATTACTATGTGTTACATGTTTCCCCTAACTTCATACAATAAAATATTCATTTGAAAAGATTTATAGGGTCTTTGACCCTAAATAATATACCTTGTCAACTTAATTGACATTTGAGATGCCTCTATAACTAAAACCTTCTCTTATTCTATTATCAGATCTTAATTTTCATATTCACTAACTAGATTAAGTCTAAGACATGTCTATTCACATTTTTGATCTTCACTAATTTGGGAATCCAATGTGTCATGCTAATATGGCAATGCTCATGTCACAATGACTATTTTTATACTCTAAATATGACCATTTGTCATTTTAGGAAATGTGTCACTTACTCATGCTATCTTAAAACCTGATCAAAGTCAATCTTCATCTATGAGCTCATGATATCATGCTATGTGGTAGCCTTTTATTGATTTCAAGACCTTTGAAAATTATGTCTTGGTTTGCACCATCGATCTCAATTATATGAATCAATCAAACTCCATTGATCTTGCTTCTACATGATTGGATGTCAATGTTCCATTTGGTAACTCCTTAGGGCTCTCTATAAACCTTATAGTAAAATTTCATAGTTTGAATGTTTTTATTCCATGTGATGGCTACTTGAGGCTCTCTATGATACCTTTAAATTTCAATGTTTATCTTAGACCATTGCTCTTATTACAAGGATAAATGTGTTGAATTGACCTTTTGAATCTAGGATCAAGAAAAAATTATTGATTAACTTTTCAATTGCCAAAATATTTCCATTTTTCAATCTCATGTTTTTTCTTGGCATCCTTGACTTCATGACCCTACTTATACCCATGGGTAATTGGATCTCTGTTAAGCGCTCCTATAATGGTGAAACTTGTCACCATCACTTGTGAATAAAAGACTTTTGAATTTTCAATCTTGATCATGTACTATTAGATCTATAGTGTCCAAATTGATGTATTTCATTAGATATTGTTTGCCTAAGTGAAAATTCTCCATAGGATCTTACCATTTAGTTCCAATATCATGCCACTTAGTGAATCCTCACTTGTCTTGGGGTTATTAAATTTTGAACTTACACTCTCTGTTGGAACTTCAAGTTGCCTGACAAGATGGTGACATTTTTCACTCTTGCAGTGATCTTAGATCCTTTTGACCTTTCAAACCATTTATCTCCATTATATCTTTGGTTCTCGAGTTAAAACACAGCATAGATAAAACACTTGACTTATTGACTTTCAATCCTTACCCATAGGTTGTTGATCTCTTTTGAAGCCCTCGTGATCTCACCACCTATTACCTTCAGGTTCATCCATTTTTGTGGGCATAAAATAAAATACATAAGTGTTTTAGAGAATATAAATAATAAATTTTAGCCTAATGTTTTTAGTTATATTAGAATACATTTAAGAATTTGGGTAAGACCTTAGGCTAATATTTAAAATATAATAAGGTGTTCCCTAGTAATTTTAACCCCAAATAAAATGTGAATTTATTTCAAAAGGAATTTATAAGTTATTAGGATAATATTTTTTTAACATGATTTAAACATTAATTCAATTTAATCAACAAGAGACTAATGGTTAATCAAAACAAAGAGTCAAATTAGCATTAAGGTACAAATCCCCTAGGCAGTGTTCACACAAATGAGACCCCATTAAGCTTGAAACATGGAAACATAAGAATCAAACATTAGAAAAATTAGATGAATTAAAATAAATATTATGTGATAATAGACCCTTGTAAACTTTGATCAAGTGGGATGTTCAATTTATAATAGAAATTTTTGAAGTTTGAACAAGGGTCCTCATTTTCAGAAATAAGAGTGTGTGGGTTACAACAAATGATGACTCACAGGGGGAATACTCATAAATATTAAATAAAATTGAACTTACCTTAGTAACCCTTAAATAAATCATGAAGTATGTCATATAAGAATCCTTAAATTAGAAACATGAAATAAACTCCTAAGTTAATTTACGTAACATAATTGCCTTTCAATTTTTTTGATCTGTGTGTCAAGCACGTAATTCATTTCACCCTTTCTATGATAGGTTTTTCAAAGGCTTGATAAAATTTTAGGTTTGATTCTAGTCTCTCTTAAATATCATAAAATCAAAGGAAGCTAGGCATTGCTCTACTACCAACTAGGCATCCATAGCCCCGATAGAGATACCTTAGGCTCCTTCTCTTCTCTTTCCATTATTTTCTCTTAATTATGATCGATGGTACATTAACCCCATTTGATCATGTGAGCCTTTGATTTTATTTATATATTATTTCACTCTATTTAAGTCATTGGTTCTTTTCTTCTTTAATTTTTCTTTTAATCTTGAATGAAAAGAGAAGAGCTAGAACGCTAATGAGCTGGTAGAACTATAAAAGAAATCATTTCTAGCACATCCTTACCAGCCACACCTATACCCAAAATTATCATTTCTAATAGGTATTTTAATATGATAAGTTCATTTGATCCAAAAAACTAAAAATTTCTAAATTTTCATGAAGTAATCTGAGAATAGCTTCCACATACTTGGTGAAAGAATTTAATTGTGACAATATCCATAACGGTTCATGATTACATACCTTTATCTTGAAGAATCAAAGTATATAAATATTCCCAATCTGTAAACTAGTCCTAAATTAAAACAAAAATTAATTTTCCCCATTTCTACAAGTCTATTTAATCATAAGCTCAATTGGTTCAGATTTTGGCTTGGTTATGGTAAGAGCAAACATAATTTAGATTGCTAGAGAAAGTAAAAAACAACTAATTTAGAAAGTAGGAAATCTAATCAAAGAAAGAAAGAAACTAATCTAAGAAATTAGGAAATATAATCTAATTCTACATCTACATTCTTCTATCCCTCATCAATTAGTAACATCTATAGCTGACACAACCTTGAAGTAGTGCTTCAAAAACTATCATTTGACTGGATATGTAAGCTCATTACCTTCCAGGTCTTCTAGATGAAATGCATTATTGACCATGATCTCCAAAATATGGTATGTTCCAATCCATAATGGGGAAAACATATCATGATGTCCTTTCTTCTCATGGTATTTATCCCAAAGTAATACTAGATCTAAAATCCTAAATGTTTTATCTTTTTTTCTCTTATCAAACCACCTCTTGACGACATCTTGGTGTTTATTGAATGTTTGTAAGGCCTCAGTCCTTGAATCTTCAATTTTTGTTATTTCCAAAAATCTTGATTCTATTTCATCACATGTTTCCATGTAGTATTGAATGAATTGATAAGTGGGTAACTTTAGCATAATTAGGAACACATGCCTACATCCATACACTAATAGATAAGGTGAAGCTTTAAGATCTTGTTTGTATCTTATTTAGTCTACCCAAAGAGAATACTTAAATAAATTATGCCAGTCCCTGGGCTTATCCCCTACTAGTTTCTTAATTGCATCTATCCTATTCTTATTCATTGATTCTACCAGTCCATTTCCATAAGGGTAATGGTTAGAAGCTGACTAGATAATAATTTGGTTGTTGTGTGCCCACTCAGTAAATTTTGATGATATGAAACCCATTTTATTATCAAAAACCAAATAAATGGGTGTGCCAAATATGGTTTTTATGTGTCCCTCCAAGAAATGAATCACATCTTTTGATTTATAATTCTTTATGGCTATGGGTTTGGTATATCTAGTATAATAGTTAGTAGTAGTAAACATGAATTTATGGCCTACTAAGGAATATTGATGACACCAATGAAGTATAAAACCCATTAGGTAAATGACCTTCTTTCAAAAACTAGTTGTAAAGGCATTACTACATATAATTCCTTTGTGGCTAAAGATTAGCATTCATGGCATGTCCTCACATGAGTGTGAGCATCCTTGAAAAATGTTGGCCAATATTATCCCATTTTTAAGATCTTATGGGATATGGTAATCCTAAATGGATGACCACTACCTATTTTTTGATGTAAGTTTTCTAAAATTTCTTTAGCTTCATCTATAGACACACACTTAAGGTAAATTCCTTGATAATATATTTTAAAATTAACTCCCTTATTGGTCATGTAATGAGTAGATTTAAGCCTCAAATCTCTCCTTATTTCTTTATTAAGTTTTAGGGAATAAGTAGCTATAATAAAATAATATACGACATCGGTATACCATGTGACTTTGGATACTTTATCCTCACATATTTCTTCAATGATGATGCATAGATCAGGTTCAGTCATGAGTTGAATGATGTCTTAACCTTGGATGGGTTTTTCAAGATTGATTTATATATTAAATTCTTATAATTTCACCATTCACTTGCCTTGACATTCTGCTAATTCATTATGTTGTAGGGTGATCTTGACATCAATATTAGACACAATGGCAATGATTCTATTCCTTAAGATGTAATGTTAAAATTTCTTTACTACTTTGACAAGGGTAAAAATCTTTTTGTCAATCATGCAGTACCTAAGTTATGCATCCTTTAGATTTGTGCTCATGAATGTAATTAAATTCTTAATTTAATCTTTATTTTGTGTTATGACAAGATCAATTATATATTTTGAGGTGAATGAATACAATTAGAAATATTTTGTGAAATCTAGATTGATTAATATTAGAGCCTATGATATTGCATCTTTAATGTCCTGGAAGGACATACAGGCTTTATCTATCCACTCTATTTTAGCATCCTACTTGTGCATGGCATTCATGGGTATAAAAATCTCTATGAATATTGAGATGAACTTCCTTACAAATTTAATATTTCCAAATAATTATTTGAGCTCCTTCTTTCTATTTGTTGGTGTAATTCTTTCAATTCCTTGAATTCTATCTAGATCAATGGTGATCCCATCCTTGGTAATGATGTGTCCCAAAATCTTGCCTTCATTGATTTCAATTATTCTCTTATTTAGGTTTAATGAAATACCAAACCTTATACATCTCTCAAATATGGAATGAAGGTGGATTATATGACCATTCTTGTTCTTTGAAAACATCATAAGATCAACCATGTAGATGATTATGCATTTTCCAGTCAGTCCTTTGAATGTGTGATCCATGGTGAACTAGAAGGTAGCCCCTACATTTATTAATCCAAATTTCATCCTCATAAATGCATAATTCACCCACTTCATGTTAATTTTAGTCTTCTTTTTTTCCTCAAATTTCATTATTACTTGATTATAGCCTAAAAATCCATCCAAGAAGGACATCATTTCATAACCACTTACTATTTGAATCACCTTATCTAGATAAATAAGGAGATAATTATCTTTTTTAGAATACTTATTTATGTTCTTAAAATTAACACAAAGTATTATATCACTATTCTTTTTTGTTATTGGGACCAAATCGGCCACCTACGTAGAATGTCTTACTAGAAAGACAATTTTTGTGCTTAACAACTTCTCCACTTTTCTATGGATGAGAGGCTCTAAAATAGGATTGAATGGTATCTACCTTAGTTTTAATTTATTATGATCTAGCTTCAAGTAAATCACATGATTAATGACCTATGTGTCATATAACTTAAATCCTTCATATGTCTAAGTTATGACATCCCTAAACCAAATGATTAAATACTTCACTCGCTATCTGTCTTCTTGGGTACAACTAAGATCATTATTAACATAGAGTGGGCTATTTTTATCTCCTATACTTTATATTTTTAAGTATGATTAATTAACCTTGGGCTACCTGAGTTGTTAAGCTTAGGGGTATATATCAAATGACCTTTCCAAAGAGACTAACCAAATTGGGATACAATTTTATTTGAGTTAGATAATACCTTCCTCATCTGATTCTTCTTGATAGAGGTGATTAATATCCTTATAATCAGTGATTTAGGAATCGAATTCCCATGAATTGGTTAGAAACTAAATAATTTGTTTGTTTTCATCAAAAACTTGGAAAATTTCTAAGTTATCAAGAATAGAGGGATAAGGCACCAATTCAATGGAGAACCTTTTTACCTTAGATTATTGAAGGGGATTCAGATCAATAATGGAAAAAGATAATGAATAAATAACTTGATTTTTATCTTTGGGAATGGATACTATGTTGAAAGCTTTAAAGGTTTCAATCAGGGCCCATACTCTATGTTTGAATATTCTCAAATAAGACAGATTGTATTGGTATTTATTTCTAACTTGGTTAACTACCAGCTCTTAGTCGTCAAATACTACTATCTATTTTTACATTTTTCTTAAGTGCAAATTGTAATCCCAAAATTAAATCCTCATACTCAACTCTATTATTCATGTATGGAGATTGTAATATGTATGTTTCCAAGAACTTTTACCTTGTGGATCAATCATCTTGATTCCCATGCTTGATCCTTGCTTGGATCTAGAGCCATCAAAGTTTAAAGTCTATAGTTATTTGGAACCTTCATGTTCTTACTTCTATACTTGATTATGAGTAGTAAAAGTTTAAATACTAAGGCTAGGAGACTTATACTTTACCTCTTCATTCTTGACATTATATTCCATGATGAGATACTTCATTCTTTCTTGTCTATCAATTCTAATTTTATTTGTAGCTCCTCTCCATGGTAGGCATATATGAGACAAGTTTATAGAAAGATACCCATTGAGTATTTTCAACCAATCTCTACTTAGAAATAGACCATATCATTTAGTTATGTCTACCACCAAGATATAAATGGTCATGTGAATGCATGATTTGGATGATACTTAGATGTGCATGTTCCTCAATTCACTAACTATAGACACTATTGTCTTATCCAATTATGAAATTATCCTCTTTGAAGGGCTTGACATCAAACCAATATTTTGACATATGGAGGTAGGCATGAAAGTTTTAGATGCTCTAGAATCAAACAAATAAATATAAATATTCTTACCAAATGCCCTAATAGTCAACAAAAAGGGTGGAACTTCTAGATTGCTCTTATAGATAACATTGGTGTTAGATGCCTTCAATTTATCTATAGATGTTTTTAGTTTCTCCATAGGTTTCTTCCCCATAATATACTTATAGAGCAATCTGAACTAACTCATGACGATTTATATTTTCTTTGATCTTCTTCATGTCTTTGACAATGTTGTGTCCTCCCTTTATAGGTTTTTCTTTGGTCTAAGGTTGATCACTCCCTCTTGGAGGAGGTGTATTGTTGTTAGCTTTAGGATTACGTGGAATTATAGTATTATTTGTAGGAGTTGACAATGTGAGTAGCTACCTATTCCTTAGATTATAGATACCTTTATGGAATTGTTGGAAAGCATAAAATTCATCCATTTTTTCTTATGACTCATTGTCATCTTCTATTGAAAAGGAAAACTTGTGATTTTCAAAAAATATGGTAGTCCTGAAATATTTTGAATATGCACAAGAATATGCATTGGGTCTTCCCTAACCACCTCTATTTGAATTATTTTAAATGATACAAAAAATTCAATGTAGTCAAGCTCACCATGCTCAAAAGTATTATGAATTTTGCACCAATTTGGAAGATATGATTCTACCATGTTGATCTCTAGAAGCTTTTTGGGTTGCTCTATATTTTTCATAGGCCTATTGAATGGTCTATTATATCTTTGGAATCTAATGTTCTAATTACCAGTTGGCTCATTAGCATTACCCATCCTCGATTACATATTTAAGTTATTTCTCAACTTTTGAACCATCCTCTAAATATAATCTAGTTCTACCTTGTAAAATAGTAGTGGGAAGTGTAGTTGGTTATTGATTTTGCTAGTAATCATTACCCAATGCATGATTATGCTATAAGTTATAGTTTGACTATATTTTTTGTGTCAATGGATGGAGTGTGTAGAGCTGGTTCTGATTGAATGCTAGAATGTTATATTTTACATGTGGTATTAGGTTCAATGCTAGGAAACTATTATTTTAATTAGGTATGTTAGGTGTCTAGGGATTGAGTTGTCTATCTATGTTGATGGATATGCCAAATTATTGGTAGTAGCTACCCTTCTCAGGAACATGTAGTGATGGGGTCTAGGGCATTTTTGTACATCTCCAATTATAATTTAGTGTTTGCTTTATACCTTGGCATTAACCAATTGTACATATTTTTAAACCACATATTGAAAGCCCAAATAGACTCATTAGGATCCTACTTCATGCTATTAAAGTGATGGTATACCAAACTAATATTGGTAACCTATCCAAATTGTGTAAGAAAATTAGATTGACACTCATCCCAAAAAGTGATGGAGTTATCTATTAGATTTAAATACTAATCATAAGTAGCATCTATTAATGTAAATGGTAATAATTTACATACTACATATTCATCAACAACATTCATTAATATTAAATAAGATTTAAATTTTTTGATGCATTCCTCTATTATCCTTGCTCCTGAAGGAGAAAAGAATGGTAGGTACTTTTTAAGATTCATAGTTAAATCATGTACATCTCCTGAGATGGAAATAGTAGATCCAACTAACCAGGGCTGAACCATCAGATAATTAATAGGAAAAGGGTTCCTTATAGGTAAAGGGCTCCCTATTGGAGGAGGTGGATTGTTATGAACTGGTAATGTTGGCATAGTTCTAGGTCTTCTATGATTTGATAGGGGTGAGACTAGAAAACTAGCCTAGGAATTAGATTTAGTCTCTCTCTTAGGTGACTTAAGTGAAACTCTATGCACATAATAACTACTATTAATGGAGGGGTAGAATCTCTTTCTAGTTATAGTAAACTATTAACTTGGGTTTCATGCACACCATAGATAGTGAGGTAGACTCTAACATTTTAAGATCTCAATGGAGAAGAACTCTAATTTGGGGAACAATTTATAGGTATGTGGTCTAAAAAACTTCTTGATGGAATAGATGGTAGGGTAAGTATGTTGTTGAAAAGGGTTTCAGATGGAGGTATGGCATCTAAAGTGTAGTGAACTCCTATGTGAGTTAAATGTACAATTGGTTGTGAATCTAAAGTTGGTAGATATCAAACAAACAAAAAAATGAGGGAAGGGTAAGGCAAAAATAAGATTTTGTGGTTTTAAGAATTACTTTCCTAGCGGGTTTCTAAATGGATAAGTGCTTTCAAAACCTATGCCTATCACAATTAGTTATTACACACTAACATTTAGACATAGCTTAGAAGTCTAAGGGATACTAATATAGGAAACTCACAAGCCATAGTCAAAGGTTACCCCTTTTAGAGTAGATATTGGATACCCTTAATTAGGAGATTATTTCTTAGATAATGAGGTATCTGAGGCATATTTTGCACACACACACACACACAACTATATCAAAATAAATCACTTATATACACTTACGAACATTAATAGATCAACTTAGTTTCCAATAATCAATGTAATCTACTAATCCTTAAATAGTTATTGCACATCCAAGACTAGCATATAAATCAAGAAAATAAATAATTCATTACACATATTTCACACTAATAATTATTGAGTCATACAACTAGAAAGATAAGACTAATTACATAGAAGTTGGAGAGAGAATACACAAACACATTCACTAACAATTAAAATTGATGCTACTCCTGTATATTAAAAAAATTCTAACCCTTCCAACTAGTGGATTAAAATTATTTAAATAGTCTTGAGGAAGGGGTTGCCTCATCCTCCAAGTCCATTTAATTTGTTTACATGTGATAGTCAAAACTTGAGTTCTAACTATGGTCAAAACCATATAAGAGTCTACTTATAGTTATCAGTTTAAGTTAGCCTTTGTAAAGGCTATGCAACATTTGCATGCATATAAAGGAGGGAAAATTTTACAATCATATCTTGAACTACATGAAAACTATAAATATATGAATTAAATGACAATACATCCTTTTATAAGTTGTGAGAATAACTTGTTAGATAATTTAATTTAGTCATTTCTAATAGAGCTCAAATATGTGTCAAGGACAAGTGTCCCTTTATAAATTACATAGAACCAATAACATTATTTAACTATGACTAACTTCCCATTACTATACATTACATGTTGCCCATATCTTTATAAAATAGAATATTCTTTTGAAAGTATTTACAAGGTATTTAACCCAAAAGAATATACCATGTCAACTTAATTTACCTTTGATAATCCTCTATAACTATAGCCTTCTCTTTTTATATTGTTAGATATTCATTTTCATAATCATTAACTAGATTAGGCCGAAGACACATGTGTTCACATTCTTGATATTCATTGATTAAAGAATCTAATGTGTCATGTTAATGTGCTAATGCCCATGTCAAAATTCCTATTTTGATACTCAAAATATGACCATTTATCATTTTAGCACACATGTCACTTCCTCATGCTATCTTGAAACTAGATAAAATTTGATCTTCATCTCTGAGCTCACAAGATCATGCCACATGTCATCCTTCTATTAATTTCAGGACCTTTGTAAAGTATGTCTCAATTTGCACCATTGATCTTTATTTCACAAATCAATCATGCTCCATCGATATTTCTTCTATGTGATTGAATGTTAGTGTACCATTTGGGAGCTCCTTGGGGCTCTATATGCACCTTATAGTCAAATTTCATAGATTAAATGTTTATATGCCACATGATAGTTTCTATGGGATCTCTATGCTTCTATGACATGTCAATGTTGATCTCAGACTATTGATCCTACTTACATGGATCAACATTATTAATTGATCTTTTGAATCTAGGATCAAGTATGAACCATAGATTTAATTTTTCAATTATTTAGATCTTGCCATATGTCAATCCCATATTCATTCTCAACATCCTTGACTTGTTGACCCTTCTTCTACCTATGGGTCTTTGGATATTTGTTAAGTGTTCCCATAATGGTGACATTTATCACCATCACTCACTTTTAAAATACTTTTGACTTTTCAATCTTGATCACATACCATTAGATCTACGGTGCTCAATTTAATGTGGTCTATCAGATCTTGTCTTCCTAAGTGAACGTGCTCCATAAGATCTTTCCATTGAGCTCTAGGATCATGCCACTTGGTAAATCCTTTCTTATCTTAGGGATTTTTAATTTTTAACTTATGCTCTCCATTAGATATTCAGGTTGCCCATCAATATGGTGACACTTGTCACTCTCATGATGCTCTTAGATCCTTTTGACCTTTCAACCCTTTGATCTCTTTTATATCTTTGGTTATTTATTTAACATACACCATAGATCAAACACTTGACTTATTGACTTTCAATCCTTACCTATGGGTCATTGATCTCTTTTGAAGCCCCCATGATCTCACTACCTATTGTCTTTAGGTTTTTCTATTTTTGCACGTGTAAAATAAAATACATAATCATTTTAGAGAATATAAAGAATAAATTTTAGCTTAATGTTTTTAGTTTTATTAAAATACATTTAAGACTTTGGATAAGACCTTAGGATAATTTTTGAAATATGATAAGGTGTTCCCCAATAATTTTGACCCTAGAAATTTTTTGAATTTATTTCAAAAGGACTTTAGGCTAAAGTTATTAGGCTAAGGTTTTAAAAGATTATTTAAACATAAATTCAATTTAAACAACAAGAAACCAAGGGTTAATTAAAACAAAAATTCAAATTAGCATAAGGTATAAAGTCCCTAGGTAGTATTACATAAATAAGACTCGATTAAACTTATAACATGAAAACATAATAATCAAATAATAGAAACATTAGATGAAGTCATGTAAATATTATGTGCTAATATATCTATGTAAACTTTGATCAAGTGGGATGTTCAATTTATAGCACAAATTTGTATAATTTAAAAAAAGGTCTTCAATTTTAGAAATGGGGGTGTGTTGGGTACAAGAAGCAAGTTGTTAATTTATGGACTTGGAATGGTTCCCATGTTGGCTATGCCATAGTTATAGATCTCATTACATTTCTATGCTAAATTATATTTTAAAACCATGTATCATATTTTTTAATCTCATTATTATAAAAAAATTATGGTTATTACATATTGGTGTCCGAGCATGTTTTACTACTCCAAAGAACTTTGGGGAGGTTATTTGTTTCTTTTCCTACTGATTTATTGTTCATTTCACCATAATATTATGATAAAAAGATCTATAATATAAAACAACAACCCAAGGAATGTTAAACTTGGTAGATTAAGAGGTAGTGGTAGAGGTCATAGGTTTAATACTATTGAAAGAGAGGCACATACTCTTAACATTGATGGTAGTAATGTTGGAGCCCCTAATCATGTATAAAATAATCCTAATGTTAACTAAGATGTAGTCTTGAATGGGATACTACCTATATTAAATGTACTTCAAAATAAGTTAGACACCTAAGCATGTAGATTGAAAAACTTGGTGGGTATTCCACATGAAGAACTTACTCTTAGATAAGGAGGGAATTTTGGTGAGCTAGTGCTCCAAGACAAACCTATAAATGTGGTTGATCCTATCATCAAGAAACAAAAAAAATACCTCAACCAAAATTTTCAAGTGAGAAATTAGGTGATATAGCTGGTGTATGGTTAGTTTAAATGCAAAAGTACTTTAACCTACACAATATACCCTCTAATGTGAAAGTAATAGTGGTTATATATAAATTATTTATAGTTATATCTCTTTGGTGGAACCATTGTTATTCATTTTAAGGTTAGTATCCAATGACCCTTACTTAGACTACTTTTGAAAGGTAGTTCAAAAAGAGGTATCTCAACTCAAACTTTAATGAACATAAAATAACTGATTTTCAACTATTAAACTAAGAGAATATGCCAATAAATAAGTATGAAAACAAGTTTTTAAACCTACTACATCATGTTAACTACATGCATGATGAAGAAACTAAAGTAAACAAATTCAATCTAGGATTGAAGGAGATATTGGTGTATGATGTGAATATGACCAATTCTAAGACTGTAATTGCTACTATTTAATCTACTCATCAGGCATAAGAGAAGAAGAAAAATCATCTAAAGGTAAAATAATATTTTAAATAGAATAAATAGTAGTCTAAAAATAAGAATATGTTCCCTTATTCCATGAATTTTAATAAATTTGATCAAAACTATACATTTAACAAGAGTACCAATGGTTTTAATAAATATTAAGGGAAAAATAAAAACTTCAAGAATGGGAATTATTCTAAGGATACAAATTTTAAGAGAAATTATACCCAAGGTAGTCAAAATGTACCTACAACTAGGGAAACACCATTCCTATATAACCCAAAATGATTTTAGTATTTGGGAATGTGATGATAATCATTATCACAAGGATTGTTTCAAGATGAAATTAGGTCAGTCAACTAACCATAAGGGTATATGCAACTGTGGATAATAGAATGCATATTTTTAAGTAATCCCTATTGAATTCATAGGTAAATTAAATGATACTTGAATTTTAATTTTTTTTAATTTAGGAGAAAATGATAGCTTTTTAATTTTAATATAGTAAATAGTCATAAAATAAATCAAGTGACATTAAAAGATGGTTGGGATGTTGACTTCAACTCAGGCAAAAGGGTGTCAATTTCTAAGTGTATTTAATAAATAATATTAGATTTAGGAATTTTTTAGACCCAATTTAACCTATTTTCATCTATTCTCAATTCTTTTGATGTCATTTTAGGCATGGATTGGCTGTAGTAGCATATATCCAATCTATAATTATATAATAAAGTGGAAAAATGTTGTTATTTCATTGGAAAATTGGTAATAATAAAAGGTTTGATAAAATATAATGTACACAAGATACCTTCAACCTTAAATTTTAAGAAATAAATGCCTAAAGTATGTAACCTATATGATTTATAGATGTAATAAACAACACCTGTAACATAAACACCATTTTGAGAATATCCATTTTTACTAGTATTCTCTGATGTTTTTCCAAAAAAATTGATTGGTTTGCCTCCTAAGAGGTTGTTTGAATTTTATATCAATATAATACCTAGGGTAACCCATACCTATAAATCACCTTATCACATGAATGTGATATATTTTTAGGATCTAAAATCTCAATTTCAATAATTTATAGAAAATGATAGAACTAGGCCAATTGTGTGACCTTGGGGTGCACCTATAGTCTTTGTGAAAACAAAGGATGGAACCTTGTGGTTGTGTGTTGATTATTTCATGATGAACAAGCTTACTATCAATAATAATTATCTTTTTTTTATAATTAATGATATTTTTGATCAAATGAAGGGTGCAACTATATTTTTTAAGATATACTTGAGATTAGAATATCACTAGCTGAGAATCAAGGATGAAGACATCCATAAGACCACTTTTAGAACTTGGTATGGAAATTATGAGTTAAAAATATTACCCTTTGGTTGAAAAATTCACCAACTACATTAATTAATTTAATGAGTATTGTCTTTAGAGATTTTATGGACAAGTTTGTTCTAGTTTTTCTTGATGACATACTAATCTATTATAATAATGCAATTGAACATGAACAATATTTGTGTTTAGTGTTGAAAAGGCTACGGCAACATAAATTATTTGTTAATTTATCTAAATTTATTTTAATTCAAATTGAGATCCACTATTTGGGTCACATAATATTTAAGGTTGGTATTCCAACTAAGATTAAGGCTATCCATGAATGACATTCTCCTAAAAACATACATGAAGTATACAACTTTATGGGGCTATTTAGTTATTATAGAAGATTTATTGATTTGTTTTCTAAGTTATCTAATCTAATAACTTCCTTATAGTGCAAGGGTAAGATTTTTTTTGGATTTAGGAGTGTGAAAAATATGTACAAAATATAAAAGAGTTGTTAAACACATAACCTATGCTTATTATACTAGATCCTAATGGAAATTTTGAAATTTAGGATGATGCCTCCAAAGAAGTCTTGGGTATCATATTAACTCAAGATGGTTTATCTATGGCTTATGATTCAAGAAAATTATATATCATGAGAAACATTGCACATTCATGACCTGTAACTTCCTTATTTTATACATGCCTTAAAGTAATGGAAACACTTTTTTCTAGGTAAACATTTTGAAGTAAAATATAATCATCATAGCTTAGAATATTTGTTTTGCCGATATGATATGAATGCTTTCTAATTTAGATGGATGGAATTTTTGAGTAATTTTGATATGAACATTTCATATGTGAAATAATCATGTTCTTGATGCATTTAATTGATGCATGCATATCATAACCTTGTCTATCCTGCATAATAATTTAAGAACTAAAATTCTAGAAAAATAGTATTTTGATGAATTTTTCCAAGAGGTATGTGTAAATTAAGTTGACGATCTAGTTGAAAATAAAGTTTATGACTTTTTTATTTATTTTTATGATTTAATCAGACACAAAAAGAGAATTTATGTGCCTAAGTATTTTGACTTAAGAAACATTTTACTAAAAAAAGTACATGTATCACCTCATTTTACTAAAACAAGTGCATGAAACATCTCATTTTGTTCATCTTGGTGTCATGAAGATGACATATGAGCTAAAAACAATGTATTATTAGTCTAGTTTAAAACATGAAGTTGATGACTTGATGGAAAAATGTTTAGAATCTTAGTGTATAAAATAAATACATTATCATCTAGACATATTTTTATATCCTCATGATGATCTATGAGGTAAGTGGCCTATTATATCTCTACATTTCATAGTTGGTATGCCAAAATATCAAAGAAAACATGATTATATTCTAGTAGTAATAAATAAATTTACCAAAGTTAGCCATTTCCTTGCTAGTAATTTAATTGATGATGCATCCATGTTTACCAATTGGTTTCTAAAATAAATGGCATGCCTAAATTTATTATTTTATATATAGAAAAACTTTTTACATCAATGTTTTCAAAAACTTTGACTCTTGCTTTTGGTACAAGATTGAACTTTATCTCATCTTATCACCCAAAAATGGATGGTGAGACAGAAAGACTAAATTAGGTTGTATAAGACATGTTATGAATGTATGTGATGGATCAACAAGGTAAATGGGAATATTATTTAAACTTAGTTGAATGTTCTTATAATGACACATACCATTATGTTATTGAGATAGCTCCTTTCTAGGTTTTGTATGGGCATAAGTGTAGAAATCCACTTGGATGGGAAACCTTAGAAAATAGAACTATTGTTTATCCTAATGTTTTATAGGAGTATGATAGGCAAATGGAAATAATAAGATAAAATATTAAGGATGCCTTTAATATAAAAAAGAGATATATTGATTTAAAAAGGTTACCATTTGAACTTGAAGTTGGTGATAAAGTCTTTGTTTGTATTGGATGATAGAAAGGTCCAATTAAGTTTCTAATGTCTTCTAAGGACACTTTGGAATTTTGGATAAAATTATTCCTATTGGCTATCAACTAGCTCTTCCTCCTTATATATCCCAAATTAATGATGTTTTTAATGTTGCATTACTAATAAAGTACATGCTTGATACTTATCATCTTACGGATTGGACTAATCTTCAATTTTCATAAGAGGAAAAGATATAGTTTAATCCAATGAAAATCCTTGACCATCATAGCATTAGACTGAAATATCATGAGATTTACCAAATTCTAGTTCAATAGGACCCTTTATCTAAAAGAATTATTACCTTGAAAGAAGATACTCTTTTAAAAAAACACTATCCTTGGTTATGTTAATCACTAGGATGACTCTTTTCCTAGTGGGGGAAGATGTCATGACATTATTTTCATGCACTTATTTTACTTTTTCTTAGTGGTTGTGGTTAAGAACTATTTATGACATGATTGTGTAATTTTACTATGATGATATAGTTATATAATCCATGATTTGATACATTTGAATTTTGTTGATCTGTGAGTGATTAGTTAGATATTATGATATAGTTGTATTTATTTAATTTCATTATAACATTGGATATTTCATGACTAAAGAGTTAATAATTCATTATTTAGTTTAGTTATATTATTATTAGTTAATGATATTATTATATTTATTGCTCTTATATAGTATGGATGCTAAAAATGGTCTATTATGACTATAATTGCATGATATGAGTTAGGTTAGATGTGACTCTTAGTAGTCACAAGATTCCAAGAAAGTGATAAAAATAAACAGTGAACTTAAAATTTTCAAAAGGTGAGATTTGACTGTTTCATGGATATTTTGAGTCATTTTTATTCTTGACTTATTTGTTTGAGATTTTGTCTTTAATTAGATTTGAATGAAGTTCTAGATTGAGTCTTGAATTACTTTTGACTTCTGCATGTACCTTGTTTTATTCAATTTGAATTTGATTCTTAGTGAAAATTGATACTTGTTGGCATTGTTATAATGCCATTATCTTGATGAATGTGTTATTTGCATTTGATTTGATTGTATCAGTAATACTGATCCTTAATGTTATTTTCTTTCTTGTTACCTTTGTCAATTTTTGGCATTACATTGGTATTTGAATGATATTTCACTCATTATTAAGTATTGGATTTAGATTGGTCTCTTGAGTGATATTAATCACTGTGACAATCTATTTCTAAATGCTTTTCAAGAGGGCATTAATTTGGGATAATTTTTTATGGAATTATAACATTTGAGTTTCATTGAATCAATGGACATTGTATTATTTGGGTTCTTATTGATGTTAACTTCTTAAACCAAGTATTATCTTGGATTTTATATTGAAATGGGGAAGGCATGACCCACCATGGACTTAGAAATAGTTTGAAGTTGTTTGTGTTATGTTTGTTAACATTGAAAAGATAGAATTGGCTCACCACTTGATGCAAACATGTTGAGACTCTTGTAACCCTAATACAATTATTTTTTGTCATTTACATGGTTTTCATTTTGAGATCCCATCATATGGGGAGACTCTTCCAAAAAATTTGGTGCATGATGACCAAAAAGATTAAAGGTAGTTATTTATAGGGACTTCATGAGCTTATTGTAGAGGAACTACAAATATCTAGTTGTCTTGTAGTCCTTATGGATAAAATGGAGGATTTTTATATGGAATTAGGTTTCCATAAATGGTTCAATTTATTTTTAATTCAATATGGGGAAGCTATAAATATGTTTTGGAAGGCAAGGAAGTGTTCTCATTTCATTATTTTTATCAAAAATTCAATTAATTATTGTACATAAATTTTATATTATTTTCGTGACCTGCTCCTAGGAGGTATTTGAAATAGTTTTTTATTATAAACATATACAATTTTTTTATAATATTATATTTTGTATTAATTTATAGTTAAAAAGCTATAGGGTTTATTTTTGGTTGGGTTGTGTTTGTTTTGAAAACAAAAATAAATTCTAGAAGCCATTACATCCTCAACTGTAGTATATAAGTGGATTTTTTTTTGGGTGATACGTTTGAACTTATATAGTTTGTATGTAGTTATTTTTTTATTTGTGGAATTTATTTTTTTATATTGGTAAGGCCATCAATCTACGACCATAGATATTTGGAAATAAGTACACTAATTTTGAAACCCTAATCTCTATTTTCAAATTTCTATTTTTGGGTTGTATTTTTCTTAGTGGAACAAACCTATGCATTACCCTTTGGTTGCAGCCATGGAAGAAAACAATGAAATATTTAAGGTTTAAATGTGGGTCAATTTCCATTAAGGTTCTAATAAAATAATGTTTTATTATTATTTTATTGTATATAGGCTATAAAGTTTTATCATCATGAGTGTTTTTGACTTGTTTGGGGTAAACCTAATATGGTCCATCAATTGTATTTTTAGTCATTATTTTTTTGACCTGGATTGAAAATATTAGTTTTATGATTTGAAGACATCATGGTTTTTTATACTATTTGACTTCTTATAAGTTTATGATTAAGTATTATTGTTATAATCTTTACCAACTTTGATAATTTAATTTGAATCTTTCTTCATGATCATTAAAGTATCTTTTGGAAAACATTGACCTATAGATTTATGTCGTTTCATGACGTGAATTTGATATGTATGGTTGATAATAGATACATTCTATATATGCATGTATTATCTTGTATGGAAACTTGAGTTGAATTTTGGTATATTTTTGGACTATTTTATGTTTGATTATTTTCTTAATGGAAAACATTGACCTAAAGATTTATGTCATTTCATGACGTGAATTTGATATGTATGGTTGATAATAGATACATTCTATATATGCATGTATTATCTTGTATGGAAAGTTGAGTTGAATTTTGGTATCTTTTTGAACTATTTTAAGTTTGATTATTTTCTTAATGAAGGTTTTTAACATTATTTTGAGAATTCTATTTGGTATGAGGCTTGAAAAATATTGTGTGATTTAAGCTTATTTATTTAGATGGGAATATTTTAAGAATACTATTTGTATTCAAGGTTATTAATAATATTATAATTGCATTTATTTTGAGTGTCAGACCCTAACAAAGGATTGAGGCTTATGGGTGAAATTCCATAGATTTCACTCTTAATATACTAATATTAAATTCTCTAATCATGAGTTATAGTATCTGGAATAACTACAAAGGTGTTACTATTTTTAACCAAGAATGTAAACAATTTTTTTTAATGTTTTCATCAAATGGTTTATGTTAATTCAAGCTCAAAAGTCACTAGGTATCTATCATGACATAACATTGTGACTAATTGGGGATGCTAGAATGATAGACTATTATAGCATATTTTACTAAACATTGGACTAAATATTATAGATACTTATTATATTTTTAGGTTTTGATGGGAGATATCTTGATGACTATTGATTTTAATCTTTATGATATAGTTCAATTATCATGGTTATCAGTATTGATTCTAGTTTGCTAATGCTATATATGATTATATTTGATTTATTATATTATCTTTAAATATTATGATGCATTTATAATTTTATTATTGTTCTATATTGATACTTTTACATGTACAACTAATGTCTCATTTTGGTGTTTGTAGGAACCAGACAATGAGCTAGACTTAGTGGTGGATTTCAATAACTTGGAGCATAAATGAGAGGATAATGTGTTTTCAGAAGTGACTATAATAGGTATAATAATTAATGGGATACTAATCCACCATTTTTTTTATTATTTATAATTATTTCTATTTCACCCTCATGATTGTCTTTGATGTATTATTTCCTATTTTGTCTTCTATTACCTTACTTTAGTGTTGTGCGAGTATTGAATTATGTTGTCATTTACATTTGTGGGTCCTTTAGATATTTCTCCCTTATTGGAATTTAATTTTTTTGACCCCTTTTCATCTTATCATATTTTCCCTAGTCTCTTGATTTCATCATGTTTAGTGTGTAGAGTTGTGAGTCTTATGTTGCTTGGTTCTTGACATGGCCTTGTAGAATGATGTAGCCAAATTTTATGTGGAATGGTGGATGTATTGATTAGATTGATGAATAAGACCCAAGTGGATAGACTTGGACATTTTTCATGGTATTTTACCTTGGCATAGACATCACAATAGGTTCTTTGAGTGGTGCCATTGGGTGCAAGGTTTCAACATTGTTTTATAAATCATTATGTGGGTTGACCCACACTCCAAAGTTTAAATAGGAAATCTTAGGTGAATTACTAGGTTGGTGGAAGAATTTAAAGATGTTTTACTATTTTATTGTTCTTTGGTGGAATATTATAATGTTGCCATCGTGAAATTGTGCTTGGAAGCTTTCACCATTGATGGATCTCATTACTTGGGAGAAACCACGAGTTAAACAACGTGGGATCAAGGAGGTCTTTCAAGGGGAATTTATGGAGAGATGACATGGATTTTTTGGAGATTTTTTGGTCTTGTTCATGGATTTTACTATTGGTGGTTGGAAGAAAAGAATGGAGGCATCAAGTAAAAACTATGAACTACCCATAGTAGTTGGCATTTTCTCTGTTAAGTAAGTTTGTAATTGGATTTTATAGAGGGTAAATGGTTGTTTTATTGCTATGTATTATTAAAAAAATAAAAGGACATCCATTATAGATTCTTGGGGAAGTTGTCATACTTCTCAATGAACCTATAATGATAAATAATTGACCCATAATAGATTTAATTCTCATACAAGGTACTATGGACTACCTGTTAACTGGTGTTTCTTATATTTTATTAGATGAAAATGGTTTTTAGTTATGGGTTTTATTATTCCTAATTTTGTGTAATGTCAGGATCAAACCATGAAGATTGATATGGGGATTTGATTATTAAGTGGCGCTTGAATCTATTAAGATTTCCATTTATATGTATATGACTATAAATTGTGCAAATAGGCAAACCCTAATGTAAATTTGTATTTAGAAATGTTAAATCTACCCTAAGCAAGGGATTTTAAAATATTTGGTTTCTTTATTGGAACCCCAATGGGTAAATCTTTGATTATTGAACCTCTTTTATTTTGACCCTATAACTTGTTTGGGGGAATTATCTTGGTTTTTACTTAACTTGGCCCACTTATTATGTCAACCGAGGCACTTTTAATTACAATATATTAAAGATAAACTCTTTTTATCATTTTGACCCTATTTTGGGGCTAAAAGGAATTGATGATTTCCTTATTTGGCCTCCCTTAGGATTTAGTAACTTGTGCATGAGATTTGTTCCCTTGTGTGGTTCATTAGAAGGCATTTTGGAATAACACATTATGAATTGTTTCATATTTGTGTGGTTTATCTAGGGTCAATTCAAGTTTGTTGGTTGTACCCTTTTCCTTAAATTATGATTTATTTAATTTAGTTTCCTCAAGTGGTTAGGTTGTGCATATCATTGTGGACTAAATGTTATTTATCTTTTGTTTATTTCAGTGTTTCATTTTTATCTTATTACTGATTGTGATAAAGGTATATAAGGGTTGAAAATGTTGGATATACATGGCCATTTTATTTAATTGAATTTTACTTGTTTTGTGATGAGTGAATTGTACCTTTTTACCTTTACCCAAATTGGTTGATATGGTTTTTTTATGTTGAGTCTTTTGTCATTCAATCATTTTTTACACACAAGTACATCCTTGGGCTAAGAAGTACGCTTAGATGAAACTCCAAGTAATGCAAAAGTGAATTTGATAGAATATGATATATTAGTAAATAATTTTCTATAATTTTTGAATTATTCCTTGGGGAACTACTAAGAGTTATTGGTTTCAATTTTGTGATATTATATTCTTGATGACTATATTAGATTTTATTATACTCCTATTGATTGATGGTGTAGTAGTAGTGGTGTCTTATTATATTTTTTCATGATCTTATCTCTCTCAAATAACCAGTTACTACAACCCCTAATCTAGTTGATGGTTTTGGTGTTGAGGGCCACTATATGGTTAGCATCATAAGACTAGTTTGAATGGGTTGGCATCTTTTTGTTGAGTACATATTTTACAGCATGTAGACCTTAATATGGTGACATACTTACTTTTAGTACCTACTAGCAATGGTTTCTAAGAGATATTATTTGTCATGTCCCCTTTTCAGTTGACATCTTCAGAATGGATGGTTAGCCTATTATGCGACCTTCATAGGCTAATAGGATGGATAGAAGGTCTTGATGGAGATTGGCTTGGCTTCATTTAGCATAATTTTTCTAGTTGGCTTTCGTTTGGGCTCGATCAGACATATATTGAGGGAGATATTAATATTTGATTGATTTAATCAAATATTAATTATTTGGTCTATTTTTAATTAGAAACCCTAATTCTAATTTAAGAAAAACCCTAATTAGGGTGAGCACATCTTTTTGAGGGTATAAGGGTTTTTAATGGAGGCCATTATTAATTATGCATTGATTATTGATTTTTGATATTGAAGAATGGACGTCAACTCTTCAGTGTGTGTGATTCAGAGGCTGTGAAATCTCAGTTGATCTATTGCCAAATTAAGAGATAGCTTCATACAGAAGTTATCACAGAGGTTTACAGATTTGAGAGATAACTTCACACAAAAGTTATCATAGTATTTCAAGTATTTCTTAATTTAGTTTTTGATTTAATAAATTATACATATAGAGATATTCTATATTAGAGCCACATATTTTTAGATCAAGGGTTGAAAATAGACAGGGTGTGCTTAGTTAGTGGCCGTACGAATTCCATACAGGTCCGTACAAATCAATGCAGATATTGACCATGGCAGATAGAGATCCCCAGTGACTGATATCGGCTGATCGAGGATTGACGTCGGTAGAGAAGGAAAAATAAAGACTGACATCAGCATTGTATTGACTGACACTGATGACTGTGTGTTCATCATAGTAGGCTGAGATAGAATTTCTAGATTCACAAAAGCCCAAGGGTTTCAAGACTATATTTTCATATTTTTTATATGCATAAGAGAAGACTGTAATTATAATCATCTAGAAGAACAAGTGATAAGATTTGTGATTTGCTATTGAGAGACTATATTATTGTTTATCTTCTGAATTTATTCTACAAAAATTATATCTTGTTTAGAGCTTTTGTGTTTTTATATTCCCTGATTGAAAGGGACATTACAGTGGTATCAGAACTAAATCCTACCATCTTGAGGGTTTAGAGGTCTCATGGAGCCACAAGAGTTGGGACCCCACAGGTATAATACACGTAGTAGAGCTTTGCTTGAAAGCACTCAAGTTTTAGAACAACATCCAGAAGACATGGGTGACAATATGGATAGGACCCATATTCCACACTGCCCTAGGGATCAAGACAATGCAGAGGTGTTACTTACACTTAGGGAACTATGGGAAGGGTAAAGGTGTAACAACAAAGTATTATAGCTATTGGTAGAGGCATTGCTAAGATTGGGTACTCTGAGGAGACATTCACCACATTGTGATGATGTTGGGAGTGATGCATGATCACAGAGAGCACTTAGGATTGCTTCTCGTATAGTTGATAGGCCTACTAGGCCTACCTTTGTGAGGTAGGAGACCAAGGAGGTGATAGCAGGTGAGGAGCATGAGGAGTCATTTGTAGATACACTTATGGCAGCAAATGATGAGTGGGATTTATTACCACCTAAGGTCAAAGAGATGATTACTTTTGACTGATTCATCACACAAAGGAGAGAACATAATCGAGGTCGATAGAATGGGAGACCAAGACATCAGAACAATGATTTGAAGCATGCTATGAGCAAGCTCACATTAGCGATGTTTGACGGTAGTGGTAAGGTGACAACACAGGCTTGGGTTAGTAAGCTAGACACATTTCTCACATTGTGATCGATGGTTGAGGGAAATGCTATTAGATATGTGACACTACATCTTGAGGGAGTAGCTCACGATTGGTGGCACCATGGGATGGTGACACTCCATCATGATTAGATCACATCTTATCAAGAGTTTGTGGATAGGCTGGTAGAGCATTTTGACAGGAGGGATCCAGAGTCCTATTTTTGAGAGTTGGCATAGTTACGCCAAAGTGGCAGTCTAGAGTCTTACATTGGTGACTTCCAGAAGTTATCAATTATGGTTCCTGACATTTTAGAGAGGTGACTTGTAGTACTCTTCATGGAGGGATTGACAGAACCATTGAGAGGTTGGATCAAAGGCTTTGATCCTCCTTCACTATAGGTAGCTATGAAGAAGGTGCATAGCATGGAGATGGCAGCCACATCTAGTAAATCTAACTCATGAGGTACTTCTTCATCTAGGGACCATAAGTTCTCCAATGGTAATAGAGAGAGACCAGATTTTAACATAGATAAGTCAGGTGTAAAGAATGATTCAAAATCCAATCCAGCGGCACTACCTTTAGATCATGAAGCGCTTAATGATCTACGTAGGAAGAAGCTTTGCTTCTATTTCAAAGGTCCCTATGATGCCAATCATGATTGTCCTTTAAGGCCTAAGGGCAAGGCAAATCGTGTGATGTGGGTGTATTATGAGGATTCAGATTCAGAGGATTTTGAACAACATGATGGTTCTGAGGAGGTAGAGGCTTCAGAGCCTAAGGCAGAGCTTTTGTGTTTCTATATTCCTTGATTGAAAGGGACATTATAGTGGTATCAGAGGTAGAGTTAGAGCTTCACATACAGGAGGCATGCCTATCTAGCATTCAGTCAGATGAGTCATTCAGACTCCATGGAGTTTTGGCAGGATAGAAGGTTATCACACTTCTTGATATAGGAGCCACACATAATTTTATAGATGCCAGATTTGTGGAGAAGTGTGGACTCACTACCGAAGATTTCAAGGGAATCAATGTTAAGGTAGTTGATGGTCACACTCTTAGGTGTGAGCGTATGATTAGAGACCTCCCATTGCGCTTGAACAACTATGAGTTCAAGGCTGATTATTATGTGGTAAACATGGGGGATATAGACTTAGTCTTGGGTATGAAGTGGCTTCATTCATTTGAGGAAGTTACTCTTCATCTCAAGGACATGGAGGTTTTCTTTGTTGTTGATGGGAAGACACATATTCTTAAGGCAATATGGGGTAGCAGCTTTAGATATATGTTTTTTCATCGAATGGAGAAGCTCATACGCGATGACATGATAGGGTGTGCTACCGAGTGCACATTGGCACCAACACAGGAGAGACAGGTGGACGAGCTTTGTCTTGAGGTGAGTTCAATTCTAGAGTTAGCACATGTGATAGGGACTCAACTTTCTACTACAGCCAGGTCACAGGTTAAGGATGATATGAGTATGTCTAGCATTCATATTCCAGATTTAGATATTATTCAGGTAAGGAGTTTACTTGAGTTCCCTGTTGATTTTCATTTATGGATTGGATGTTGGGGTGTTTATCTTAGTACTAGAAAGGATGTGATGCCATTAGATGAGAGTTGTGGTGGCCATGGCATGGATTTTGTATTGATTGACAGTGGTGGAGATCATGACTACATTTGGGATCCAGAGGGAGTGATTGGTTTATCATTCAGCAATTGCTTGAGGGCAAGCAATTTTAGGAGGGGTAGATTGTCATGTCCCCTTTTAAGTTGACATCTTTAGAATGGATGGTTAGCCTATTATGCAACCTTAATAGGCTAATAGGATGGATAGAAGGTCTTGATGGAGATTGGCTTGGCTTCATTTAGCAGAATTTTTCTAGTTGGCTTTCGTTTGGGCTCGATCAGACATATATTGAGGGAGATATTAATATTTGATTGATTTAATCAAATATTAATTATTTGGTCTATTTTTAATTAGAAACCCTAATTCTAATTTAAGAAAAACCCTAATTAGGGCAAGCACATCTTTTTGAGGGTATAAGGGTTTCTCGTGGAGGCCATTATTGATTATGCATTGATTATTGATTTTTGATATTGAAGAATTCTTCTGTGAAGACTGAGCCAAGGGTTCCAAGATTCCATCTACATTGGAGAACGTCAACTCTTCAGTGTGTGTGATTTAGAGGCTATGAAATATCAGTTGATCTATTTCCAAATTGAGAGATAGCTTCATACAAAAGTTATCATAGAGGTTTACAGATTTGAGAGATAACTTCACACAGAAGTTATCATAGTATTTCAGGTATTTCTTAATTTAGTTTTTGATTCAACAAATTATACATATAGAGATATTTTGTATTAGAGCCACATATTTTTAGATCAGGGGTTGAAAATAGATAGGGTGTGCTTAATTGGCAGCCGTACGATGTCCGTATAGGTCCGTACAAATCAACGCAGATACTGACCATGGTAGACAGAGATCCCCAGTGACCGATATCAGCCGACTAAGGACCAACGTCAGTAGAGAAGGAATGACAGAGACCGACATCGGCATTGTATCGACCGATGCCAGTGACTGTGTGTTCATCACAGTAGGCCAAGATAGAATTTCCAGATTCAAGCTCAATTTCTAGATTTGCAAAAGCCCAGGGGTTTCAAGACTATATTTTCATATTTTTTATATGCATATGAGAAGACTGTAATTGTAATCATCTAGAAGAACAAGTGATAAGATCTGTGATTTGCTATTGAGAGACTATATTATTGTTTATCTTCTGAATTTATTCTACAAAAATTGTATCTTGTTTAGAGCTTTTGTGTTTCTATATTCCCTGATTGAAAGGGACATTACATTATTGGACTGGTTCACTATTTTTATAATTATATATTGGTTTCATTAAACATGTTAAAAAATTTCTTAACCATTATTGAGATGAGAAGGAGAAATTTTAAGTTTGATATGCTTACTAGTTTGTGGAAATGATGAAATTAATTTTATCTAATGATAGAATTTTGATACTCAGCTATCTAAGTAGTAATTACTTTTTGTGTTTTATAGAAGTGATTGGACATTATTATGATAGCTCAGAATGGTAGTTGTCTTATATTTAGATACTTTGTAAGCATGCATAGAATCATACTAAACCTTGTTTACATTAACAGTTATAACGTAAGATTTAATTTACATTCATGTAATTTTGTAGATATGTTATTAGGATGGATGAATTTATGTATAGTATTATATTTTATATGTGTTGATCAATTAGATATTATTCCATTATATTTTGTAATTGGTCTTGAACTTGATCATTATTGATTATTCAAAGATCAATCTTTAGATTATATTTTCTTCACTTAGCATTCAAATGTAAATAAATAAGGAATATGGTTATTATTAGCATCCTTAGAATTGAACACATTTATGAATTGAAGTGATGGATTATATAGTTGATAGTGTTCATTTATTGGTTGTCTTGATATGGTTTAACATTTAGTTGGGAATAATTTTAATACATGTGTTATTATATTTTTTTATAGAAGATTATGAGTTGGTCTAAGTTAATTGTGATTTATGCATGAAGAACTTACATATAGGGAATATTACAATTATGAATGCTTGGAAAAAAACTTTAAATCAATATTATTTTATGCATAGAAGTTTCAAATACTTGCCTAAGTGATACTGCTACCATTTTACTATTGTAGTGGGTAAGGGGAAAATTTTATGGACAAGTTTTATATGTTATAATTCTATATTTAAATGCAATTTTATTTCATTAAGAAATTAATAGATATAATTTACTTGGAATCCCTTGAATTTTGAATGAGAACATTAAGTTTTAATGATTGTATTGTTTCATTGATAAGTGTTTATTGGGTTCCAAATCTCTTCATAGTTATTTAGTTTTCTTATACAAGTATATGCAGTCTCTTTATTATGTCCTATGTGCAAGGCAGTTGATGGTTATTCTAATATTAGTAAATTTATTATCTAATGTATTTATATTGTATGAAGCAATGGAATAAAATATAATTAAATTGCATAGTTGTACCTATATTCTAGTAGGATCTAATTTGGAAATATCTTCATAATGAGTATTTAGTGGAATCTTGGTACTATGGATTTTAGTTAATTGTAACGAGGATAAATTTAATGACTTAATTTGTATGGAATTTTAGGAATATATTTCTAACTATACATGTTTTGGTATGAGTTGATTGTTCACATTTTAGCCTTGAAACATGGAATACTAGTTATATTTAATACTGCTTATGTTTATTATGCCTCTTTATTTGAGTAGGGTTATGGAATTGAATATTATTTAACAATGGACAATGTGGTGCAATTACCTCAATTTGTTGATTCATTTATAAGAATACCAACTAGTAGCATCACCTAAATTATCTTCAATGAGTTGGTAATTTATTTTTGAATTATAGCATTTCTTATTTTTTGGTGAACAAAAATGTTTAATATTATGTCATTGATCCCTAGTAGTGAAATTTATATTGTCCTATTATATTGCCTATGGTTCATTTAGACAGTGAATAGCCCATGTGAATTGACATGTTAAAATCAAAATTTGGAAGTGGATTAAAATTCATGTGTGAACTTATGAATTATAGACTATGTCTTATAACTTAATAAAATATCTTTGTTATGAGTTATCAAAGAAGACTTATATAATGGTCACTCATGTGGATGATTTAATTACTATAAGGAAAAAAATATTAAATGGATATTAGTCTCTTATCTGATTAGCTTATATTACTAAATTATTAAAAATAATAATACATTGAACCAAAGGACAATTAAGCAATGATATAGATGCTAGACTTCTATTTTTGACTTATGGATGGCTCACCTATATCATGTGGATGATTTGATTTTATTATGATATTTATATGATTATTTTATGATATTTTCACTTGTATGATGCCATCCAACATCAAAAATCTAGATTGTGACGTATCTAAATTCACTTATATTATTAATGCTTGATTTATAAATTAGTGAGGCATTACAGTGCAAGGACCTCAAGTCAGGGTTCATCCCTACAATTTTGATAGGTATCACCATTTATGATTAAAATGCCTAGGTTATTCATTTCTACATTTCAATTAATTTAAATTAATAATTGGTAATTACCTTCTTTCTTGGTAATCTATAAGATCATTGTGTATAATGTAAAGTGAAAGTAGATGCTTGCATATTGGTTACTAAGTGAAGCATTAGTAAATTATTTGTGGTACTATGGTCATATCTCATATTATGACATTTTTTATGTGAAATAATGGTGGTGTTATGACTCCTAACCCTATGGATCAGGGTATAATGATCCAAAGGGGGAAATCATTAGAACTATTAATTACTTATGTAGTGTTCAAAAGTTTAAGTTGATTTTTAGATTATGGTGTTGTGATTGAAAGTATCTGAGTGTTGATTGTTATCCCCTAGGATATTTTTTAAAAAAAATTGAAAATATTTATATGATGATTCTTGTATCTATTGATTTTAGACTTTCATGTTGACTAGTTGTACTTTCCTTATTTTAGATTAGTATGCTTGAGTCAATGATGAGCAAGTTAACCTTAGATACCCTTAATTCTATATCTATGTGGTTTTTGGCATTGTTTAATTGCATTAACCTAGGTTAGTTGGTGTAAAATTATGGTCACTACAAACATGAATGAATAATTATAGTCTTTCATTACATCAAGCCAAAACCACATAAGGTAATCAAATGTTTAGGTACGGTTCATGATCCATATGTGGTTAGATAAGGTATCTAGATATTAATTTTAAAATCTAAATATATTCATATTTCATCATGAATTAGTGTAATGGAACCTGTATGTAGTTTTGTTTCACACTCTATAATGCAAATCAAGAAAAAATTTGTGGTTGTTTCATCTGGTATGAGAGATAGTTTTCTACTCTAAAAAGGAACTCTGGGAAGAATTGTTTTAATCTAAAGTTGTCAAAATTATTATTCTATGTTTTTATTAATATAATAGATATGATTATACCTAGTGGTGATCATTATTAACCATAAATAATTTAATGAATGATTTATGGAATTTTAAAAGTAGAGGCCAAGGGGCCAAAAAACTCAAATTTTAAAAAGGGAAAATAATACAAATGCAATGCTAATAACAACTATGAAGTTCTTAATCCAAATGAAATTAGGGGTATCCTTATTGTGAATAATATTAAGTTCTTTGATGGGGTCTTAGCAGAATAAAATGTCATTCAAGGAAAGATTACAAATCAAAAATATAGATGGTATAACCTGAGGGTGTTTTCCTAAATAAGTGTCTTAAGGGATGCTTTCAATGGTGTTTGACCTAAGTTTTTAAGAACTATAAAACTTATATAATATATATTTTGAGTGAATAATTTGATAATACAATACATGCATAGATGGTACATACATAGATGTATGACAATCTACATGGCATGATGGATAATGTGAATGATGAAGCAATAGTCTCCTAGTTGGTTGGAGCTATTATTTATGATGTAATTACCTATGTATTCTATAAAAGTAATATCCTATTTATCTTACTTGGAAAGACCTTATAAATAATTCCAAAAAGTCACTTAAGTCCTAATTTTAATGAGGATAAGAGGTGACTACCTTCATATGTTGAATCATGAAAGTAGGATTGTTATTTGGAAATATAACTAGGGCCAAGAATTTAGACCTTTTTGTTAAATGATGGCATAAAATTAGATCTAAATAATAGACATTCTATAATAAACAATCATTTAATAGTCTCTAAAAAGGCAAACAAGAAATTTAACACCAAAAGGCCTACCAAAACCAAGATCTTACAGGAAGTATGAGGAATAAAATAGTCCATATAGACTAGCCATAGGGAGTGATTGTTTTTATTATAGCTCTAAAAAAGGGAGTTATGTTATATGGACAAGGTGATAACTTTCTTGTAAGGGCTTTCCTAAGATGGAATTTGGATAAGCAACTAATTAACAGGTATATGCAACTACATATAAGTAGGAGGTTGAGTTCCATACTACCACAATTTAAGATAGAAGTATGACCTTTGGTAATTATATATTATTTTGATGAAATTAGGTGCCACATGTAGTTTTATTCATTCAATGTTACAAGGTATGATAAGATTGAACTTGTTTAGGAGTGATTGGAACCACCAAACTTGGTCTTGATGTATTTATAACCAAGGTGGATCTAAATGTTACTTCCATTAGAATTATATGATCTTCTAGAATGGAATGGTTATATAAATCTAAGTAGCATTTGATTGTGTTCATAAAAGGTGTAGTATATAGATGGTCTTGCAAGGCTGCAAGGTATGGGGTTGAAACAAATGGTTTAATTAGTAAGTGAAAAAGATGGGGATATCATATTATAAGCATATGTTGAAATCCATCTAATACATGTTGTGAATATATGGTAGTTAATCTTTTATATCCATGGAAATAGAATAATGGCTTTGATAGAACACACCTTTACTTGGGTAAATGGTGAAACTAAACTTGAGATCCATAAAGATGTGATGTATTGGATGATGGGTTCTATTAACCATCATGAAATTCAAATAAATGTTAGAGCTTATTATTGATAGCACTATCAATGCCTATTTGGGTAGAATTTGATAACCCTAGTAGGAATGTCAAATATTGTCTATGATTCATGAAAACATGAAGGAACATGTTGGTAGATTAGTAGGGTTGTCAATAATTATTGCTGTGTTATTTTCACATTATTGTGCTAATTAATCAGTTTTAGGAGTTGTGTTGGAATGTGTATAAATGTTATTTACCACTTGAAACCATGTTTTAGTCAATAAATGTAGGATGACATACCTGCTATCATGATTATTTCAAGAAGGTTTTCATAGTTGATGTTTTCAAGATAGTTTAATCATAACGTTGTTGAGGTCTTAACTAGTTATGTTTTGAGAATGATAAAATGTGTGCTAAATACATCACTAAAATGATATTCTATTAACATGAATTGAATATTTTAAACTTTTATATAGATGGTTTTGATAAAAAGGCTCAAACACAAAAACTTTTAGCTAATATGACACTCTTATGGTGAATGGTGATGAACTAAGTAAAATATCTTAACCTAAGTGTGTTGCTCATAAATGGGCAATATTTATCTAAGGATAATCTACCCATAAATAGAATAAGGTTAAAGTCTTTTAAAATAATAGTTTACGATTGTGTGTGTGAGTATTTTTTTTTATGCCTATTGGATGCTATGTGAGTATATATTTTTTCATAGTTGAAAATATGTTATTTTGTTGGTTATTTAAAACCATGAGATATTCTAAGATTGAAATATGTGCTTATGGTGCACTACTTGGTCCTATGATCTCAACTATTGTAAAAAATCATAAAGGATATAATTTTTAAAACCCATGCATGTGTGGTATATAAGTGCCAATATGCTATATATAAGGTAATGTTTGGTTTACCTATAAATAATATTCTGGAATAAATATTATTTTTTAATTATAAAACATGACTGAAATGTATGCTTGTGCTTGTAAGGCACAATATAAAGTCTCAACTAGGTATTTTTAAAAATCTTATGTACCCAATTAACTCTTTGAAAGAACGATGAAGGTTGGGTGAATACCTCAAATGATTTATTAATAAGATGGTGGGATTGGGATGTATGAATTATTATGTGAGCTCACAAGTAATGGATAACATGTTGTAAACCTTGGGGTTGCATGTAATGCCTAGAATGACTTCTTTGATGTTTAATGTGGTTAGTGTGGGATGCTGAACTAACCAATGAATGGTGTAAGTAGAAAATAAATTAGCCATAATGTTAAGGGTTACTATATTTGAATGACATTTGATGATGAATGTCATTAAGTTTATGCATAAATGCATGATGATTATAGTGTATGGTTCCTCTTTGAACCTTAAATCTAGTTGGATTAGACTATTAAAACTATTGAATATAAGTTAAAGGTCTATGTGATAATACCTCCTTGGAAAAACATAAAATATATATCCTTAAATGTAGTTTCATATTCAAACTACTAAACCTTAATTGATTAATATAAATAGAAAGTTAGTGAACAAAATTATCTTTGCATAGACTTATGCCTATAACCATACATGGATGTGTTGAGGACACTCTTATTAGAAAGCCACTACTTTAGAATAATACAAGGAAAGACATGACTATCTTAAGATGAAAAAATAAGAATGCCAACAAGGTAATGCTGAGGCATTATCACCCTTATATGGGTAGGAATGTTTTGAAATAATGATGATTGTTCCATTGAACATCTCTCAGGTTATGTTATTCCATGGTTATTGATAAGTCACTAGGATGGATCCTATTTAAGGAGGGAAGGATGCCGTAACCTAATCTTTTGATTGATTTTAGATGCTAGAATGATAAACTCTTATAGCTTGTTTTACTAAACATTGGACTAACTATTATATAGACTTATTCTATTTATATGTTTCAATGTGAGATATCTTGGTGATTATTGATTTTGATATTAATGATATGGTTAAATTTTCATGGTTATCAATATTAATTTTGGTTCATTGATAATATAGATTATTATATTTGTTTTAGTATATCATGTTCAAATATTATGATAAATTTAAAATATTATTATTAATCAATATCAATAATTGTATAGGTATTGTTTATGTCTCATTTATGTGTCTAATAGAACCATTCAATGACCTAGGCTCAATGGTGGGTTTTGACAGCTCAAGGCGTAAATGAGAGGCTAATGATTAGTTGAAAGTAACTTTGATAGGTAAAATATTTTCTCTAAGATACTAATCCATCATTGTTTTTAGTATTTCTCATTATTTATATTTTATCCTTATGATTGTTCTTGATGTATTTGTTCTTGTTTCATCTTTTATTACCTTAATTTAGTGTTGTGAAAGTTTTAAAATATGTTGTCATTTAAGTGTGTGTGTCATTTAGATATTTTTCCCTTGTTAGAATTTAATGCTTTTGACACTATTTTGTCTTGTCATGTTTTACTTGGTCTCTTGACTTCATTATATTTGTTGTGTAAAGTTATAAGTCTTATGTTTACTGGTTCTTGATGTGGCCTTGCATGATGATGTATGAAAGTTACCATGTGCCATGGTGGTTATATTAATGGGATTAATTAATAGGAAAAAAGTGGATTGACTTAGAAAAGTATTATTTTACTTAGGCATATACATCATGATGGGTTCTTAGAGTGGGTCTATTTGGTGCATGGGTTCAACACTGTGTTTATTAATCATTATGTGGGTTAACTCATAATCCAAAGTTTAACTAGGCAATCTTGGGTAAATTAAATGGTTGGTGGAAGCATTTGTGGATGTTTTACTATTTTATTGTTATTTAGTGGACTTCCCCAATGCCACCATCTTTTCACTTTGCTTGGAATCTCTCACCATTAATAGAGTTCACTGCCTAGGAGAAATCTTAGGTCAAACATTATAGGATCAAGGAGGTCTTTCAACGGGAATGTATGGAGGGATGACATCGATGTTTTGGGGCTTAATTAGTCTTACTCATGAATGTCAATGCTAGTGGATGGAAGAAAAGAATAGAGGCATCAAGTAAAAACTATGAACTCCCCACTGTGGTTGGCATTTTCTCTTCCAAGTAAGCCTCGAATTAGATTTTATGGAGAGTGAATGGTTGTTTTGTTGCTATGTATTGATAAAAAAATAAAAGGATAACCATTATAGGTTCATGGGAAGTCATGAGACTTATTAATGAACCTATAATGATAAATAATTAATCCATAATTGATTTACTTCTTATATAATGTGCTATGGATTACCTATTATCTAGTGTTACTTATATTTTATTAAATGCAAATTGTTTTTGGTTATGGGTTTTAATATTACTAATTTTGTGTTGTTAGTTCTCATTATTGGAATAAATAAATTGATCCCTTGTCAATTTTAAATGCCTAAGTCCTCAGCCCACGTCCTATTCTTGAATGTTCATTATATGTCAAGTTTCATGTTAAATTGGTTAAGTTTTAATTAAGTCTTTACTTTGCGACTATAAAGCCTTAGGGTATTTGGGTTATTTTTTGGGACATTTTTCTTGACAAAAATAAGTCTCAAGGATTTTTGTTTGAAAAAAAAGTCTGGAGACTTATTTACATTGGGAAAATTATCCATGACAAAAAAATCCAATAATATTGCATTATTTTTAGAAAAAATGTGAGGTCCTTATTTGTTTTAGGCATTTTACCCACTCAAAAAGCCCAAAGGGTAAATTATTTTGGGCATTTTACATGCACAAAAAGCCTAAAAGAATTGTAATGTTTTATAAAAATTGTAAAGTCCAATTTATTTTATGAGAAATGTCTATACCAAAGGCCCAAATGAATTATGTCAAACATTTTGTCCATGGAAAAAGGACCGAAGGTGCTCAAATGCTTTAAAGAAAATATTGCAAGGAGAATGTTTAAGTAAATATTGATGCTTTGAGGAAATTGTTTTAGACAAAATGTCTAAAATAATTATCCTAAAAAAATTCCAAGATAAAAGTGTTGATGACCAAAACATCGAAAGAAATTTGCCCAAATTGTTTAAATTATGACAATCTTGTAGACATCATTGACGGTTAGACAAATGTCATTGACAATAATAAGGATGTCAAAATTAAGACTAGGAAAAGGACCATATGGGTTTAAATTTTGATGGTCTCAAGGATGTTATTAACATTCACATAAACATCATTTACAGTCATGAGGAAATCAACATTAATCTTTAGGTTAAGGAGCATAGGGGTTTAAATTTTGAATTTCTCATGAACATAATTAATGATCATGTGAACATCATTGATGGTCACTAGAACATCAAAATTAAACTCATGGCAAAGCCCATATGGGTAAAAATATTAATGGTCTCACGAACATTATTGATAGGCACATGAACGTCATTGATGGTCATGTGGGTGTCAGAGATGAGCTAGATAGATATCAATGTTATATATTTAATCTTATATTCAAGGGATAAATGGAGGTGGGGAGCCAAGTCTCATAATATAGAAGACATAAGTGTATAAATTCTCATGTCAATGAGAAGGAGCCATTAAATGGAAGTAGACACATTTCAAGGTTTTGTTATCGATTAAAATTATCTTCCATTTGATCTTGGAGTTAGGCTCTCTATAGAGTTAGTGTAGGGATTTGGTTTTTTTCTTTGTTACTCTCTCTTTCAAATTCTCATTTGTATATAACATCTATTGATTATTTGTTTACTTTGTCTTTTATTATTTTTCTCTTAATAAGTCTTTTCAAAATAGTCGTCTACTTGGGTTTCATCCAATCGCTCAAAAAGGGACATCTTAGGTTGAGACTAAAGGTGTGGTTGACTATGGGTGTAAAATGTGAGCTTGATGTTTTAATTTTGGGGAGACTAGTAAATAATAATGAATAGACTAGTTTTTACCTAAAATCTTGAGCATTATTTTGATATAAACTTGATTTTCATGAGGATTACATATGCAAGATGAAATTTTAAATTATTGGAAGATAGTCATTCTTATACTTAAATAATACTCATTTCCTGGGGGAAAGTTTTTAACCAAGGATGATTTCATGAAGATCATAACTTGACCTAATCCCAAAACTTGGCTAACTTGGTTCCTAGCCTTTGCCAAAAAGTTGAAATGGTCGATAGAAAACAAAAAATATAGAAATAAGAGCTCATTATAAAACTCAAAAGGAACTATCTAAGTAATGGTGATTTAGGTAATCTCCATTGGGGCTATGGATTCCTATCTAGAAGTGGAGTAAGGCTTTTAATGGAGCCAAAGGAATCTCTATCAAGGCTATGGAGGCTTGGCTAGTAGAAAATCAATTCCCAAGCCTTCTCTAAGCTAAAGTTTGGTTTTTAATGAATATCTAATAGGTTATAATTCAATGTCAATGGTTAAAGATATGACGTTTAGAAATTGCTCTCTAAATCACATGGAAAATGTTATGTGGAGTCAAAGCACACACACAACATGACTAGGTTTTGATGTTTGATCCCAACTTTTCATGTTTAAGACTTGTTTTAACCATTAATTTATCTTAGTAATGGTGCTTTATCAAGTGGAGTGAATAACCTAATTATGAGTCTAAACCAAAGTCTCTAAATTCAAAAACATACTTCTATGAAAATTCAATAGATAAGGGTGTCACAAGAATGTTTTCACATTATGTTTATTTAAATATCATCTACACCTAGTTTGGTTATCATATTTATCCATGATTCTGGTTTAAATCTTATCTTAGTTTGCTAGTGTTGGATCTCTTTGCTTCACATTATAGGCTTAACTGCAATCCATCTAAAATGGACAATGTTTGGGTTTCATGATTTAATGTTAGTATTGAGTTTTACTAGCCTTTGGTCCATCAAAAGCTGAGTTTAATTTATTTTTGATCACCCTTAAAACCTAATTCCAATTACCTTGGCTTAAGTCTTTCCATTTGAATTCAAAATTATCAATAAAATTTTATGTGGGAACATTTTTAAAAAATACCATGGACTTAGTTACATTTTTATACTAAGGCTTGGTTGTGTTTATTTAAATGACCAAACATTAGTCTAAAAATCCATGATTGGTCCCAAGAACCCTCAACCTATGTTCTTCATGGTCTAAACTAATGCATGGTATTTTTTATCTATCAAAGCCACATTTTATTTCAAGCTTAGTCTAAAATTTTAGCCTAAAGTTTTAATTCATATTTATTAATATGACTAAAAATATTTATCTAAGATTATAGCCTAAGTTTTATATCATCTCTGAGCTCTGACCTAGTTATTCTTTCAATGTCCCTAGGCAAGAATAGTTTTTAACAAAATGGATTATAATCAATGACATGCTTTTGATCAAGCAATAAGTATTATGTGGTGTGGGTTAAAATTGAAAAGTCTAAGCTTACAGTGCATAATAAAGATTGAGCATATTCCCATCGATCAACGGTATGTGGTTAAACATACACCTTTTGATCGATGGGGTGTATTAAGTAAAGATTTCAGATCAAGCCCAAAATGAATGTGGTGATGACATGTGTCATAATTACATTAGATAGAGTATTAAGAAGCCAATGGTATTTGATCCTTTGGATCAAAATATAATATAATTCATTAATCCAACCTAGCAAGATCCAACAATGAAAGATCAAAGGGTCCTTTTTATTATGTGCTAACTTGGTCTAGGGATTTACCCTAAATTTTCATTATATTTATTAATGTAATGAAACCTCAAGTTAAAACCTTATGATAAGTCCTATTTTATTAATCATGGGGACTTCATTTATTATGCTATGAGCTTAGTCTAAACTTTGGCCTAAAGTTTTATTCATGTTCAATTACATAAAAGAAACCTTAAACCAAAGAATTTAGCTTAAGCTTTATATTTTTCCTCAAATTCTAACTTAAGATAATTATTTGAAAGAAAAAATCATGTTCAATCTCATGGATTATAATCTAACATTATGTATTTGATCAAATAAAAATATTTAATAGCACAAGAGCATAATTAAAAAGGAAGTACATGGTCATAAGCTAAATATCAAAACACACTCTTAGATATCAACATAACGCATTCAAGTGTAAAAAATATGATCTATGAAATGTATTAAGTCAATCGTTTTCAACAAAGAACAAAAATAACATGGGACCACCACTTGGAAAGAGTGCATTAGCCTGACAGGACTAACAAAGTAGGATGGAGAGATCCTATAGAGCTACCAAGTGCCACCATTTTGGTACAAGATTTATAGATAGACAATGGAATTTGATCCTTTGGATCAAGATTAATGGAATGAATTTGTTTGGGTGAGAATATACAATGGTGTGAGGTAAGATGAAATTTTCAAAGTGATCAAAATCGATAAGAAAGTGACACATGCCCATATCAGAGCCAATGAAGTGGCCTAGTGAGTTTTAAGCCTAAAGAGTTCCCAATTTAATTTGATGTGGCATGTCAAGTGTCAATATGTGGTGAAATTTAGATGATAATCTAAAATTAAATGTTATTCCATGGCTGGGCAATGATTCAAAGCACATAAGGAGATCTATGAGTCATTATAGAGCATATTTTACAATCTTAACTATAGATCATTTTCTATTTATACCATAATCATGGATCATTCATGTGCCATAATTGCAAAACCAAGGTTGTTCCATGACATGCAGTTATGGAAAGGTAGCTATCTAGGAAGTTCCAACTATTTAGGCAAATGATCAAGAGCTTTTCCAAATGGTTGCATATGAGGATAAAGTTAGTTTGGCTCCTCAAATGAATATTTTCCTTCCAACTTGTATGAATATATATACAACCATGAAATCAAATGTTTGTTACAAATATTAATCATTCATTATAGAGGTAATAAGAGTGATTATTATTTCCTTGTTAATAGATGAAGATCTTAGGTATTTCAAAGAGCATATTCTAGCTAGAAGCATACTAGTGAAATGGGGAAGGTTGTTATGCAATTCTGTAAATTGTAACCCATAGTCCCAGAATTGAAAAATGATTGAAAATGTATAAATAAGGGGATTATCCTCTATTTAAAAGTTGTTGGTCATTATTTTAGGTTTTTATTTTTCTCTAAGTCTAGGTTCTATAAGAATTGTTAGGATCAATTATTATGTGTAGATCATGTCTCCCTTGCTAAGGTGGTTGTAGCTATATATCCATTAGTGAGCTTTGATAACATCTTTATGTCTCCATTATCAATAGAGAAATCTCACCCTACTTGTTCCCATGTGATATTTGTAATATTTATTATCATGTTAATGAAAATGCTTATGGTTCTTTGTTATTTCCTATTGATGAAGTGTATAAATCTATTTTATAAATATTGTTGACTAGATATCTAGTTTTATGTTCATTACTGGTTATCATTTTGAGCATGGATATGAGTTAAAAAACCCTTTATGCATTATTTTAGAACATGTTGTTGAATAACATGTTATGGAACCCTAGGTTTATAGATTTGACATGAAAGAGTTTTTTAAAAGTATAGTTTAAAGTGTATGTTTAATTATTTCTAGGATCAGTTGGTATCTCCCACTGTCTTGTATTTGAGTTATGCTACATCTATGTTAATGAATGATGTCATGAATCTTAAAAGGTACACTACTATTTCAAGGCTAAAAACACAACACCTTCTTTTTTTATAATTATCTAACTTGTCCTACCCTATCCTACCATACAAATAATACACCCTTTGCATGCTATAAGTGATGTTTACCTTAAAAATGCATAAGATCTTGAATATTTTTAATGTGTTTATAGTTTATGTTTTAAATTCTAGAATTTTAGTCTTTTATTCAACCCCTATTGTTGAAGATTTTATATAATGAAGATTTTAGTCTCTTTCCCATATATCATTGGTAGATTGTATATGAATTAGAGAATTTGTGCATTTTGTGTGACAACCCCTCATGGGTGAAGTTAGTTATGCCCTGGTCATATTTTTTCCTTGTGCCAAAAATCCCCATAGCGGTTTAATTATAAAATATCTCTATGTGAGTAAGATAGTCAATAGGTCCTCTCCCCTTGCTTTAGGTATATCTAGAAGTAGCAGGTAGATGACCATACCCTTTGAAGGTACCTTTCAATTTTTTTATATATTTGTTATAATATTAAATCCAAACCCTTCCCTAGATATAATGACATACTAGTGGGGTTTTCATCATTGTTTTCCACTTTCTTTCAAAGTGTGCAAGGTTAAGTGTACAAGGTGTACAACTAGAAACCAACACTCATCTAACATCATTACTAGGGATCAATTTCTTGTCACTTTTATTACTAGGGACTCTTATAGAGATCTGTAAGTATTTCATGTAATGAATTTATCTATTTTTACTATACTAATTTGACTATCATGGCCATTAACACCACAAAACTCCACTAGGGATGGAACAATAGTTTTTTTGGGTTTGATAATTGACTTATACTATGTTCACTACCAAAGATTGATTAATATTACCTGTTGGAAGGTTTCTTTTCCATTTTAAACAATTATTCTAAAGATTTTAGTGTCTTTGAATTTTATCTCATCATTAACTTCAACAAAGTATTTTGTCAACATGTATCACTACCAGTTCATTAATTGTTATATTCTATAATTTTGATTCTAGTAGTGACTCCAATTTTTATCACCTAGTTTCAAGAAAGATCAGTGCTTGTTATAAATATTCTATTAAGTTTTAGCTTTGATTATATTCTTGATTTCAAATTTGGAAGGATTGAGATCATCTTTCAAGGGTGATCCATCTAAGAAATTTATTCCACCCTGAAGTATTCCTCAAAGAATAGGGATATAAGTTTGGAGGCCCATTTAAGAGCATAATAAATCTATAAAAGATTGCTTGAAATCTCAATATCCTGATAATATTCAATATTTAATTGATATCCCCATCATTGAAGACTATCATATCTCTCTTAGAAAATATGATACCTATATTCCTAGGTATTACTTAACTCCTTCTCAACTAGCTGAATCCCCTCCCAATTTTGATCCACCAAGTCCACCTCATTCACCCCCTCATATCCATTTTCCATTTATTCTTGAACCTCCCATTAAACCAATTATGAGGCATATGGATTAAGATGAGAATGAATGTCCTTCATTATACATTCCTATATTTAAGCCTATCAATTTCAATAAGATGGAAGACTATCCTAATGAAGTCTCAAATGATGTAAGGAAATGCCTTCCAAAATTCTAAGAGAATAGTATAGTGAGTGGTGATCAACACTTGATGGATTTTCACAATATTATTGAAGATTATGAGGTTGAACATGAGGATGTGTGCATTAAACTATTTGTGTACACATTGGAAGGAGATGCTTTTGAATGTTTTAATTACCTTCCCAATGGATGCATTTATTCATGGGAAGAGATGCAAAATGTTTTTAGAATTTAGTATGCTGATAAGATTGATCCAAGGTTTCTTTTGGATGAGTTTGAAAACATCAAAAAGAACCCTAATGAGTGCATGCAAGACTTCAATAAAAGGTTCAAAAAAGTTATGATGTGACTACCTAGGAACATCAAGCCTAGTGATACATCATGCTTGATAAAGTATTATGATGACTTTGACAAGAATGTTGTGTACTACTTGAGGGACAAAGATGACACTAACCCATGGTTTTCATTTAATATGGCCATCTAAATTGAGATTAACATAAAGGTCATGGGAATCCCATGAACAAGTGGGATGATATGAAGTTTGTCAATTTGAAAGAGATAGACAATAAAGACAACCAACCTTGAGGAGACTATGAAAAATTGGTCTCTGCTATCAAATAAATATCATACAAGTTGGCTAGAGTTGAAAAGGGGATCCCTCATATGTCTACCAATCAAGATAGGGATATAAATCTAAATCAAGCACAAGGAAGGCCTGATTTCAACCATCAAGACAATGATAAAGGGAAGAGACCTACATGTGAAGAAAGAATGAAAAAAAAATTCTTGGAAAAGAAGTGCCTGATTCATTGAATGCCAAAGTGAATGCGATGAATTTTGACATTGAAATTTATTATTATAATAAGTGCTTCCTTCCGCATCCCTAATGTGATATAGATGAACTAGTTGATGAAGGTGTAGATGAACTTGAGTTTACATCATCTAATGATGAGATCTTGATGTTCAATTGCCAAAGCCCCCAAAGTGAATTGACTACCTCCACAAAATTATTGAGTGTTACTATTGTTAATCAATTTTGGAGTGTGATTAAAAAGCTAAGTGTCCCAACTACTAAATTTTATTATGTTTTTAATATGGCACAAGCATATGAATTACCCATTCATGATTTTTATTTCTTACACTCCATGATGATTAATAAATATGATGGGGGTATTTTTTTAGTTGAGGATATGTAATTAATAATTAATGCATCAATTTCCCAAGAGAAAAAATATCACTTTTGAATAAAATATTAGGATGCTACTCCTCAAGATACCACCCCTAAAAATCTAGGGATATGGGATGCTAATAATGATATTAAGAAAACTATAATAGTCCTTAAAGCTTCCAAACTAGTTCTTATTTCCTAATTTAATAAGCTTAGAGGTGCTCCATCCAAGAATAGAGTACCCATATTGTCTAGTATCCCTAAGGGTGTGAATGATACTAAAACTAAACCCCCCTTTGAAGGCTACTAATAAGAATGGAAATCCATCCTATCCTACTCCAATTTAAAGCTTAAGTGACTATATTTCAGCTAAAAGTGTTGTTACCCTTCCACCAAACACTCCCCTTCCTCAGTATAGCATATGTGATATGGCCCAAGCATTGAGCTAGCTGAAAATCACTTAGTCACTTGCTGAATTATTAAAAATACATAAGCATATGAAGAGGAAATTTGAGTACTTAGAATTTTGTGAGAAGTTAGTTAAAAATTAAATTGAGTTACCAAAAACACCCCTAGAAAGTTAGGAATAATCTAAAGAGATTGTTAAATTGGCTCTAGAGGTCTATTTGGGAATTGCATTGGTCAAAAGTTAGTTGAATGTGGATCCTTTTTACACAACATTATTGATCAAAGGTTTGATTTTTCATAATTATATGTTTGAATCTAGAATTTATTTCAATGTGATACCCTTAGGTGTCCTAAATGAAATCAAGGTTAATACTACATCAAACTTTGGCAAGTGTTATGCTATGGACTCATGAGAGATTCTAGTTGTTAGACAAGTCAAGGGGTTAGTGGTGTAGTTGGTAATGCATCCAAGAGAATATTTGAATGTGGATGTGGTATTTGTGGACTTCCCACCTAAGTGGGGGATGATATTATCATCTAAATGGACTATTATCATGGGTGGAACTGTACATATGGACTTATCTTATGCCACCATTTTGTTGGAGGGTAAGATGGTCAAGATTTATAAAGAGTTAGAGATGCTACATGTAATTGAAGATATAAAATGTGCTCTAAATTTAGTATTGTACATATATTTTGAATTTGGAAACTTTATTTTGGGAATGTTGATACTAGTGAATAGTCTAATGTTCTTGATGTTGAACCTAACAAGGAAAGTATAGTTTGAAAGATGCATTTTGATGGGGATTTCTCAAATATTATAAAGGGAGTTAGGGTTGTATTTTATGCCCCCAATGGTAAATTTTTTATGTTTTATTTAATATTTATATTGAGTGCACAAATAATATTGCTAAGTATGAGGTAAACTTGCTTGGATTGTTGATTTCCCATGAATATGGATTTAAAATTCTGATTGTCAAGGGTGATTCTAAAATAGTGGTTAAGTAGGTCCATAATGCTTATGATACAAAAAACAAAAGGTGAAAATAATATCAAAATGTTTTTTAGGATTTGCTTGAATTTTTTGATGCATTCAACATTCATTATCATGATAGAAGCTTCAATGAAGATGTTGACAAACTTGAAGGGTTAAGTGTTCAATTTGATGTTACAAATATGAGCCCTCATTATTAGTATCATGTGGAGGTGTTTGTTAGGTCTTTAATCCAAGATAATTTTCATCATTGGTAGGTATTTGATGATGATGATCAGATCAAAAGGTTTATAAACTATGAAGCTAAGTTCCATGATCAACTCATAGACATGGAATCCATGGTTTAGGTCTTTGATGGGAAGGAGACCCTATTTGGGAAGGACATTATTCATGTGAAGATAAAAATACTCCCAAGATGATTGGTAAGTTTAGAATCATCTTTCGATGGAGCGTATAGAATCAAATTAAGAGACTCATTCATCTCAAAAGATGTGAATGAGTATGATTTAGGTTCTCATGAGAATCCGAGAAAGGTTTGGCTAGGTAATCACCTAAGTGTAGTTAAGAATAAATATTACATGTAGCTAATTATAAAGTACCAGGATACTTAACATGGTCTTATTCTAAGATGAAAGTGTATAGGGAAGACTTCTTTTAGCATGTCATCCCATTATAACTTGATAACAAGCCTTTCATGTAGAAATAGAGACCTATTAACCCCATCTTGGCCACAAATATGTGGGATGAATAAAATAAGATAAGGGATGGTGGAATCATTTATCCCATTGGGTATTTGTCAAGGGTTGTCAATTTAGTCCTTGTGTAAAAGAAGAATAGTGATATCCTCTTATGTGTGGATTTCTAAAATTTGAATAAATATTCTTTGAAAGATAATTATCCCCTACCCAATATGTATAACCCACTATAAAGTGTTATTGGATCAGATATGTTATCCAAATTAGATGGCTTCTCAAGGTACAACTAGGTTGTGGTGAAAGAATCCAAGAGATCCAAAACTATGTTCATTATACCTTAGGGCACATATGTATATATGAGGATACCTTTTGGGTTAATGAATTCTAGTACAATATTCCAATGAGATATGGATTTAAATTTCACAAGGATAATTAGAAAGTTTATAAATATGTATTACGTTGACATTACTATGTACTCCAAGACTAGAGAAGAATATTTGAAGCATTTGGAAAAAGTGTTGATCAGATGCAGGGAGTTTGAAATTTCACTTAATCTAAAGAAGTGGTACTTTAGAGTATAAAAGGCCAAGTTGATACGACATAAGGTGTCCAAGGATGGTTTCATGATTGAACCTAAAAGGATTGAAACCATTTAAAAATTACCCATTCCATAGTCTAAGAAGGGAATTTAGTCCTTTGGGAAAAATAATTTTGTAAGGAGGTTTGTGTCTAATTTTTTAGAGATTACTCTAGCTATTAATTCCATGTGAAAGAATGACTAGAACATAAAATGGGAGGAGAAGGAAATGAAATCATCCAATGAAATTGAGGGAGATTTAAAGTCATCTCATATCTTGGCTACCCTTGATTACACAAAGTCATTCTATATATTCTCTTTTGCAACACACAATAATGTTGCTACTATTCTATTGAAAAATAATGAAGACAGTCAAGAGGATCCCATATATTTCTTTAGAAAAGATATAAAATGTTTTGAACTAAATTATACCATCATGGAAAATCAAGCCTTCACTCTCTAGAAGGTTGTTAAAATGTTTAGGACTTATATTCTGAGTTTAAGGATTGTTTCTTGTGTCCTGCATACCATGGTGAAGGACATCTTCACTCAGACTCAAGTATCTAGTAAGAGATGCAAGTGGGTTAACAAGTTATAAGAGTATGAAATGGGTATTTAGACCACCAAGTTAGTAAGATGGATGGATCTAGCCAAGCCTATGGTTGAGACCAATTTATAAGTTATTGAGATAAATGTTATTGTTCTTAATGTTGATGATTCTTTGAGTCAATTTAACATGTCTCCATGGTATAGAGATATTATTTAGTAATTGAAAAATTTGAACTATCCCCCTGACATGGAAAATAATCAAAGGATGAATATCAAGCTTATTTCCCAAAAATACCTCTTGACCAAAAATAGACTAGCATGGAAGACTTTGAATGGGGTTATCTTAAGATGTGTGCTAGAAGAACAAACTACTAACCTAATTAAAGACTTACATAGTGGAGTGTGTGCTACTAATTTTTCACCTATGGTTATAGATCATAAAATTTTGAGAGATAGTTGTTGGTAGACATAATTGTTCAAAGATGTTGTTCAGAGAGTTAGAAAGTGTGATAAATGTTAGCACTTTTCTGAGAGGATGAAATATTCAAGTTCTCTTCCCTTACAACCTATGATAATTAAAGGTATATTTAGATAATGGGGAATGTATTTAATTTGAAAAAATATTAATTTGTCAAGCACTATACATAAATGGATACTAGTTGCAATTAACTACTTCATAGAATTAGTTGAGGCGGTATTTATAAAGAAAGCAACACACTAGGTAGTTATGGATTTTTTATTGAATTAGATTATGTGTAGATTTAGTATACCTATAAAATTGATTTTTGATAATGCCATGAACTTCAAATTTAAACCTTTAGTGCCATTGTGTAATTATTATGGGATTAAAATTACCTATGATTCCAATTACAACCCTCAGGGGAATAGGTAAGCAAAATCTAGTAATAAGAACTTTCCCAAGATCATTAGATGAACTTTTGAAGAAAATAGGAAGAAATGGGGTGAATACCTAATTTTTTCCTAATGGGATAATAGGATTACATCTAATAATTATACATTCAAATTCCCTTTTGAGATTTTCTATGGAGCACAATTAGTTTTACCTATGAATTTGTAGTTTCCAACTTATCAGCTTATGTAACAACTAAAACATGATGAACAAATCAATCACTATGAAAGCAAGATGAACTAGATTATTAGCTTGATGAAATTCAAAGACAAGCTCATGAGAGACACCTTAAGTTAAATGAAAAGATAAATAAGATATTTTATAGGAAGATCACTCTAAGAACTTTCCAAGTAGGTGATCTAGTTCCACTTTGGGAAAATAGGCATGAGTAGAAAGGCATGTATGGAAAATTTGATGCATTGTGGATGGGTCAATATTCCATTTAATTCCAAATTATGGAGCATAATTTATTATTGAGAGACTTAAATTATGAAATACTAGAGCTACTAGTCAATGGAAGACATCTGAAACACTTCCTTAATTGAGTCCATAACTATGTACATTAGTATATAGTGTATAGTTTTGTCTTTTTATTGTTTTGTGTTCTATCACTCCTTTGTTTTGGGACTTAATTGTATTTTTTTCTTTCGTGTTTCTATAATGTGTTGATTTTTAGATCCAATTGATATATTTATACTAGTCCTCCATGTTTTGTTGGGCTTCCATGAATGATTGTTGATCAAATTTTTAAGTCTTAATTCTATGGCCCAATGGATTGGAAAAGGGTCTTATGTTTTGGGGTTATTTAGACACCCATAAGGGGTACGCATCCCCAAGGGAGAGATAGTGTTAGTGATCAAAATTACATTGAATCAATTGATCCCTTATCGATTTTAAATGTCTAAGACCTCAAACCAAGTCCTATTTTTGAATGTTCATTATATGTCAAGTTTCATGTTAAATTGGCTAAGTCTTAATTCAATATTTACATAGTGCGTATAAATCCTTAGGTTATTTGAGTGTTTTTTTTGGACTTCCTAATATAAATAAGTCTTTAGGATTTTTGTTTACACAAAAATTATCAAGACTTATTTCCATTGGGCCAATTATCCATGATAAAAAAACCTGATAAAATTGCATTGTTCTAAGAAAAATGTAAGGCCCTTATTTGTTTCAATCATTTCATCTACTCAGAAAGCTCAAAGGGTTAATTAATTTAGTAATTTTGCACATGAAAAAAATCTTGAAATAATTCCAATGTTTTAGAAAAAGGGTAAAGTCCAATTTTTTTCCAAAGAAATGTTTGTACAAAAGGCTCGAAGGAATTCTATCGAACATTTTATCTACAACAATAGGGATGAAGGTGATCAAATGATTTGGATAAAATGTTATGAGGATAATGTATGAGTAAATATTAATGCTTCAAGTGAACTTTTGATGATAAAATTTCTAAAATAACTATCCTAACAAAAATCCCAAGATAAAAGTCTTGATGAGCAAAATATTTGAATAAATTTGCCCAAATTGTTTAAATTTTGACAATCTCTCAAACATCATTAATGGTCATGTGAAAGTCATTAATGATCTTAAGGATATAAAAATTAATCTTAGGTTTAGGACCATAGGGGTTTAAATTTTTATGGTCTCATGACATCATTGATGGTCACGTGAATGTCATTAATGGTCATGAAGATGTGAAAATTAATCCCAAGTTAGAAACCACTAGGGTTAAATTTTGATAGTCATGTACACATCATTGATGGTCACATATATGTCAGAGATGAGATAAATAAAGATCAATGGTTTAGGTGTGATATTGGGTGTAAGGGATAAATGGAGGTGTGAATCTAAGATGTATCATATAGAAGACACAAGCATTCAAATGCTCCTATCCATGGGAAGGAGCCATTGAATGGAAGCAACTGCATTTCAAGGTTCTGTTATTGATTAAATAATCTTCCATTTGATCTTGGAGGTAGGATCTTTGTGTATTTAGTGTAGGACTTTAGTTCATTTCTTTATTTATCTTTCTTTCTTGTTGTCATTTGTATAAAGTGCCTATTCATTATTATTTTTCTTTATTTTCTATTATTCTTTGTTCATAATAAGTATTTTCAAGATATCCTTCACTTGGAATTCATTTAATCATTCAGAAGGGACCTCTCAGGTTGGGAATATAGGTGTGGTTGAATATGCATCTAAAATGTGATATTGATGTTTTAATTTTGGGGAGATTGCTAAATATTAATGAATAAGTTAGTTTTTCCATAAAATCTTGAGCCTTATTTTGATCTAAACCTAATTTTGATGAGGTTTGCATATGCAAGATGAAATTTTAAATTATTAGAGGATAACCACGCTTACACTTAAATAACACTCATTTCTTGGGGAAAATTTTGCAACCAAGGATGATTTACTGAAGATCAAACATTTGACCAAATCCCAAAACCAAGCTAACTTGATTCCTAACCTTTGCTAGAAAGTTGAAATGGTCTGTAAAAATAAAAAAATATAGAAATAAGATCTCATTACAAAACTCAAAAGGAAATTTTAAATTAAATATGATTTGGGTAATCTCCATCAGGGCTATGGATGCCTAGCTGGCAATGTCACAAGGCCTTGAATGGAGCCAAAGGCATCTCTATCAAGGATATGGAGGCTTGGTTAGATGCAAAGTAATGCCCAAGCCTTATTTAAAATAAAATATGGTATTTAATGAGTATACAAAATGTAAGTTAATGGCAATGGTTAAATACATGAAGTTTTTAAATTGTTCTCTAAATCCCTTGGCAAACAGTAAGTGGAATCAAAGCACACACATAACATGACTAGTTTTTTATGTTTGATCCCAATTTTGCATGTGTAAGAATTGTTTCAAACATAAAATGATCTTGATAATGGTGATTGATCAAGTGTAGTGAATAGCCTAATTATAAGTTTGAACCAAAGTCTTAAAATTTTAAAACATATTGTTATGAGAATTCACTCAATCATGGTGTCACTAACATGTTTGCACATTGTTTTTATCTGAAGATCATCTTCACCTTTCTTAGTTAGCATATTTGTCCATGATTTTGGCTCAAATTTTATCTTAATTCACTAACATTGGATGTCTATACTTCACATTATAGGCTTAATTAGAAACCATTTGAAATGGACAATGTTTGGGTTTCATTATTTAATGTGAATATTAGTTTTACAAGCCTTTGGTCTATCAAAAGTCAAGTTCAATATATTTTCAATCACCCTGAAACCCTGATTCTAATTACCCTAGATCAATTCTTTCCATTTGAATTTGAAATCAGCAGGAACATTTTACATGGGAATATTTTTTTAAAAATGCCATACACTTAGTTAAATTTTTATACTAAGGCTTGGTCATGTTTATTTACATGACCAAACATTAGTCTAAAAATCCATGCTTGGTTCCTTTTAGGTCTCAAGACCCCTTAACATATGTTCCCCATGGTCTAAACTAATGCATGGTACTTTTTATCTAGTAGATCCCTATTTTATTTCAAGCTTAGTTTAAAAGTTTAGCCTAAAATTTTAATTCATATTTACTAATATGAATAAAAATCTTGGTCTAAGACTATAGCCTAGGTTTTATATCATTTTTAAGCTCTAACTTAGTTATTCTCTCAATATCTATAAGCACCAATAACATTCAATTCAATGAATTATAATCAATGGCATGTTTTTGCTTGTGCAATCAAGATCAGATGGTGTGAGTTCAAATTCAAAAGGTTAAGCTTATGGTACATAATAAAGCTTAAGCATGTTCTCATTGATCAACTGTACATAATTAATAATACACCTTCTAATTTGTAGGGCATATTAAGTTAATATTTTAGACTAATCCCAAAGTGAATGTAGTGATGACACACATCATAACCTTATTATATAGAGTATTGAGTAGCTAATGGAATTCAATATTTTGGATTGAAATACAATAGAACACATTGATCTAGCATAGTAAGATAAAATGGCATGAGATCAAAGGGTCTCCTTTATTTTTTTCTAACTTGGTCTATGTATTTACCCTAAAGTTTCATTATATTTATTAATATAATGAAACCTTAAGTTAAAACATTATGCTAAGTCCTTTTTTATTAACCATGAGTACTTCTTTTATTATGCTACAATATTAATCAAAACTTTAGCCTAAAGTTTTATTCATGTTCATTTACACAAATGAAACATTAGACCAAAGACTTTATCTTAAGCTTTATATTATTCCTTCAGTTTTAACTTAAGATAATTATTTACAGGAACAAATCACACTCAATCTCATTTATTAAATTCTAATGAAACATAATTGATTAGATAAAAATATATAATGGTGCAAGAGCACAGTTGAAAAGGTCATAAATGATCACATGATAAAGATCTATCACATTCCCAAAGATTGATGGTATGCATTCAAGTTTACACAATCTGATCTATGGTGTGTATTATGTCAATACTTTTCAACAAATCCTAGAATGATTGTGGGTTTGCCATTTATAAAGACCATTTTAGCCCAAAAAGACTGATAAAGAAAGATGTAGAGAGCTCATGAAGCTACCAAGTGGCACCATTTTGGTACAAGACCTATAGACAACTAATGAAATTCAATCCTTTGGTCAAGTTCAATAGCATGTGTTTATTTAGGCAAGTAGAACCAATAGTGAGATCCAAAATAGGCTTTTCAAAGGGATTGAAACCAACAATAAAGTGACACATTCCTATATTAGAGATAATGAAGTATCCTAGGAAGTTTTAAGCCCTATGAGTTCCCAATTGGATCCGATGTGGCATGCCAAGTGTGAATATGTGGTGAACTCTAATTGAGAAGATAAAATTAATTATTCTTCCATGGATGGACAATGATTTGAAGCATATAAGGAGGTATATGAGTCATTATATAGCATATTTTTTAATCACAAACATGGATCATTTTCCATTTATACCATGACCATGGATCATTCACATGCCATCATTAAAAAATCAAGGTTGTTCCATGAAGTGCACTAAAAGAAAGGCAGTTGTCGAGGAAATTCCAACTATGTATGAAAATAATCAAGAGATTCTCTAGATGGTTGCACATGAGGACAAAGTTTGTTTGGCTCCTCAAATGAATGTTCTCCTTCCAACTTTTATGAAGATATATACAACCATGAAATAAAAATTTTGTTACAAATCTTCATCATTCATTGTAGAGGCATTTAGAGTGATGATTTTTTTCTTAGAAATGGATGAATATTGTAGGCATGGCAAAGGACATATTCCATGTGGAAACATCTTAGTGAAATGGGGAAGGATGTTATGCAATTTTGAAAATTATGACCCATAGTCCCATAATTGAAAAAGGATTGAAAATGTATAAATAAGGGGTTCTCCTCTATTCAAAGGTTATTGGTCATTGTTTTAGGTATTCATTTTTATCTAAGTTTAGGTTCTCCAAAATTTTATGGGATCAATTTTTGTGTGTAGATCTTGTCTCCCTTTCTAAGGTGATTACAACTATAAAACCATTAGTGAGATTTGAGAGCATCTTTATGTCTCCCTTGTCAAAAGAGAAATCTCACCATGCTTATCCCCATGGTAGCATTTTAAAATGTTGATGTTTGTAATATTTATTTTCAAGTTAATGAAAATTCTTGTGGTTCTATGGTATTTCCTATTGATGAAGTGCATCAATCTATTTTGTAAATAGTGTTGACTAGATATCTAGTTTAATTTTCATTAATGGTTATCATTTTGAGCATAGATCTAGGTTATGAAACCCTTTCTACATTATTTTAGAACATGTTTTTGAATAAATTATTAGGGAACCCTAGGTTTATAGATTTCATAGGCAAGATTTTTTTTATGTCTAGTTTTCAGTGTATGCTCTATTCTTTCAATGATCATTTGTTATGTCCCACTAGCTTGCATTTACATTTTTCTACATCTGTGCTAAGGAATGATTCCATGAATATTGAAAGGTACACTAAGATTTGAAGGCCACCAGTGTGTTGCCTTCCTTTTTATAATTATCCAACTTCTCCTACCCTAGAAATAATACACCCTTTGCATATTATAAGTGTTATTTTCCTTGATAATTCATAATATCTTTCATATTCAAAATGTATTTGCAGTTTGTGTTTTAAATTCTAGCATTATTGTATTTTATTCAACCCTTATTATTGAAGATTATATATAATAAAGATTGTAGTATCTTTCTCATCTACATTTAATATCTTGTAAATGACTTAGAGCATGTGTAAATTTCATGTGATAACCCCTCATGGGTGAAGTGTACAAACTTGGTTATACCCTAGTCATATTTGCTCCTTGTACGAAAAATCCTCATGGAGGTTAAATTGCAAAATCTCTCCATGTGAGTAAGATACACCATAGGTCCTCTCATCTTGGTTAGAATAGATCCAAAAGTAGTAGGGACATGACCATACACTTTAGAGGTGCCTCTTAGTCATTTTATACATTTAATCTAATCTTGATGCCAAATCCTTCCCCAGTTACAATGACATACTAGGAAGTTTTTCATCATTGTTTGCCATTTTATTTCAAAGTATGCAAGGTTGAGTGTACCAGGTGTACAAATGGGAACCAACATGTGTAATGTTGTTCAATCCCTAAATATTGATATGGGGATTCAATTATTAATAAAAATTTGAATTTCTTGAGATTTTTATTTATATGTATATGATTGTAAATTATGTAAGTAGGCAGACCCTAATGTAAATTTGTGTTTGAAAATGTTAAATCTAACCCAAGAAGGGGATTTAGAAATAGTTGGTTTCTTTGTTGGAACCCTAATGGGTGAGTATTTACTTATTAAACCTCTTTTATTTTGACCCTATAAACTTGATTGGGAAAATGATCTAGGTTTTTACTTAACTTGACCTACTTATTGTGTCAACCTAAGCACTTTTATTTGTATTTAATTAATAAGAACCTATTTTTATCATTCTGACCCTATTTTGGGGTAAATAGGAATTTATGCTTTCCTTATTTGGCCTCCCTTAGGCTTTAATAACTTGTGTATGATATTCATTCCCTTATGGGGTTCACTGGAAGGCATTTTGGAAGAACACATTGTGAATAGTTTCATATTTATGTGGTTTATGTAGGGTCGATTCAAGATTGTTCATTGTACTTTTCTCCTTCAATTCTTATTGATTAAATTTAGTTGCCTTAATTGGTTGGGTTGTGTATAGTTGTAGACTACATTTTATTTCTCTTTTTTATATTTTAGAGTTTTTATCTTATTATGGATTGTGATAAAGGTATACAGAAGTTTAAAATGTTGGTTATGCATGACCATTTTACTTTTTTTTTAATGAATGAACTATACCATTTTCCATTGGCCCAAATTGGTTGATTCTATTATTTTATGTTGAGTCTTTTGTCATTTATGAATTTTTTACACTTGGGTAAATCCATAGGTTGAGTAGTATGCTTGGAGGAACCTCCAAATAATGTAAAATTGAATGTGATATAATCTGATATATTAGTAAATCAATTTATCTAATTTTTGAGTTATGCCTTGGTGGATTGGAAGGAGTTTTTGGTTTCATTTCGGTGTTATGGTATTTTGGATGATTATATTAGGTTTTATTGTCTTCATGTTGACTTATGTTATATTAGTAGTAGTTGTATCAATTTTTATTATATTTTTTTTATTAATGTTGCAATATTAATAGTGGCTTAATACCATTTTTCGTGATCTTATCTCTCTTGATCACTTAGTTTCTAAAACCCCCCATCTAACTAATGGTTTGGGTGTTTAGGGCCACTGTATGGTTGGGATCATAGGACTAGTTTGATTGGGTTAGCCTCTTGGTACTAGGTATATAATATTTATTACATTTAGACCTTAATGTGGTGACATACTTATTGTTAGTAGTTTATATTGGATGGTTTATAATGGATGTTCTTAGAGTAGTTCATTGTTGTTCTAATGAGGTATTGATTTAATTAAACATGTTAGTAAGATCTCATAATAGTTATTGAGATGAGAAGGAGAAATTTTATATTTGATTCACTTATTTGTTTGTGGAAATGATGACTTTATTTTTATCTAATGATATTATTTTGATACTCAATTTTCCAATTAGTTTTAATTACTTTTGATTTTTTATGGAAGTTCTTGGACATTCTTCTGAGGGTTCATAGTGGTAGTTTACTTATATTTATTTGCTTTGAAAGCATGCATTGAATCATACTAAACCTCTATTACATCAACAATTATAAACCAAAGTTTCAATTCATTTCATTTACTTTTGTAGATAGATTATTCTGAGGGAAAAAGTTATGTATAGTCCTATATTTCATATGTTTTAATCAATTGGCTATGATTATATTCTCTTTGGTAATTGGTCTTGAACCTGGTCATTATTGTATTATTGTAATCTCAATCTTTAGATGATCTTATCTTAACTTAACATTCATATGTGGATGATTAAATAACATGGTTACTATTACCATCCTTGGAGTTGAACAAATTTATGACTTGAAGTGATGACTTGTGTAGTTGATAGTGTCCATTTTTTGGTTGTCTTAATGTGGTTTAATATAAGATAGCTTTAATTTTAATACCTATGTTATTACATTTGTTATAGAAGATTCTGAGTTGGTCTGAGTTAATTTTTGGCTTATTCATGAAGAACTTTCATATAGGAAATATTACAAATGTGCATGCTTGTAAAAAAACTTTAAAGCAAGAGTTTTCTATACACAAGAGTTTTGAATGTTTGCCTAAGTGATACCACTGCCATTTTACTACTATAGTGGGAAAGAGAAATCTTTTTTGGACAAGTTTTATATGTTAAAATTATATATTTAAATGTACTTTTATAATAATTGACTTGGCATCCCTTGAATTATGAGTGAGATCATTAATTTGTAGTGGTGTATTCATGCATTGATATGTGTTTATTAGGTTTCAAATTTCTTAACAATTATTTAATTTCCTTATAAAAGTATATGCAGCCTTTTTTTGTGGACTGTGTGTAAGGTAGGTGATGGTTGTTTTTATGTTAGTAATTTTATTATCTTGTGTATTTATAATTAAAACTTTTAGGGTTTTATGATGAAAATACTATGCTTAGATTAAATGGCTAAGATGCGAAAAATTAGTAAAATAAATATGCAATAATTAAGCACTAATTTGTTATGACATTTGACTTTGTTTGAATTTATAATTATAGAAATAAATAGGCATATATAGAGACTTATATAAAAACTAATTGTCATAGATGATCTAGGTTCTAAAAGCTAAGAACTGGGTAGTATTATGTGTCATCAATATGATTCTAGTGTTCATGTGCTCACTAGATAATAACACCCAGTATGGATAATAGATCCATCTATATGTAGTGTCCTCAATGTGCAACTAATGTCCCCTTTACATTATTATTCTTAGTTTTTTGGATCACTTGTGCATGTGTCTATATATCTTGTTCTTGTGTGCATTAAACCTATATCTTTATGTTGTGATTGAAAACCCTGATTCAAGGTACAAACCCTAATCCTACTTACAAGTATGGCATGAACAATAATTTTGTGTGTTTTAATAGGATGGAATGGACATCCTCAATACCTTCATATATAAAATGTGTTTCATGTAAAAATAAAACATGGTTATAGAAACTATGTAGGAGATGCCCCTAAATGGGTGGATGCATCAAATGTATAAACCTAGATCAGTGCATATAACCCCTATGGGTAAATGATAACATGTATGGATAAATGTAGTGGATTGGAATCCTATTTAGAATATACATGAATATGAAAATAAAAAGTGAAGCATATTTTTATGATAAAATTGATTATACTAGGATAACTAATAATATGCAATATTTGGCAAGTAGTAGAAATGTAAATATAGAAATGTATACAATCTTTAAAATTTTGTGTTTTTGAAAAAAATTAATGTTTTAGTATTTTTAAATGTTAATTTTTTTGTGTTTTTAGATAATAGGATATGTACAATTGAATGATAATAAATTATGTACAAAGAGTGAGAGAGAGAAAGAGAGAGAGAGAAAGAATTATGTACAAGAGTAGGAACCATACAAACCAATGAGTCTCATGAGAGACTCATTATCACTGTGGCCTATGTTAAAGATAGGAATGGCAATGTCTCATGATATTTTATTGATATGTTGTATTTTAATGTTTATATAGTGGTAATTTGAGTATTATTCATCACCAAAATCATAATATTGTTTAATATTAGAATCATGATAACCTAGTGTGTTATAGGGAATTACCTCATATGATGGAGTTAACCATTTTGAATTATGGTTTTAAATATTTATTGTGAGTTTTCAATTTTAAAATATTATTATTATAGACATATGGTTCCATGGAGGCTATTTTACTATAAATCCTTGATTGAGAATGCTTCATGGTTGAGCATGATTTTGACTTTGCAAATAAAGGTCTTGATATTTTTTAATATGTCTTATGTATCTAGATGTTTTGCATTTTTAAAATGTATCTATGACTAATTTTCCTTAGGATGTTCAATAAAACCCAAAACCTATTGACCAATTTTATCAACTTATAGAATAGGAGAAGTGATGCCTTGGGCTTGCTTAGCCAAACCTTAACCATGATAATTATACTATTATAGATACTTTTGAACAAACCCATACCATATTAAATTTTAAGCCTAATTTTATAGAGATAGATTTTATTGATTTATCTATTATTATAGTACAATTTTTTGCTTTGATTACACATTTTTAAGCTTTTATTGTTTTGAGTTATGGTTTGATAACCATTATTATACTAATTATGAATTTGATCCTATTTAAACTGGTAGCTGTGATAATTTATGTGGTTTGGATGAAGTTTCACTATGTGAGTCATTTGTATCTATGATCTATTATATTTTACTTTTCAATTCTAAACATGAATTAGTGCAGTGCCCATGCATTCTATGATATACCTAAAAATATCTAGAATTTCTCATTGGGTATAGAGGAAGTAGGTTGATCAAAAGTTATTCATTTCCTTAATGTCTCACTTGAAATGTTATTTGATATTTGAATGATTTTTGAATAAGTAGTTGTAGATGTACTGTAGTCTGATTTCATGTTCTAATATGTAACATTGTTTGCAACAAATTGACTAGTTGAATATGTATAGATATGATTTACAGTATTATGCCCTAGAGGCCTTTATCCTATAAATTATTTTTTCCAATGTTGTAATATTTTCATATAGTAGTTGATTTTGATTTTTTAAACATGTAATTTTCTCTCTCATAATAATAATTTGATTACATAGAGTCTCACAACTGCAAACCCTAATTTTTTCTGATTAAACATGTAAGTACATATCCTATAGGGAAGAGGTGTTAATAGATTGGGTATGGGGGATAATGACATTGGTATAGGATGATTCATCTCATGGATTAATATTAAAATGGAACTATTTAGAGGGAAATTATCTATAACCCTCATGGAAATGAGGAGGATAACAAGATTATTTCATATGCTTAAGATATGACATTGATACTTGAAACATAATTGTTAGCTTATGTGTTAAATCATCTCTGTGTGTATAGGTTTACTTATTAATGGAAATCCATGTAGGAGAAATATAACATGATATGATATATGATGTACATTTTAATTGATATAAAACATCATCTATAAATGTGTTCATGTTTTTTGAGTTCATTCTAAATTAAAAGAAACAAGCATGTAAATGAAAGTATTAGACTTTACAAAAAAAAAATTGAGTTATTTTATCATTATGATCATGATTATATGAATTATATTATATATTAATATGAAATATGAGTTTTGGAAATAAATATAAGTATAATAGAAAGGATACAAACCCTAAGTGTGTCTATGGTTAAGGTTTTTTGAATCTAGCATTTTTCTTCACCAATTTAAATTATATGTAATATAAATTGAAACCCTAATATTAAATTGATTTAATTTATCTAGTTTGTCTTAAAAAAATTATAAAATAGAAGTGGGAATCAATAAATTATTGTACAAAAAATTGAATTAATGCAATCTAGGATTTGAATCAATATTCAAAGTAAGATGGATTCAAATGATTTAACCTTTTACGGTTTTACAATGATAATAATATGTTTAGATTAAAGGGTTGACATGACCAAATCATTCAAATAAATATGCAATAATTAAGTACTATTTTTTTATGACCTTTAAATTGTTGGAATTAACTACTGAAGGGAGGGGGTGAATTAGTATACAAAAATTCACATTCAATTTCAAAACCACTCCATCATACATCGACTTGATCTAGAAACATAAAAAATAAATCACATTCATACAAATCATGAACAAGATCATAAAACACATCATCTACATGGGAAACCCTCTTGGGGAATAAAAATCACTCTCAAGCTTGAAAATACTTTAGCTACTTGTCCTATAAGGTATTATAAACTAGAGAATAGTCACATCATTTAGACCAAATATTAATTAAACAAAATTTCCACAAGGATCACTAGCCCATAGGATGATCAAGCCCTCTTGACCACCCAAAACATTAATAAAGTCCTCTTGGCCAAAGGCCTTTACTGAAACACCTATTTGAAAAGGAGAAACTTCCCCTAAGGAAGACAAAGTCATTTAGACCCTCCTTTGAAAGGAACACCTCCACCTTTGAACTAATTTCTTCTACACCTAATGATGGACCTCTGATAACAAACCCCATTTCACTTCTTCTCACACTCATAATGCAACTAAAGCCACATTTTAGATCACTCCACTCTTCTCTCATCATACACAATCAACAAACCTACAAAAACTCTATCACAACCTCAACCACATGACCATGGAGTCATACACATAGACCACACTCTAATCTACTTATCAAATTAGCCTCCTATAATATTAGTATAGATAATATTTCCTAATTCCTAGGAGTAGTTAAAAATTTATTTTGTCTTATTTTGTGTAGCTCAAGAGTCCTATAGGTATATGAATGGAATTATTGATAGGTGAAGTGATTAGTCACATTTTTGGCTTTATAATGTATTAATTGCTTCCTCTTCAATCTAAATCATGAAATATAATATCATTATCATTCCATTAATAATATTTCTAGCTTGTCATTAGTATAAGAGTATGGGTAAAAATATTTTATTTTTATTTCTCCTTCTCACATTTATGGTTGTATATCTCTATGCTTTCTTTTGTTCTTTGGTAGCATATCAATGTTCTGAATAATACAAGACTTCTTTAGCAAGTTTATGATCTAGTAGTCTTGAGGCATGACATTTGGTATATTAGTGTGGTATCTAAGTTTTTTATTTCTCACTAGTCTATTATTTTCTAATTGAAATCTATGGTAACATATGGTTTTAGTGTATGCCTTTATCTAAGTAGTATACCAATGTCGAGGCATATGGGGTTTGGTGACCTGCATAAGATGTTTTGTCCATATTTATAGTTTTATTCTTCTAATTATGTGTCACATACATTGAAAACAAATTTTTATATTCAGACAATAACTTTCCAAGACATGACCTACATGGAGGAGTCTCTACATTTCATTATTGTGCCATGCTTTCTTGAGTTGGAGTTCAATTTTCACATGTGCTAAAGTTGAAATTACTTTTCCTTTGTGTATTAGTTGGACACAATATATTCAATATTTATTTCATGCTGAGTTGGAGGGAAATAAAATTTAATCCATTGAAATATTGGAATTGTTTGTCATAAGATGAGAGAGGTATAATTTTAAGTTTTTTTTAATTAAAAAGCAATTTTTTAAATATATTTTTTTAAAATTTTGAAATTTTAGAAGCATTTAATTGTTTTAGGTATGCTACTCTAAGTAGATTTGGTAAAAAAATCAAATCATGCAATTCAAGGAGAAATAAGTGGAACTACTCTTTTTACCCATTCGTGTATGTCAAAAAATGTAAATTTAAAAATTAAGAATAACTAAGTATATTGATGTATGAAGTTTTCTTTTTAATCTAGTGTTAATGATAAAGCGAATACTTTTTATTACCTTTATGTATATAGAAAAGGGTGCCATTTAAGAGTGATAAGGAACCAATTGGGGTTAGACAAAATCTCAAAACCTTCAAACACTAAAACAGAAACTCAAAACCATGCATTCCATCAAATCCATTATTGGCACTACATTGACTGGCAAAGATAGTTGTCTAGAATGGTCTCAGTAAGTGGAAAACAAACACATATTCAATGATCTATGGTTAGATATTTTTTATGGGACAACATAACTAGCTGAACTAATAGGGAATGCAAATGACATTTAGGCATGGAAGTAGAGAAACCATAAGGCTTTGGCCTTGATGAGGGCATCGGTGGATAGAGATGTGTTTAATTATATACTTGGGTGTAATACACCATATGAATCATATCATAAACTAAAGGACCTATATGAATCCCATTCAAATTTGGAATTCATTCAGTTGTAGTTGAAATTATTAAACCTAGAGTTAAAAAATATGGTGATGTGATGAGATTGGCTTCAAATATATATGTTATCAAACATGATGTTGAAGCAAAAGGTGTAAAAATTTACATATACATGAATACATTCATAAAATCCATTATTAACAACTATTTAACCTATTTGGATTCTCTAAAAGCAAGCAATTAGTTGAAGACTCTCACATTTGACCAATTGGTTGAAAATGTGGTTGAAAGAGAAAAGACATTTGGAAGGAAAACATAAACCACAATACGTGAAAGTGTGTGATATGTCAAAAAAAATTCTTATAAACCATCAAAAATGGCTACATCTTCCAAAAATGAAGGCAATAATAACTACAAGAACAAGTACAATGGAAAAGGTGGCAAAAATGAAAATCATGGTGGTCAAAATCAAAATAGAATGATAAACAAAATCTCTATTGTGAATGGTATGACAAAAAGGATAGCCTTGAGACTTGTGAATGTAGGACTCCATGGGATATAATTGAATCATATTATAAAAAGAAAGAGGAAAATTCAAATAAATAATTAAAGGATTCAAACATAGCCCAATTCACTAGTGAATGTGTGTTTTCTAATACAAATGATGAATCAAAAAGTGTCTTGATCATTTCCTCATGGTTTTATGCTTGGGTTATTTATAATGGCACCACTCAACATATGATTTTCTAAAAATACTTATTTGGGGAGTACATTTAAGAAATTTGTGGCTCAATATACCTCATAAATAGATTAAGTCTGAAACCATAGGGAAAATTTACAATTCAAATCATGTGTCCAGGGCCTCCGGACTAAAAACTTGAGAATGTTCTCTAAATTCCTCAATTGAAATGAATTTTTTTGTCCCTAGTACTCATAATTAAATAAGTCCATTCCATTATATTAGATCATGGTAATGTCATAATCAAGAGAAAAAGTGATAATGCAGTCATCTTGACTAGATATGAGGAAGGGAAACTACTCAAATTGAAGGTTAGGACATCAAATTCAAGGAATTATGCTCATATTGTGGTAGATAGAATGTCTCAAAACATGTTTTGGCATGATCAATTTGGGTACACTCATTATAAGACCATTTAGGTATTGAAAAATAATGGTGTTGTTGGCATGCCTACATTGCCCAAATTATTATATGAGAAGTATGAATCTTGAATCTTGGCTTAACATGTAAGAGAACCATTTTTGAAATCATAATGGAAAGGAGAAATACAATTATATATTGTTAATTTATACTTGTTTTTTCTCCCAATCCTTTCTACTAGTGGTCATAAGTACTTCATTTTGTTCATTGATCACTACAACAAGATGACATGGATACATTTTCTAAAAAATAAATAAAAGGCTTTCGATACTTTTAAAAAGTTTTGAACAATGATTGAAAATGAATTAAAAACCCACATCAAGACACTTAAGATAGATAATAATGGTCAATTCATATTAAATAATTTTTAATCATAGATTGATCAAAATAGGATCAAACACCATCTCACAATTCCTCACACTCTGCAACAAAATGGAGTAGTTAAAATAATGAACATAAATATGATGAATATGGTTCATAAAATTTTGTATTTCAAAGGTTTAAATATGTACTTTTGGGTTGAATCATCTAAAATAGTAGTATACCTTTGAAATAGATCACCATCAACAACTCTTGAATCAAAGACTCCATATGAAATGTTGTGTGGTCACCTCCCTTTCGTGTGATATCTTCTAATTTTTGGATCCATTTGTTATGCATTGATTCCAAAGGAGAAGAGAAAAAAATTGGACCATAGGAGTCAAAAATGAATCCATTTGGGATATTTGATTTCTCCAAGGCATTCAAGTTATATGATGAGAAAGAGAAGAAATTTCTTGTCATAAGAGAAGTTGTCTTTTATGAGACTACAAAGGACAAAGAGCATATTGATCAATAATTGAGTCAACTAGATAAGTATGAAAATTTTGATGTCTACAAGGAGAGTGATTTAAATATTCTAGACAATGATGGGGGACATAAATTTGGGAATATATTTATTTTCTATTGTCTCCCATACATGATCCTGAAACTCCTAAAGGAGAGAGTGAATCTTCATCAGATATTGAATAAGAGCCAATAGAATAGAGGGAAGATAGTGAAGGAACTTCAAAGGATGAGCCCAGAGCACCTGTATCATAAAAAAAGATGCCTAAGTGGGCCATTAAAAAATTGAAAGATGTGAGGCCTGATGAAGTTGGGGAGACTGTCACTCAAAGTGAACATGCAACCTCATCTCAACCAAACAATTCTATTTATGATATTTAGGACATGATAGAAAAATCAAATTGGATGATTCTAAAGAGAAACTCAATTTTGCATTTAATTCAAAACCAAAAAATTTTAAACAACCTAAGAAGCTTGACTCTTTGAGAAAACAAATGATAGATGAGTATATTTCACTGGTGAAAAATGGGACTTGGAATCTAGTTGATCCACCATATAGTTGAAAACTTATTGGCTAAAAGTGGGTTTATCAAAACAAATACAAGGTAGATGGCTCACTTGACAAGAAAAAAATAAAGATCATCATAAAGGGGTATGCTTAAAATGAAGGAATTGACTACAATGAAACCTTTGCACATATATAAAAATAGACTACCATTAAGAGCATGTTGGCTCTTACAACTCACAACAGATGGAAATTTAACCAAATGGATGTAAAAACTACTTTTTTGAATGGATACCTCAAGGAAAATGTGTACATGACACAACCTAATTGTTTTGTAGTTAAGGGACAAGAACAAAAGGTGTGTAAACTAGAAAAATCATTATATGGTTTAAAACAAGCCCCTCAAGCATGGTATAAAAAACTAGCTGAGCACCTCATTAACATGAACTTCAAACATTTTGAGTTTGAATATGTAAATCTTTTAATTAAAATAGTTGACAAAATATTTTTATTTATGGTGTTTTATGTTGATGATTTGTTCATCATAGGGAACAACGAATGGTACACTAAAAAATTAAAAACAAATTTGATGAAAAGCTTTGAAATGACTAATTTGGGTTATATTCATTACTATTTGGGTATTTAAGTAATTAAAAAACCAAAGTATTTACTCATCACTTATCATAAGTACGTCGGAGACATTTTGAGTAATATTAGAATGAAAGATTGTAAGCCTCTCAACATGCTCATAGAATAAAATATCAAATTGACATTTAAAGATTTAATACATTTAGTTGATGACACTAAATACAGACACCTCATTATAAGTATGATTCATGTGACTACCACTCAACCAAATATATCATATGTAGTTGGTGTCTTTTCAAGACTCATGTAACAACCCAAGGAGAGTCATTGGTTAAAACAAAAAGGGTCCTCAGATATTTTTCAAGGCACACAACATTTTGGGCTCAAATACTCTAGGGTAGGAGACTTTAAACTAGTTGGGTATTAAGATTATGACTATGTTAGTGATCATGAAGATGGAAATCCCACCTTGAGTTTTCTAATGAATTTGGGAACAATAGTTGTCAGTTGTAAATCTAATAAGCAATCAATTCTAAAAAATTCTTTATCACAGGTAGAATATATGGCCACTTCATAGGAAATTAGAGAGATCTTATGGCTTAGAAGGGTTCTTTTATATTTTTATGAGCAATAAGTTTTTTCAACATCTCTCATGGTTGAAAACATTTATACAATCCATATGGAAAATAATCTAGTCTTTCACAATTGAACCAAACACATCAATACCAAATTTTTTTTATTCAACACTATGTAAAAGATGGAAATGTTAAATTTCAATATTTCTCAACAATAGAGAAAAAAATAGACATCTTAACAAAGGTGATTGGATACAAAAATTTTAAAACTTCATAGGAATTCTTGGTTCAACAACAACCCCTATGGATTAAAGGGGGATGCAATATTAGTATAGATAATATTTCTCAATTTTTAGGAGTAGTTACACATTTATTTTATCTTCTTGTGTGTATATCAAGATTTCCATAGGTATATGAATGGAACTCTTGGTAGGTGAAGTGATTAGTGACAATTTTGACTTTATAATGTATTATTTGCTTTCTCTTCAATTTAAATCATGAAATATAATTTCATTATTATTATATCAATAATCTTTCTAGCCTATCACCTTTAAGGTCACACAAACATCACCTATCCTTAATTCATCCTCAATCTACAAGAAAAATATTATGACATCATACATATGACCTAAAATTTATACACATATTTCTCAATCTACTCTACTTATCAACCTATCCATTTGGCACACCTACGCTTATCTATCCTTCTTGTTAACACTCACTACTTTCACAAGTTTAAAAACTAACACATTTGGTTTCACTATTTATAGAGTCTTCATGATAAATAGTTTCTTGGTCAACCATTAGATTTTCCTTAACCTTTAAGGCTTATATAAAATCAATACAAAGTTCCAATACAATACACATATGTTGACCATAGCATCCATGGGTCACCCTTAAGTAGCAACACCTTTCAATTAGGCCATACTAGCCCTTATAGGTCTCATGGAGACCTATTTACCCCTTTATCACTTCATCATGCAAAAAAAGAGAGCAAGACCACTTATAAATGCATAGGTCCACTTAACATGACCCCCTTAGACTTCCTCAAATGATCACAATAAACTATACTCACCTACACGTATGATCAATCTATTCACATAATAGCCTTGTATACATCAACACCATGAATGAACACAAAAATAACTTTTTAGCAAATTTTAATACTAAACATGAATTACTCAAACCTTCAAAGACCATATAAATCATCCTCATGGAGTCTAAAATGCTCCCAAATATATAAGTCATCATGAGTCATCAAAAAACCAACAAACACAACTTAATTACCCTTCTTAGGTTACTTGCAGAGCAAACATGAAAACATATTAAACTTTTAGCCTTCATAACTTTGATTGTACACACTTTCAAAACTTAAAATTTATATTTATAGATGTGCTCTAGAGTCCTGTACAAATTATTTTTTCACACCATGATTAAAGTTTTCCTGCATCAAATGTTCTGGACAAAATATAGAGCACTGGTTTTTCCCTTTACAAAATTCAAATATTCAAATCCCAACAGTCATAGTTAAACCTCATACACTCTTCTATCATCTAATGTCCTCACTTTGTAGATAAATCATGCACCATCAATCTTATTTTAATTATCTCTATATTTAGTGAACTTAAAATTCAAACAAGTTGACCACATTGACTCCACTTACATAATCGATTTCAATCACATGATTAAACACAAACCATTAGATAGTTATCTTTTACCTTTTCTCAACTTTAAACATCCAAAACTTCTTGCTATCTCTCTAAATACACACCATTAGAAAAATATTGTATTATTTATTGTAAATAGTTTTATCTTCTTTTGGTCTTGATCTTTACTTCTTATAAAATCAACTAGATATGGGAAACTTTGCAATCTCCGTAGAAGGCCAACTTTGGACCTCAATAACTTTTATTACACTTAAACGTATTATCTAAAATTTGGACCATATGATCCAATCACATAATAGAATCCAAAAATATATCAATATTATCATGGAACCTTTACATGCGCAATATATAGTTCCATTAATATGATCACTCATATTTTTCTACAACAAAGCTAACTATGCCTTGAACTACTTGGAAGGCCAACTTTGCACATGCATATCTTTTCATGCACTTCATTGTATGACTTGAAACATAGTGAAAATAAAATAGAAAAAAAAATAACAAACCCATATGATCAAATCCTTCTGAAAATACCACATGTGTGAAATATTACTACATCAAAATTCCCACTTGGCTTTTCTTACCACATAGAAATTTAGCTTTGGGAAAATACTGTCAAATTGCTTGGGGGCCCAATTTTGCACTTGCATATATATTTTTTCACTTAGTCACATGACTTGATATTTAACACATAATACATTATCTCATATTTTAATTCATACATATATCAAGATACTCCTAATACTTTCATATTTGTGAGATATGATGTCACCAAACTATTTACTCAACTCTGTTTGAACATAGAAAACATTGTCAAAATTCTTGGGAGCCCAAATTTGCACACTCATATCTTTGGCTTCGCTTCACAACATGAATTAAGACTTGTAAAATATAAACTTGAGATTAATATGATCATGACCATATGATCAAATCCATCTAACTCATCCACACATGGAAATTGTGGCATCATCAAAATGCCTACTCAATTTTTTTTCCACTAGACCCAAAATGTCTAGATGAAAATAATGATGAACCAAATGAAATCCACTCTTGAACACAAGAACTCAAAGTGTATAAAAGTTATTATTTTACTTATTTCACATACTCAATACTTCAAACTCATCCCTAATCATCTCTAAATATTCAAACTTTGAAAGTCAACCAAGCCAACTTCAAGCACACTAGGACACATACATTGCACACTTTGTCATTATCACATAGACTATCAAGGCACTTCATCCACTCACTTGGACACTGCTATGACATAACCATGACATAATTTATAAATCTTTGACAATATCACCTTTTGTCATTGATGTAAACAACCATCATATAGTAATATACAACTCACCTTCCTTCTCTTTCTTTAAGCACTCCACAATAGGAACTTTCTCCCCCTTTGACATAATAATAAAATGGGACTCAACTAATCTTGAGGACCTAAAAATACTAACTATAGGAGGACACCATATTAGAAATACATTAAAAACTCCCCCTTACCTTGAGCATAAAACTTCTTCTTACTCTATACTAACACTCTCTTCAACCAAACACTACAACCAATGAAGAAAGAACATACAAAAGTATTGAAATATAATAGAACTCACCAAGAAACATCTAACAGGGTTATCCTTAATATTTATATGCAATTTCACCTCCTGAGCATCTTCAGATATCCACACACCATGAAGAATCACCATATAAACTAACTATCCTCTTCTCTCAAGCCACCTCAGGGGGCACCAAAGAACTTCATGACACTCACCAAATAGAACACATTCTCTCAACTATCTTGAGAAATATCTTTGAAACACTCATGCCTTTCTCTTTTGGAGAAACTAAGAAAAAACATCACATCTTTATTACTAGGCTTATTTAGACTCCTTATAGCCCTATTTGGAATTTACAAAGCCCACAACTTTCAGTAGACACACCTTCAAGACTTGAAACTTCATATGTAGAGCACTCTCATATGCCCCCTCAAGAAAACAAATTTTAATTACCTCTATCATCCTCTAAGACATAGAAATATGTGAAGATTTTTTTTAAATAAAGACATGTAAAAGTAGACTACATCCTGAGAGGCTAATAGAGATAATAACAGTATTCATGTGAAAACATGACATCAACTCATATTACAACATAAAATGTAGATCTCTTATATCATGGGAGAATGACAACTCAATATAGAAAGTAATTATAGCACTTTAAACTTAACTCATCTAAATACACAAAAACTAATGTCAATATGCATCAATGAATAATTACAATCCTTCATGAAAATATTACAATATAATTTTTTTCTAGTTATCTACACCCTATAACAATCCATTTTACCATAGTCTAGTTCTCTAAGACTTGACTATCACTTTCCCACAATCAATCATATAAAGTAGTCTAAAATACATACATACATACTTATATATGTGTGTGTGTGTGTGTGTGTGTGTGTATGTATGTATGTATATATATACATATATATATATATATATATATATATATAGATACATACATAAATACATATATATATATATATGTATATATATGTATATATATATATATATAACATCATTCCCATTGAACAAAATAACATATCAACATGACATTTTTTAAATTCTCATAGTTTTCATGCATGCATACACAAGTCTACCAACTATAAAAACACATGCTATCCATAAAAAATACTAGCATGTATACAATATACATGAAAATGTAGACATGATTTAGGTATAATAAATACATTAAGTACCATAGAGGTATAACATATCTCTATACTATACCACACTATGATATCCCACACTATCACAGGTTCCCAACTACATGAGAACACAAAATCCAAACTTATAATTTTCAAGAATCAACCAAATTATAATAAAAATCATATAATGAATAGTTATATCACTTGATAAATCTTATCAAAGTATGACAACATATAAACATGCATCATAATTCCCATTAAGCACTAAGTGTAACTAAGTATTCATACATATCAATACACTCATAGTATGTAATGTACTCAAGTATTCCATCTTGAATACATATGACTGATACTCATTCACATTACTAATTATGAGTCAAATAACTCATTATCCTATTGAATTATTTAATTCTAGGAGATTATTCTGAATGTTATAGTTCCTGATTCTTATGAAAACTAATGACTTATTTGAATCATCTAATAAATCATAGGTATAATCACTATATACCAGTACTTGAACATCCTAACATGCACCACATGTAAATATTATAATGTTATGCAATCTCTAAACCATGATTTAACATTTTAGTTACAACTACTAAGCATAGAAATGAATAAATGAAGTAGCTATAAGTACATGAAACATACTTTACATACCACAACTAGAAGAACTAAAACTTCATTTTTTTTGAAACATAAGTAATCCTATCTCATAACCAATTTATATTTGGTGGTTTACAAGTAATTATTTTCTAAATTAGTCTTAATCAATCCTTTAATATTTCACCCAAGAATATTACTTAAAAGAATCTACCCTAGGGTTTGAGTAAACTATAAGTCATAAACACTTAACTTGATGTATTTTCAAACTTTATGTAATGATTTTCCAATAAATAAGCTATTTAAAATCTCTTCAAGGTTTAACTCTCAATAGAGGGTAATTATGTTCAACCATTCAACAATAAGTTCAATCCACTCTGCATTTGATAATAAATAATTTAATTAATCAACTTTAAAATCTTATGATAATTCCTAACCAATAAATTTAGGAAATCCTAAGATTTATTTTCACCATTTAGACATACATAAAATATATATTCTTACATTTCTAGAGTCATATTATAAATACTCACATGAAGCTCAAAATGTATATATGTCTCAAAAAAAAAAATTAAGACAACAACACATCTACCCTCCTAGGATTCTAAGATAAACTAATAAACAAGTTTATGATCATTTCCAATATTCCATAACTTGTTATTAAATCTGATATATAACATGTATTCTCCACCAGGAGTGTTTAACTATGGCTTTTGAAGAATTTTTAAAAAGGTTTAAATACCAATTTTATGTTTTTTTTGAAACTATTACTCAAAATTTATAAAATGCATTTGCTTTCTACGTCATTAGACAAATAAGTAATAATATCCTCATGACATTTAAATACATCCCTTAGCATTACCTAATGCCCAGATAAATGAAACATGTTTATTTCTTATTTATTAAACTATGTTCATGGTTTGGACTTGGAGCAAAATAAATATTAATATATTGTCCAAAATAAATAATAAATTATTTTCTAAAATAGAGAGAAATAAATTTTTTTTGAAATAAATAATATATATATATATATATATATATATATATATATATATATATATATATATATATATATATATATTACATTTTTTTGAAATAGATAATAATAGATGATAATTATAATAATACATTTTTATGAAATATATAATAATTTATTTTTCCAAAAATTCTAGCTATGTATATGGTGATGTCTTCATGAAAACTAAATATATAAATAGTTATTTTTAAATGTTTTGCACGCTAAAAATAGTATTTAAACAATACATTGACACCAAACTAAGTGAATAGACCAGATAACATAAAACCCTTGAACAAAATTAAATAACCAGATAATTATTGAGCTATTTATACAGTTGGAAAGTAAAACATAACAAAAAGTAGACCTAATCAAATAAAATGCTAATTATATGTCTTGAATAGCCAAAGTGGGGCAACACCTTACCATATAAATAAGTATAATAGTAATTATTATGGATGACTAGCATGTTGTAAAGGAATTAAAGCAGAAAATTGATGCCAAATAATATGGAATGGAATTATTATGGGTGACAATAATATATAATATGACCATTTAATTAAATGCCTATTTTACTCAAAATAAATGGTGCCCAGGTAGTGAGGGAGAATCTGCCCCAAAAAAACTAGATTTATGGGTGGCTAAGCTAATGGAAGTGGTACCTCATTTTAGTAGAAGAATAAAAGTATAACAACAAAATATAAATAATATACATTTCCACAGCTATAGAAAAGGAATAAATAATTGGAACCATGGATAAAATATATACCTACTAAAAGGTTGATGCCATGTAGGGAGAAAGTCTAGTTTAAGCCAAAGTCAAACTTTTTGAGCATACAAAATACAAGGAGATGAATATAGGGGGTAGATGCCTAGTTGTTATAGTAAAAATAATATCATTTTTAGGTTATGATATAGCTCCAAAATGTTCTATTAATGATTTGGGATAGCACATAATTCATCTCATCTAGATTTTAATAGCAATCTTAAGGAAAATAGAGATTTAAACATAAAAATAAATCACTCAACAATTTAAAACATCTCCTACCTCTTGGGTTTGCTGGTAAACTATATATACTCATCCTTTGCTATGTTGTTTCTCTATTCTTTGACCCCTTTCTCCTCCTTCCTTTTTATTCCTTAAATATAAAATAAATGCCAATTATTTTCCATTTTTTCTAGTTTTTTCTTCTATATATTTTTTTCCTTTAAATCTACACCTATATATGATAGGTGCAGACCTTACTTTTTAATTTTGAAGAGAGTTTTACTTATTTTTATACTTTAGCTTTTTCTTTAAAAAAAACTTTTATTTTTTTAATCAGTTAAATGTATTTACTTCTTTTATCTATTTTTTTTTTAATATTTAATCTCTAGTTTTACTTTTTATTTTATTTCATAAAAAAAAAACCTATTTTTCTATTTATTTAGATTTTAAAAAAATATATAATTTCAGATAAACATATTTGGTAACTTGAACCTAAATAATACTAACCCAATATTTCCTAAATTAATATTTAAATATCTCCTACTAATTTAATGGTAATTTTTAAAATCATAAATATTACATATTTTAAATTTTTCCTTTATGTGTATTAATAGCATGGCATTTACCTACTCAAAAAATCATATAAAATTAATACTTCAAACAAGAAGCAAAAGCAATCATTTTTAAATGCATTTATACCATGACTATCTATTATGTGTGTATAGGGTTTTGACAACTCTATATAGACCTTCAACATCTCCATATACATCACCCTCTCCAATGATGATCTCCCTCTAGTATACTCAAGGGAAGAATTCTCCTACATCCACTCACAATACCCACGTTATTAGATCTTTTCACATGATAACCATAAGCAACAATATATATATATATATATATATATATATATATATATCTGAATCAATATATTAATGTGCTTAAAACATAAATGCATACATAAACCAATTCATAATAATAAATCATGTATTTGCATCTTATTAAGTAATATTATATTATCTCAAAATAACATAAATCTCAAGATTTAGTCATAAATATATCTAAATCTAAATTTGTTAACTACAGATGTTTATAGATAATCTAGCTAGTTTATCTGGTGAAGAATCAAAATGTAAAATCCTTCTCCCCTAAAACTGGTCATCATCTCTGATGAATCTTATTAAATGATAAGTTATTAATTAAAAATATTTATCAACAAAGCAATACCATGATATACATTGTCAAAATAAGCAAATAATTGGAAAATTACCTATAGAACTCATCGTAGTTCCTCCAAGTTACATTATTTCTAGAGTGTTGGTCTCATAAGACCTTACCTAATAATATCTCCCAATTAATCAAACATGGTTATGAGTATTATTTACTCTAATTTATTCTATAATGATAGCCATGAGGTCTAGAATCATCAAGACATACCTATATACTATAAGACTGACCACTTCCATTACCTTGAAGGGTCCCACATGTCTTAGTGGAAATTTCATATATATTTTTAAACACACAAGATCATCATGCAAGACAAAATAAATGACCAATGAGAGTTCCAAAAAATATTTTAGCCTTTAACCCATGTGTCTAAAGAGTGTTTTTCTCATTGTAGAAAAAAATAAGTAAAGAATTTGGCAAGAATAATTTGTAAAAACTAATACTACCACTACTCTGTGTATCTTAAGATGAGTATAATATGTCAATACTATCACTACATGGATCCCCTGACAATTATGATGATGAATAGGAAAGGTAAATATAAATTATAAAAAAGTGATGGAATACTCATCCATATGGAATATTTGTCCATGTTATACATGCATATGTCCATATGATTGAATTTGATAAGTCCTACTTATCAAATCTTATATGTGAAAAGTTTGTATATCGATCTAATTCATTAGAAATAATCCAAGTTAATATGAGTCCAAGTAGGATATTGTCTTATTGCTTAGAACTCATGTTCCCAATTCACCACTCTTTCCTTAGGTCTATATGACCTAGTGATCTCTAAAATGTGTATAATATTTCAAAGAATCACAGTTTTATGCTATCAAATCATTCAAAGTAAAAATATATGATAAATTATTCTAGATGTATTCTCATACATATAAAATAAATCATATAATCAATTCATAATTTTATTAAGGTACTACTAGTTAAAAATAATATTTTAATGTTTCACTGCTGAACTCATTATATTATGTTCATGATTAAGAGGAAATAATGTTATAATTAACATAACATACACAAGCCAAGTATTACACCATTATTTTAGCCTTATAAGGGAATAAAAAATCAATATCTCCTTACTTTCTTAACTAGCACAAAAGTTAAAAGTTTATTCCAGCCCCTAGATTGATAGGATGTTCCACACATCTTATACCCTACTCGCTTCAAAATGAAAGGTATAAAAATTTATCTTTAAAACAACATGTGTTTGATAAAATAGATTAGTATTGATATATGAAAGGGTGAATAATATTATACTAATTATAATCAACTTATAATTCTTAGTATATAATTTAATTTATAAATCAATTACCTTACGTGGTTGTAGATGCTATTTTTATACACCCTTGTGTATTAACATGGTGCATCATCACATTATCATGTTATTTCTAGCATAATGGACCCTAATCATAATTATTTGAAATAATTACATTCACCTCACCCATTTACCTTTATCACATAGGTTAATTAATATTAATTACTATAATTAAATAGAAATTAACCCCTTTTTAACCATTTCTAACCATAAAATTCTAAGAGCAAATAAAAAAAACCTATTCAATCTCCCAACAACCCTTCCAATAGCTTACCCTCATAAAAAACCCAAGAAAACAACTTAGTGTTACCTCACTTATATTGGCACATGGTTTGAGACAACCCAAGCCAAATTTTGACTGAATTGGGCTAATCAATCTTTATCCTTCGTGATCAACACTAACTCTTGTGGATCGACATCGATCCATATATACACACAACAAACCAATATGGCTTGAGAGGGATGGTGACTATGCTTTTGGACTTTGAAACTTTACCAAAATATCATTTCAACTTATGTACAAACATTGTCAACATCTTTCTATCTTGTGAAACCTCTACTTCAAAGATTATCAAAAGATTTTGAAGGTTATTTAACTCATTTTATCAAGCTTATTATTAGTGATAAAGGTTAGTATTGCACTTCAATTCATTCACATTTTTAATCTATAGTCTTCTACATCTATATGTCTCTATTTTACATTAGTTTTAATTATTTTATTAATAATATAAGTTTTTACTATAGTCTATTTTTAAAATTTAGAATTTTACATAAAATTGACATCAATCCATCTAAATCGACATCGATCCTATAGTATTGTCATCAATCCTTGCTAAACTTTCAAAACATTCTAGTAATCTATTTTCATAACATTCTAAATCTTAAAAACCTATCAAAACCTACATTTAATTTTCTAAAAACCTATCTATTACATGTAGATGACTCCACCCAGATTACCACATGATATTGTAAGAATATTTGATCTTCCAATTGTTCAATAATCATTTTTCATTGATCAAAATGATATTGCATTTTAATTAGGTCTTTTTACTATGGTTTTCACACCTAATTATGAAAGCATTAATGAACAACTTGCTATAATTTAAGAAGATGTTGATATTTCTACTAAATTTTGAGATAGTTACTTTGATCATATTAATCTTACTATAGATTAGATATATTTGGCATTATCTATATAAATCTTATCCATATATATCTTTGTAATTTCATGTTTATTCATAAACTTGAATGTTAAATGTGGGCTGACATCCATCTAAGAAATCACACCACTTCTTGGTACTAGTTTCTTACCAGGCATCACACTCATTTTTATATTAATCTATTTTTTATGAGTTAGTGTGATTTACAAGTCATTCCTCCCCAGCCAAATAAGATTTTCCATAAAGATTGATCAATGATGCACAACCAACCTTCATCTCTAGGTAATCTTCAAAACCATATATTTATTTTGTTTTTAGTATCTAATTAGTCCACATTAAAAAATTAAAAAAGAAATATTAAAACATTCTGGCACGCCCAGTGGGACCTCGATCTCATTTTTGTTTTAAAATTCAAAATTCTTGAATTTGCTCTCTTTCCCTTTCTTTATGTGAATTCATCCAAAGAATAGTAAATTTGAATTTTTTCCTTTTAAGGTTCAAATTCATTGCATCCATCTTTCTTGCTTAGGTTATTTCACATTGAATAATCTAGGAAACAATCTATCGTAATCATCAATTTATCAACACACAAGCCAAATAATTGCCATAAAATAACACATCTGAAAACCTAACATAAGGAAACTAATGGGGATTTCATCACCTCAAGGCAACCTTTTTCCCAATTATCCCACTTAGATTTTTCCACCAAGGGGAGGACCAACTCAATTCTTTAGATGAGTATAATATATGGACCATTGGTATATATTGGCTAAGCACTTACACTAGCTATGGGATTGTGACATGAGGGGAGAAAGTCCCAAGTATCAAGCCATGTACTGGTACTAATACAAATTTCCTTTGAGTGGAAAAATAAAACACCTAAAACCATCCTTATATTACCATTTATTAGGACCCTCATTATCCTTTTTCTTTATTTCTTTTCATATCTTAAAAGTTAAACTTAAAAAGATTAAAAAAATTGGAATTATTTTTGTTATGTGTATCTTTCATTCACAATTAAAAGAGATATAATTCAAAAAAAATTGCTATTTTATTTTTATTTTTCCTTTTCTATCTCATGGTTTTAACTAGATAATAGTCAAAGAAAGAATCTGAGGAGTGTGTCACATCCTTTCCTATGGAACATACATCTAGTCCTTCCTCTACCCTTGAGTCCTTTGAGAATCATGTGTTCCCACACTTTTATTCTCAAGGAGATCCTTATTTTACAAAAATATTGGACAATAAACCCATTTATCTCAATTACTATCTTAATAGTCAAGCAATACATATTTTTCCTTCCCCCCATGCCCAATATTCTCAATATAAATATGGGATGCCTTTCAAGGGAACTGAGAAAACTGAAGAATTTACTATGGCCATGGTAATCTTTTCCACTAAATCTCTTCCATCTGGTTCTAATACCCAAGTGACACAACCTTTAGAAAAATAACCACCCATAATATCTACCAATTCTCCAACCCCCATTACTTAGACTCAAAATACTTATACTACTCGCTTATATCCATTATTCCTCAAATGTTAGTAGTATCAATTCCAACAAGTCCCCAACCTATCAGAATGAATCTAGTATATAAATCTCAAGCTATGTCATATTTGAAACAAATACCTCACACATAATAAATCCCTCACATACAACAAATCCGAAACACACAAAAAATCACTCATACACAACAAATCCCTCTAACATAACCTCTCCAACAACTTGTCTCCTTGACTACCTAGTACATGGCTTCATCACAACCATCAGTAACCACTTGATTCTAATATTATAAATAGAAGAATATTTTACTATAAATACCACAATACATGGTGGCATCCTAACCCATTATGTCCACTATAGATGAATACTCTTATTCACAACCACTATCTATTCCCTTGCCAAATTTTCAAACTCTTCATCAAGGTATCTTAGGGAATTTACCTAAGAATAACACCCAAGTAAATATCATAAAATCCTTGTGAATAGTTTGGCTAATTTGGAGTCCTCCACCTCTAAAAACAATAATATGCTCACATATGAGAAAATTTTTAATGAGCCTATTCACCTATCTTCTCCTATCTGACCATATCCCTCACAATGGGAACTTGAAAAGTTTACAAAGTTTTAGAATAAGAAAGATCCCTAGCAACATCTTAGATCCTTTTGACATGCATGTTACCTTATAGCACATGATGATGCATTATTACTTAGGATATTTCCCATGTCACTAGTAGGGGTGCACTAGAGTTCTATAGATCTATTCATCAGCATTTACTCTTTTCCTTTAGACAATTGGCCCAAATTTTATTATAATAATTATTGATCAACATTACATGAAAATTGACTATTATGGATTTATACACCATTCAACAATTTAAAGATGAATCCATATCAGACTTTGTGGTTCATTGGCATAGCCTAATCAACTAGTTAACCTTTTCCTTACCATTGCCTAAAATAATTGAATTGTTTTCATGCTCTTATACAAAACATATCTCATCCATGTTACAAGTTCAAATTTTTAATACTTTCGATGAAGCCTTTACCATGGCACAAAAACTCAAAATTCATGGCATTGAAGAGGGAAAAGTTAAATTCAACAATAAAAACATCAAACCTGACCCATCAAAAAGCAATAAATATAATACTAAACCAAAAGGAATATAAAATGTTATTATTTTAATAACTTATACCCCTACAACACCTAATCAATCAGGACCATCCACTTCACAAACATAACCGCCAAGGGGCCTTACTCATTTTACCCCTAATAAATATACCCCTTTGGGAGAACCTTACACTTTTATATTGGATAAACTCCTACAAGAAAATTTTATTGAGATCCATCTGATTAAACCCACTTAATATAAATAATATGAGTTTTGTTCTTATCATAGGGTAATATGACATGACATAGAATGATTTCAATCCTTTAAATGGTTGGTACAAAACCTCATTGACAAGGGGGACCTCCATTTGGACAATCCAAATACTCCTCTTAATCAATATTTAGATATTTTTAGACAAACATTTCCAAACCATCCATCCACATCAAAAATAGTCCAAGATAAACTTGGAGAAACATAAAATTAGGCTATACATGTGATTGATACAATCTATGATCAATTATTTCCTAAAGAAAGTCTAGAGCAATTTACAGTCTTAGATCTCCTCATAGGAGATCATTTTGATGTAATCCAAATTAAAATTATCGAGACAAATTCCAAAACCTATATAGAGCTCCCAGATCTTATTATATAGGACCATTCATGTGAACCTTTCCCTTCATCTTCACACACTAAATCTCCTAAACAAGAAAATGAAACTCCTCCTAGAGATGTCATAGATAAACATCCTGATACTTTTGGAGTCAAACATTCCACTCCTTTGGTCCCTAGTGAACATATTCATAATATACACCAAGATCATAATATAGCAAGATATTATCAATTTATTCGATACTGAGACCCATTGAAATCATTCTCTATCACAAAACCTTATCCTGAAACTACTAAAGGAAATGGTAAAGCTCCTATCATTGATAGATGGGACAATTGTCCCGGTATTCTACCAAAGAAAGCCTTAGCTCATCCTCATATTAAAGTCAATATTTTTAAAATGTCAAAAGATAAAAGACTTAGTCTAAATACCTCCTCTTTTCTCAACACATGAAATAAAAAAGGGCCTATCCCTTTTGTATAATCTCCATCATCTATTTTAGGTCCCCATTTGTCTTTTATCCCTATCATAGGTTTTTCAATTCAGACACATGGGAAAATTCAAAATCTCCCCCCATTATTACCCACACCTCCATCCCAATATACACCATATTTTGATAAAATCCCATTTGAATAAAATGTGCCTAAATTCATCCCCACTATAAAAGCTAAATGCCAAAACCAAATACTTGACACTTTGAAAAAAGAGATTACACAACCTACTATAGAACCACAACATGACCCTTTGAGAGGATCTTATGTTTTAATATTAACATAAATTTTTGATACATCACTCATTATGCTACCACCTATATATTATATTAAACTTTACCCCTAAAGACCTACCTAGTATAGAAATCAAGAGATATGTGCATATCATAGAGTACCTAGACATGATATAGAAAATTGTAAAGCCCTTAAGGCCATAATCCAATAGTTAGTCTAGGATGATTATCTATTAATTGATGATATATATGATAATAATCCTAATAAAAAATTCACCATCCCAAAATTTCCACCCACCCATAATATTACTAGTCCTATAAGTGATAAAGAGTCTGTAGATTCTTCGAACCCTCCATTATTACACATAGACATTGTCCATGTAACCACCTATTATCAAAATCAAAATCCTAATAAATCCAAGGTTTTAATTATAGGATCCTCTACATATAATATGCATAAACCATTTAGACAAAATCCTAAAGTCTCTATTACATGAACAACCCTGACTGAAGCCAAAGAGTTGGTACAAATCTCCATATTAAAACAACTCCACCAAACACCTATAAAAACTTCATTATATTAACTTATAAAAAACTCTCCATACCATCAATAAGAAATGATAGAATCTCTCTAGGCTATTGAGGTCCAGCCAAATGAGCTTCAACCATTATTAACATTTTTAGGGACCCTTTAAATGGTGTCTATTGTTAGTTTCGCTGATTCTATGGTCACTCTTTTATCACTTAAAGAGAAAGATCCCCCACTTTCCATCATAGCTCAAATTAATCAAGCATGAATTAAAAGAGTTATGATTTATAATTGGTCTAGTATCAATATTATTTATTCACATGCTTTCTAACAATTACAGCTATTAGAAACGATTGTTCCCAATCCTCAACAATTTTATGCATGTTTAATTACATGATATCACTCATAGTAAAAATGGTCATGCTCCCCATTTACATAGGTTCTCTCACCCTCCGTGAACTCTTTTATGCAATAGAGGGGACTTTCCAATATAATATTTTATTAGGATGTCCATGGATTCATGTAATGTGATGTGTTCCTTCCACAATCTAGTGATGCCTTAAGTATGAACATGAATGCCAAGTAAAAATCATCCCTACCAATCCTCATCCCTTCAAATCATCCCTACCAATCCTCATCCCTTCAAATCAACATCACTTTTCAACCAAGCAATTTCCTAATACCCTCACCTGACACAATCCCATCTTCATCTTCTAATGAAGCCTTGACTAGCACAACTATTCCTACTTCAAAACTAAAAGCTCAAGTGTCCGTTGATTTTATGATGAAACATATTTCAATAGGGGAATACCAGTTAGTAACCCTTAACACATTACCCACTCCTAGGGAATATAGTTATCCTAACAAATAACCCATGTATTCACCTAGCCTAGGTGAGCTCATCCCATTTTGGCCACATTTATTATGTAATCACTTAATATATGGTGGAATTTATCAAACTACCCCAAGACCTAACAATCACATCCATACTAAACCCTTCACATATAATTTCTCATTTCTTAATAAACCCTAGTTCACACAAACCTACCTTTATCATTATGCCTATAAAGGCTTCAACATGGGTAGATATGAGTAGGGTCCCCATGATATCACATTAGGAGATTTTATAAAACCACATGAAAATCATGGCTTAGGCTTTGAAAAAGATTCTAAATCTTCTCCTAAACCCATTATTCTACCATTCTTGGAAGAGAAATCATAATATTTATCTGATACCTCTTTCTTAACTAGTGACATTGTATCCATCCCTCCTAACATTTTTAAAAGTCAATATGATCATATAAGCTCTCATATTTAATCACAATGGCAAGACCTAGACCATCCCTTTAGCATATCCTATCTTAATAGGACATGATATTCCAACTATCCCTATTTTTCAGTGTCAAGATGATGAGTCAGTTTTGACTCATTTAGGTGATAAAAACTCTTATTTACATAATTCTCTTCTATCTAAAACATCTAGCTTATTAAATGAATCCATTGCTGATATTAATATTATATCTCAAAAGACACCAAGAATCATTAAAATTAGCAAAACCTTAACTCCTCAAGAAAACTAAGATTTTACTACTTTTTTATTAGACCATAGTAAGGCCTTTGCCTAGTCTTATAGTGATATGCCCAATATTTACCCCATGGTCATTATCCATAATATCCTCACCTCTCTTAATGTTAAGTCAGTAAAACAAAAGATCCATAAAATGCATCCTCATGTTGCACTCCTAGTAAAAGAGGAATTACAACACCTTTTATTTGATAGCTTTATTGAACCCATTGATTATCCTTGGTGGATGTCCAACATTGTTCTAGTCACCAAGCCTATAGGGGGTCTTCATATCTATAATAAATTTCATGATTTAAATATTTCTTATTGAAATATGATTTCCCTCTCCCTAACATCAATGAATTAATGGACCTGACAGCTAACCATGAAATGTTATCGCTTATGGATTGTTTTTTTGGTTATATTCAAATACTTATTACACTAGATGATCAACATAAGACTACATTAATTACTCCTTGGGGGACCTTATATTACCATGTTATGCCCTTTATCCTAAAGAATGTAGAATCCACCTATCAATAGGCCATGACTTATATATTTCATGACATAATCCATAAAATCATCAAAGACTATGTAGATGACCTCCTTGGGAAGTCAAAATTTTTTAAGGACCACCTATCCATACTTAATGTTATTTTCAATTGTCTACTATGGTATCATGTGTGTCTAAATTCAAAAAAGTGCATTCTTGGTGTCTTGATGGGTAAAATCTTGGGTTTTATTATTTCTATTCACTAAATAGAAGTTGATCCAACTAAAATCAAGGATATTTTAGAAATTCTTCCTTCATCTAACCTTAAGTAGCTACATAGTTTATAGGGCAAGCTCTAGTTTATTTTTCATTTTATATCCCATCTATGTAATTAGTGTCAACCTTTACACCATATATTAAATAAGGATAGTCACTTTTTGTGGGATCTTAATTATCAAGAGGCCTTTAATGCACTCAAAAACTATCTTATATCACCTCCAGTCCTCACTCCACCTAAGGAAGGATAACCTTTCTTCCTTTATATCTTAGCTACTAACTATTCTTTAGGTGTTATGCTTTCTCATTAGGATGAAAATCATAAATAAAAATATATTTATTATATAAGTTATACCCTTGTATAATATGAAACACATTATCTACATACTAAAAAACTATGACTAACATTGGTCCTTGTAGCCTCTAAGCTTCATCATTACCTACTTAACCACAAGATGTACATAATTAAAATTACCAACCATATTAAGTTCATGCATTCTAAACCTTATCAAAATCAATGAATGACCTAATTGATTATGATTCTAACTGAGTTTGACCTAGAATTTATCCATAAAAAGTCTATTAAAGGTCAAATTATTACTGATCAACTAGTTGAAGCACCTCTTAGCAATAACTGACCAATCAATTGTGAATTTCCTAATGAATCTATCTCATCTACTTCTCAATTAGTCCCAAAATATCAAATGACTATATTATTTGATGGGTCCAAATTTGAACAGGGAGTCAGTACAGGAATTATATTAATCCCTCCTCAAGGCAAACCTATGCATTTATATTTTAAATTAGATTTTGATTTCACTAATAACATGGTTGAATACAAAGCATTGATCATAGGCCTCCAAACTACCCTTAAATTAGGAGTCAAATCACTTAATATCTATAGTGATTATCAACTAGAGGTTAATCAAATTACTAGTGTATATCAATGCAATAATGATATCCTCCAAAGATATAAGACCTTGGTTGATCAGATCTTATCCAATTTTGAATGTTATGCTATCTAAACTACTCCTAGATTAACTAATAAGTTCAATGATACTATAGAATATCTTACCTCTTTTATCCCATCTTCATCCTAGGAATCCAAGCTATTTGTCCTTATCCATCAAGTTAACCAACCTTCATACACAAGAACTAATCTTCCATCTATCAATAATATTGAGAAGAACCCAGAGGAGCCATGGTATGCATAAATATTTACTTATTTATCTATAGGACTATCTCCTCCCCATCTAACCAAAGGTGCTAGTTGTGTTTTTTAATAGAAATCTACTCTCTATAATATACCAAGGGGTTTTCTCTATAAGTGAGGTTTCGATGGTATTCTTCTTCATTATCTCGAAAAGCATGAATCTACCTTAGCTATCCAAGAATTACATAATGGGTCATGCAGTGGACACTTTACTGGATGTGAAATCATTGAAAAAAATGTTACATTTAGGCTACTATTGTCCCACTCTAAAACAAGATTATTGTGCATACATTAATAAGTGTGTAAAATGTCATCAACATGAAAAATTATCCCATGTCCCTAGTAAAGCCTTGTAGGTGGCAATGGAATTTTTTCCATTCTCCTAATGGGGACTCAATCTTATAGGGAAAATTAACCCTAAGTCCTCTCAACATCACAATTTCATCATTACCACTACAAAATACTTTACCAAGTGGGTAGAAGCTATACCACTTATCTCAACCAAGGTATAAAATATTGTGAAGTTTATCGACAATCACATTATCTATATTTTTAGAATTCCATATAAAACAATAATAGATAATGGAAAATATTTCAAGAATAAGAAAGTCAAAGGACTATGTGACTCATTTAAAATCATATTAAGTTTTTTTTTGTCTTACTATCCCTAGGCCAATGGTCAAGCAAAAGCATCTAATAAAACCCTAGTCAAAATCCTAACCAAGGTTGTCAATGAAGCTAGGAAAGATTTGCATCTTCACATCCCTTTCTCCTTATGGGAATATTTAACTAGTAATCAAACCCCTATAGGTGCTACTCCTTTTTCCTTATTCTATGGTACGGAAGCTATACTCCCTTTGGAAATCCAAATTACCTCTCTTTGTGTCTCTTTTAAAGACATCATTTTTTATGAGGTTTTTCATCGAGAGTGTTTATCCTAGCTCGAACTCTTATATGAACATTATGTAATAGCCCTTGATCACTTTCATATATATCAAGAATGACTAAAACAAGCATATAATTAACATATAATAAAATTATAATTTAATATTGGAGACCTTATACTTAAAGAAAATGAACGTGTCACTACTATGGAATGAAGTAAAAGGGGTAAATTTTCTCCAAATTGGATTGGACCATACATCATAACCCATAAATATGGATCAAGGGAATACCATTTATCCTCTCTTAATGGTAAACTAGAATGAGAACCTCTTAATGCATTTCATCTACATCCTTTCTATAGTTAATATATCTTGGCTCATTTTTGGGTTAGTTTATCTCCAATACTATCATATCTCCTTTATCCCAAAATACCAAATTATGATATGAGAGTTATTTGGTTATTTGGTAGTCACTATAATCTCAACCTCAAATATGTATACCCTAGCTCTATACATAACTTTCTCTCATGGATAAGTTTCACTTGTGATGGGAGAAACCCCATATCATTATTTCCCTTATTTTTTAAAGCATATTAATTTCCCAAGATAACACAATCATCTCATGTCTTGAATTCATGGAAACTGTCCTAAGGTATATTTTTATGCCAAACCTTACATTATTATCTTTGGGATCCAAAATCAAGTAAGGAATGGAAATTAGAAGTGCCAAAATGGGCTAAATAAATATAATGATCCCTTGAAGGATATATGTAATCAAATATAATGGTAAATAATAGACTAATCCCCTAAAGGACAACTATGCACAAATTTTAAAATGTAGACCACTCCCTTGAAGGATGGCTACCAAGCAGAAAACTTCCTACATTGATCAATTTTAAAAAATTATGCCACTTAAAATCCCTAAAAAAAGTAACAAAAGAAATAAAATAAATTTTCAAAAGCAATATCCCAAAAAAGCTTCCCATATCAATCAACTTTCTAATTGTAGGCTTCCTGTATTGATCAGTCTACTCATTGACATAAAAATGATCCCTCAAAGATAAATCCTAATTCTAAAATATGAGGTGAACAAAGTTATCTCTAAAGCAATCCATCCCCCATACTACCAAAATCATATCATCCTTGCCTAAGGTTAAAGCTCTAACTATCTAAGGTTGAGTCAATATCTTTTATCACTTCATTAAGGATGCATAGGCCATGCATATGAGAGGTTCTATTTTGGTTATGGTCTAAGTTAATAAAGTGAAAATCCATAATATATAAACACTAAAATGTATAAATCCATCACAATAAAGCACTAAAATCTATATATAATCCATAAGCATCATTAAGCATAAATCTAGAATCCATAATTTATTTACATTCAATCATCTAAAAACCATAGACATCTAAAAAGGTTAATAATGATCTATATAAAAAACAAGAATAATTCATAATCATAATCCATTAGTAAAAACTTATCTCATGATAAAACATGTCAAATCTATAATCCATTCATAACATACATGATAGCAATGATAAAAATTACAAACATAACATTTAATCCATAATCCATCACCTCATATCATCAATAAAATCATAAGATATCCATAACCATCAATAATTCCATAAAAACACACATGATCCACTCTTAAACATCAACATAAATGTATGTGTATATATATATCAAAATTCTATACAAATGTCATAATACAAATAAAATGGGGCTCTCAGCCCATACAGTATAATCTACTCAATAAAATCAATCCTATTGAGGTGAATGCTATCACCTTCATCATCATCTCCTCTTCGACTTGATGCACTCCTACTAGTACACACCCCAAGAGTCCTTCATGATCTACTATAGATAGCCACATATGAAGTGAACTAAGCCACATCTAGTATTCATCTCTATATTATCCTCTCATAATATGGCATCTTAGCAAGAAAATTCTTGTATCTCTAGATTGGTACCATATCTAGAGGTACAACAATAGATCCTATAATGTCTAGAGTAGGTCTCTCTACCACAGTAGATCTCATCTACTCTAGCTCTACTCTATACCTACCTTCTTCTTATTTGACCTGGTCATGTTGACCTCTCATACTATCTAGATCACTCTATAATGTGGTAATCTACCACTATAAAGTAATATGGGTTTCATGTGCCTCCTATAGCTCGACCCTCAGACTATTCCTCTCAGTAATAACTAAAGCCATATCTATAAGATCATATTCATGGGAATCCTATAATGGTATCTCCTCCATGTTTATATCTAGGGCCTCCTACTCCACCTCTCCTCTCCCCTCATCTTCCTCCCTCACCTCCTTCACAACTACCTCATGTCATGGTCTCACTACTCTCTCCTACCTCCTTACCATCTTAGATATAAACCAACTACATACTCATCCATATACCTAATGTCATCTAGGTCACTCATCATGGGCTCCTCTTATCACTCCATTAAAATAAATATAGTGATAGGTGTATGCTAGTCTAGCTTTGTATCTTCCCACCTATACAAGAATGAGGATGAGGGAACATCCTATAACAATCCAAACTATTGATAGACCCTATTAAAATTAATATCTTTTGGTGCTCCCACCATCATCCATATACCCATATCTCTTGAGTAACATAACCTATCTCTACCACTAAACTAGGCCATGCTAGGAAGTCTACATAAGGCCTCCAGATCATATTTCCTATTTGTAAGCTATTGAATCCCTATCTATAATATGCTATATCCCACACTACCCTATTTTTATATGGAATGACAAGGTCTTCCTTCCACCAAAGGAAACCTACATTGTATACCATCTCCCTAAATCTAGTCTATGGGTTCCCTATGGGGAAAATCACATGGATGTGCTCATATGCCTAGTAGTGCAATATAAATGTGATGTCAAGCCTTGATTAGCATCCAATACACCAGCTCCACAACTCCCTATATATCTACCCCAATAGTGTGGGCACCTAAGAAAAAATTGTCTAGAACTCCACCATGTCTGCTATAATGCCAGTAAAAATCCATGGTAGTCATCCTCCCCAAGAATTAGGTAGCACATAGTAGGTCAATGATATCATCATCATCATTAGCACTAATCTCTCCATAGGATCCTGGTCATATAATGGTTGGAATGAGAACCCCCTAACAAATAATATGATGTCCATTACATCTTCATCATATAATCATTTCGACATTGTCACTCACCCAACTTCATCCAAAGTATATACATGAGTGCCTATAATTGGTAGTTGATGAATATGGTGGATGTCATCTATGGTGATCATCATCTCACTAATTGGTAACCAAAAAGTGTTGGTGGTATAATCCCATTACTCTAGCAATGCTACTATCATATCAACATCCCAATGGAAATGGCAATAATGGGGAATCCCTCCAAATCTAACCACCTCTAAATGAGCCCAGACCTCATTACCCATAAACTCCCATAATTGATCCAAAAATAGAGGGTCCTTATCCCTCATCATTATCACCTCTCATTCCTACCAAATTTTTTTTTTTAGTTAATCAAAATCTTATGTTTTTTGAGTTTTATCGATCCTCTATGGATTGATTCCAATTTGACCCCAATTGATAGTGATCCTTATGGATCATGGTAGATCCATTTAAACTTTTTTTTATCCTAATGGATTGACATTAATTTCCTCAACCCCAAAAAAATTCCCCCTTAGACTGTACATTCCTATAAAAATAAATAAATATAAAAATATACTTACCTACCCTCCCTCTCCCCCCATAAATGTCCTAAAAATCCCAATTTCTTATGCAAAACCAAAATAATAAATAAATTACTAAATTTATCAAAAAAATACATAATGCCTACCTTGTACTATAGTCATCATCATCATCATCATCATCATCATCATCAACTCTAGCTGACCTCTATTATCTCTTACATCTACTTTCAAAGGTTAACACACATCAAATTTTACTCTTGGATTATTTTTCACATTGATAGCTAAATGAGCCTTATGCCATGTTGGATTCCTATATATAACCTTTCTCATGATTGACATTGATTATTTCAATCGATGTTGATCCCTTGAAACAACATCGATCCCTTATAGATCAATGTAGATTGTCTTGGCTTATTGAAATTTTTGTAGTTATGGACCATTTCACATGCTCCCAGTTTAGCTCCCAAGCCCTATCTTATTGCCTTTGATTTATATATCCCATTTTTTTCTCCAATTACACTTTATATTTTAGGATTTTGACCCCTTATCAGTTTCCCAATCTCATTAAGGCATACCCTTTTTTTGGACATCTTCCCATTGTAAGATTCCTAGGGTATATTTTGTCTCAATAACATTCATCTATAGGTAACACATACACCATACACATACTAGATGTTATGGTATACCATTCCTATATTTTTTTCTCTTGTTAGCCTTTACTTATTCCTACTTATTTTAGCTATGACATTTTATTACTTGATTCGGTCTTTAGGGCATTATACCTACATTAATTTTTATCCTATTAAGTGTAATTTTGGAGCTTTCTTGTAGCATCTTCACTTTCGATTATCTTTTGTTATCACCCACTTGTCTCTTTAAAATCACCCCATTATGTTTTTACCTTTCATCTTATTCAAACCCATCATATATTTCCTCTCACTTCTTGACACTTGATTTAATGGGGAATACATGTTCATAATAAACTTGGAGCATTAGACACCTTATAGTTTTTATCTCATGGCCCGTTATTGCATACCACTCCACAAAAAGGGGAAAATGTAGATGTTAGTTTTATACATCCTTGTGTATTAACATGGTGTATCATCATATTATCATGTTATTTATAACATAATGGACCCCATTCATAATTATTTGAAATAATTACATTTACCTCACCCATTTACATTTATCACATAGGTTAATTAAACTTAATTACTATAATTAAATAGAAGTAAACCCTTTTTACCATTTTTAACCATAAAATCCTAAAATAAAATAAAAACAAAATCTACCAAATCTCTCAACAACCATTCTAATAACTTACCCTCATTGAAAACCTATGTAAACATCTTAGTGTTGAAGTCACTTAGTTTGGCACGTGGTTTGAAATAACCCAAGCCAACTTTTGACCAAATTGGGCTAATCGATGTCAATCCTCCATGATCAATGCTAATTATCCTAGATTAACATCGATACATATATAGATATCAAACCTCCATGGCTTGAGAGGGATGGTGACTGTGCTTTTGGACTTCAAAACTCTATCAAAATCTCATTAGAACCTATGTACAGATGTTGCTAATATCTTTCTATCTTATGGAACCTCTTCTTGAGAGATTATCAAAAGATTTTGAAGTTTCTTTAAATCATATTTTCAATTTTATTTTCATCCATAAAGGTTATTATTGCACTTCAATTCATTCACATTTTAAATCTATCATTTTTTGTGTTTGTCTATCACTATTTTACATTCAATTTTAATTATTTTATTAATAATATAAGTTGTTATTATAGTCTATTTTTAAAATTTAGCATTTTACATAAAATTGACATCAATACATCTGAATTGACATTGATCCTATAGGATTGTCATAAATCCTTGCTAAACATTCAAAACATTCTAGAAATCTATTTCCATAACATTCTCAATCTTAAAAACCTATCAAAACCTGCATTCCATTTTCTAAAAACCTATCTTTTATATGTAGATGACTCTACCTAGATTAGTGCATGATATTGTTAGCATATTTGATCTTCCCATTATTCAACAATAATTTTTCATTGATCAAAGTGACATTTCATTTGAATTAGGTCTTTTTACTATGGTTTTCAAACATAATCAGGAAAACATTAATGAATAATTAGTTGTAATTCAAGATGTTGACATTACTACTAAATTTTGGGATAATTTCTTTGATCTTATTAATATTGCTATAGATTAGATATATTTATCATTTTATATTTATATCTTATCCATATATATCTTAGTAAGTTCATGTTTATTCATAAACTTGAATGTTAAATGTGGGCTGACATCCATCTAAAGAAACATACCACTTTTTGGGACTAGTTTCTTACCAGGTAGCCCACTCATTTTTCTATTAATCCATTTTTTGTGAGTTAGTGTGATTTTTAGATCATTCCTTCTATACCAACGAGGAGTTCCCACAAATCTTGATCAACGGTGCACAACCAACCTTCATCTTTAGGTAATCTTCAAAACCTTAAATTTATTTTGTTTTTAGTAGCAAATTAGTCCATATTAAAAAATTGAAAATAAATACTAAATCAGTGGTCTAAAAATCACAAATTAGATCAAGTAGTGAGTCTAAAAGATTCAAAATTGAAAATTAAAAAGCTATCATCACAAAAACTCCTATTTATCTTCCCATGGTAAAAATAAAATACTGTAACTCAATGTTGCCCAAATACTACCTACCTACCCAATCTTGTAAGTATGGTCTCTCAATCTACTTCTATATTTGGAAGAAATATATGCCAACATAAAGATGTGTCCATCCATATAATTTTAAAATTTATCTCTTATAAAGAGTAAAAAAAATTCTTTCACAATCTTCAAGGGGTACGGTTAGACAAAAATCAAAAACAAATTCTCATTTAAGAGAACATTAAAATCAACAACATGTAAGCAAGATTTATTTTAGTAGCATCATAATAATGTCAAAGGAGAATGAGGTAATACACACTCATATCTAAGCTAATTAAGAGGAATGACACCACATATCTTAATATTGCAAATTCCATAAGTTAATTCCTAACACAAGAATTATCAAGTAATACAACTACATTCTACTAAAAGGATTTTCCACTACCCTAGGTGTTACTAAAAGTAAAATGTTCATATAATATTGTACACTCCTAGGATTTATAAACATAGACTCAAAGATAAAGCACTTAAATTTAAATGAGAAGAATCTTAAGATTATTTAACATTCACAAAACACAATGAAAAATATGAATTGATAATCAATAAAGTCATAATCATACTTGAGGTGTCTGATCTAAGTGATCAAACTATCATAGAAATATTTTGTTCAAAACTCATGAACTATGCTACATATCCATCTACCCAAGCCTTAAATATACCCATCACTAATATACACTTGATAAAACAAACTCCTAAACAACTTAAAGAGGTATGAGTGATCTTAAGGGTACTTTATCAATGATCCACACACATTTTATGAAATTCATAAAACTCCAATCATGGTGTAACATGGTTCTGTATTGAGACACCACAAGTCCAAATACTAGTGAAAAACTTCATGTCACTAGTCTTAGAAGACATGAAAATAATAATGGACTCATTAGGTCCTAGAGTTCAAGCCATAGATTTGATACCACATGTAGCAACCTTACTAGGATCTCACTAGAAATATGCAAGTTGTTAGATCTTCTCACATGATAATAATAAGAGATTATATGTGTGTGTGTGTGTGTGTGTGTGTGTGTGTGTGTGTGTGTGTGTGTGTGTGTGTGTGTGTGTGTGTGTGTGTGTGTGTGTGTGTGTGTGTGTGTGTGTGTGTGTGTGTGTGTGTGTGTGTATAACTAAATAAATAAATTAATGTTCTTAAAACACAAATGTATACATAAACCAGTTCATAATAAGAAATCATATATTTGAATATAACTCAGTAACATTATATTATCCCTAAATAACATAAATCTCAAGATTTAGTAAAAAAAATATATCCAAATCTAAATTTGTTAACTACAAATATCCACGGATAATCTAGAAATTTTATCTAGTGAGGAATCAAGATGTAACATAAATTGAAATACACAAACCTTGAGATCTCTGTGAAGATTTATTTGACAACCCATTTATCCTAATCAACCTATCAAGAAGACTTAGACCTCAATTCATAAGGCAAACCACTTTTATATCAAAGCTTAAACCCTAGAAATTCAAATCAAACAAGTTCAAAAAACCTCCTTCTAGTTAATGCCCATATACAAAACTTCTTACACACTTGAAGACAACCATCACACACTTTTGTACCAAGATTTGAGCTTCCATACCTTTGGGAACATTGAATTCCTATAAAATCACTTTTAACCTAGAATAAGATAGATAAACCTAGGAGCACACAAAAAACCTCCATACCTTTTATCTCAAATTTAATTACTTAGTCATATAATCCTAAGCCCTAACTAATTAAAAATCTCCCCCTAAATCCATGCTTCATATGGATCATGGCATCTTCAAAAATTCTTGAAATACTATCTAATCATAGTCAATACTTATATAGAGACACTTCATCTTCAGAATAATGTGAACTTCCGTAGCATACACAATTATTCAATAAGTCTTTAATAGCATAGAAGAGAGGCCTTTGACTTATAGGCTCACCTATAATATAAGACTAATTGATATGTATATAGATATTTGAAACTCACCTTTATACAAGACCATCCAAACCATGATCAACAAGCTAACTCATTATTAAGATAGGACCACAAGATTCTTTTCTACAAAAAATAAATATATTAAAAAGAGTGCACAAACATACCTTGTTTGCATCCCATCTCATCAAATAATATCTGAGAGCCACCAAGATTCTTATGACTGATAAGTGTCTCATTGAATCCTAGATAGAGACACCCCTTTGACATAGAGATACTAAAATTCCCAAAACATAGGAGACTCTCATATCTCAATATCTTTCTCTGACTTATAGTCCTACCTCATCATGTAATTGATTTTGAATGGATACTTGACTTCATTATTTGGTTCATATTTTTCAATAAATGATGATAACATAAATTATTAATTTCATTTTTGTCTATCATGGAAAACAAACCATCTTTTGTCTCAAACTTATCTCTCCTAATAGACTTAGGTTTCCATACCCATGTTTGACCTCTTCCTCACACACAAGGAGCTCCATACACCTTATTTTGATTTTTATTATCATATCTAGTAATGTGACCAACTTTATGAAATTTGAAACAAATAAGATCATTCATAAATTTTGCTTGATGATTATTATGATCTTCCTTTTCTATCTGCATAGAAGACAAATTTTATATCTTCTTCGTATCTAATTCCTTCTTTGTTGGAGTAGGCAGTTCACCTTGATCATGAATATCTTTCATAGTATTTGATCTTAATACCACTGAGTGACTTTTAGGATTATATTTATTATTCTCAAAACTTGAGTGCATCTTTAAATTATTCTTGTATAATTTGGTAATATGTACTACTTTATTACAATTGTAGAAAACAAAATCATTCAATATACCTCTTGATTGATATGAGTTATTATTTCTCCAAGACCAATTGCTCCTTCTTCCAAGGCTCCACGAGGATTCATTCTTCACTAACTTCCTTCTATAGTACCTAGCTCTGTGACCATACTTTATACATATATAAAATTTACCATGAAATAAACTAGCATACCTTGAATCATTTGGTTATCTAACATACCTTCTTATATTTCTTTAAAAGATTTCATTCTCCTTGACAAGCTCAGACTTCTCATGATTCTTTTCTAGCTTATCCAACTTGACTATAACAAGCTCATGATCATTATTCAATGAATTTATCTCAATATTTAGTTGAGTTTACTTATCTTATCTTACTTTCATATTTGCATTTACAGTCCTTAACTGATCCTCAAGAATACTAATCTTATCTTCATCTTCTTTATCCTTATTGGACATGTCTTTCAATATATATTCATGTAATTCAATAGACTTGATCTATTATTTATAATTCTTTTCTTCTTTATTTGACATGCCTAACAAACTTCCCTAAAGATAATTGACTTGTGCTTCAAGACCTTTGATCATATTCCTCATTTTATGATTCATCTTCTTCTGCCACTTCAATTTTCCAAGTGCACTCATGAGTTTAGTTTATATATTAACTTCTTCTTCCTCATTTCCATCTTCTCTACTATTATGGAAAGTTTCTTTGTCAAACATGATGTCCTTTTATTTTGAACACAAACATGTCTTAGCATCTACTAGTTAAACGTTGATATCATTGATAACATTCTCATCCTCTTTGGCATATTTTTACAAAGTTCATATTTGCTCTTCAAGTGCCTTTATCATATCCTTTCATTGTTGATTCTCTTTCTTTAACTATTTAGTCATATTTGTACCAAATTAGGATTTATTTCAAGCTATTAAGCTTACTCTAGAGGACCGACTCTTATACTAATTATTGGAAGTAGCTATTGAAAGGGGGATTGAATTAGCATACAATAATGCATGTTCAATTTCAAAACCACTCGATCATACATCAACCTGATCTATTAAAATAGACATAAAATAACATTCATCCAAATAATGAACAAGAGCATACAACACATCAACACATCATCTATGTGAGAAACCCTCTTGGGGAATAAAACCCACTTTCAAGACTACAAACACTTGGACTACTCATCCTATAAAGTATTACAAAACAGAGACTGGTCAAGTCCTTTAGAGAAAGATTTAGTAAAAAAGATGTTACATGACAAGCACAAACCCTTAAGATGATCAAGTCCTCATAAAAACTTGAAAACTTGATCAAGTCTTCTTGACCAAAGGCCTTTAGTGAAAAAACTATTTCATAAGGAGCAACTTCCCCTAAGGAATATCAAGTCCTTTAGACCATCCTTTGAAATGAACACCTCCACCTTTGAATTTATGTCTTCTACACCTTATGATGGACCTCTAATATCATAAATCCATTCACTTCTTCTCATACTAATAATTCATCCAAAGCCACAATTTGAATCACTCCACTCTTCTCTGCTCATAGATAATTAACAAACCTACAAAATCTCTATTTTAACCTTAGAAACATGACCATGAGGTCATCCACATAGACCACACTCTAATCTAATTCTCAAATCAACCTCAAAGATCACATAAACATCACATATTCTTTTCTCATCCTCAATCTATAATAGTAATATTTTGACATCATAAATATGACCTATATGTCATACACATAGTCCTTAATATAATTTACTTATTAACCCATCCATTGGGCACACCTAATCTTCTATCTCATTCAATTCAAATATCACTACTCTAAAAAACCTTAAAAACATCACATTTGGTTTCATTATATATATATTCTCCATAATAAACAACTTCTTGGTTGGACAATAGACTTGACTTAACCCTTTAAGCTTCTCTTAAATCAAGACATGGCTCAATACAGTCCACTTAGGTCAGCCATAGTATCCATGGGTCACCCATAAGTAGCAACACATTTATATTAGGTCATACTAGCCCTTATAGGTCTCATGGATACTATAGTCATATAAAATGTCAAAATTGGTAGCTTGAGTGTGGCTTGTGACACCCAACCCATAGGTCCCTCTTTCATGCTCTCATGACCCTTCTAGACACCATTTTACTTATTCCCAATCATGTATAGACTTTTGAAACCTAAATATAGCTCATCTAGTTTGATTTTCCCATGCTAATTCCATGCCCTAAGTCTTGTACCTATAGTAAAATAGTGCCCAACATATACTATAACACTAAACCCTAAGGTGTCTGATTTCAGTGCTCTTATCTAATTGCATTTTTTGTTCTAATGGTCAGTTCCTTCCAATTCCTATCCTTCATCTTGTCTACCTAAAATAAATAAATTTAATTCATGAAAAATATATCTCTATAAAATCTCATTCAAAGTTCATTTAGAATGGGTTGGAAAATATTACAAAATCAAGCAAGAATACAAACAAGACAACTAAGGCAAATTTCCCTTTTCTCTACATATAGTTATCCAATACAGCTCCAACATATTTCAATGCTCCTATCCTTTTTATAGCTTTGGTGCCCAGGGTATCCTATTTTTTGATCCTATCCTTTCATAAAACAAAAACTATATCCTAATTTGTGACACTGTCCTAGTCTCACACAACAAATTCTAGACCCTGTCTCAATCGTTTCATCCTATTTTCATCTAAGTCTTATTTTCTCCATATTTATTACTATTTATAAAAAGCTTTAAAATAAAAATAAATTATTCAAATTAGTAGTTAAATTATTGAAATATTATTTATTAATTTAGTCAAATTAGACCCTTAACTAAATTAGGAATAATACTCCAATATTCCCAAAATTGTTAATCATTTGGTGAACCTACATTTGCACATAAAAATCCTAAAAAACCTAGGGTAAATTCTTTCCTAATTTTGCCAATTTTTTTTTAATTTTTACCTAAATATTTAAATAATAAATTTACATTAATTTTTAAAATTCCATAGTAATTTTAAGAATAAAATATTATGTTTCTAATCCTAGTCGCATATAAGAGGTCCCCTTATATTAGAATTTTTCCAATATTTTTCTAATTTTTTACATGCATATTTAAATGAAAATTTCACATTAATTGTAAAAATTCCTTATTAATTTAATACACACACACACACAAACACACACACACACACACACACACACACACACACACACACACACACACACACACACACACACACACACACACACACACACACACACACACACACACACACACACACACACACACACACACACACAGGTCCCATTGTCTTTAAGGTATCACCTTACATATTTGTGATATTCATATCCTTCTTATGCATATTCTAGTTCATTGTTTAGATTGTATCTATTTAATATTTTCTATCATTATTTAGGTTGTTTTCCTTATGCCACCTAAGCTCCTTGCATATCTTCCTTTGAGATGAAGTGCAAGACTTAGTGGTAACCCTCCTAAATTCACCCAAATTACTTCAACCTAACCATATACCATGGATAAATAACCAACTTAGGTTCCTACTATAGATCCTACAGATCCAGATTACACCAATTTTCATGAGGATAATTTTGACAATGAGCAATATGAGAATAACAATGATGATAAAAACACCAATGTTAATCACCCATGACATCATACTCTTGATCCACTTCCACCTATTATGGATAATTAAATTATCTTAAATAAATATTTGATCCTACAAACTTTTCAAGAAAGACTCAAGGAACAACCCTGAGATCATACACTTATCTTACAATCTATCATGGAAATCAAAAAAGGCTAAACAAGTTGAGTCTTCCATCCCTTAATATCAACCAGTTGAAAATGACACTATGATGGCAAATATTTCTCAACAACACCCTATAGTGGCCCAATATTCCTATGAGGCACCACCAATTATGGCTAGTACAACTTTGTCTCTTGATGTGGCATCCCTTATGCAAGAGATAAAATCTCTTCAATCTAAGGTGCTACATCTTGACCAAGGTGCTTCTAGATCAACATAGGCCTTGGAATATTTTGCTCTACTTCATACATAATTGGCATGTTGTATTAATCTTAAACCCTTGCCATAAGGTTTTGTTCAACCTAACCTCACTGTATATGATGGCAAGGGAGATCTAGAGACACACTTGAGAGATTTTCATGCAGCATGCTTGGACTATGTGCCAAATGACTGGCTACTCACCAATGTATTTCCATGGAGACTAAAGAATTATGCTTTAAAATAGTTGCATAGACTACTAAATCAGTCAGTCAATACATTCAATCCTTTAGCTAATATGTTCCTAGCTCATTTCAACATTAACATTGGTGATAAGGTTTTTTATGCCCAAGTTGCACAACAAAAACAAAGGTCAAATGATCATCTCACAGATTATTTTCTTCAATATAAGACTATCTTGGCTAAGATGACTAGCCCCATAGCTGATCAAGAGTTATAAGATCTCTTCCAATAGTCTTGTACTAGCCTTGATGAATCAATAATGTTTAAAAGATTCTCTTCCTTCACTGAGTTATGCCATACACTAAAGGAAAAGGAAGTCAAACTAATTTCAATGGGTAAACTTAGGTACATGAGTATATACAAAAAAAAAGAGTAATATCAAAGTCCCATACAAAGTAAAGGTCAATGATAGTAACATTAAAAACTAACCTATAGTTAATGTGACTTTAGATCCTCCTCAACAAATGGTTTTATCAGTACCTCATCAAAAAACATTTACCAATTTACCAGTATCTCTAGCTAGAGTCTTATAGAAGTTATTAGAATGTAATATCATATATCTCCCTATTATTCAATAATTTTATCTAACAAAGCCTCTTTCATAGGAATATGATCAGATTGCATTTTGAAATTTTCATAGGAACTAAGCCATATAACAAACAAATGCATAAGTTTGAAACATAAGATATAAGACTTGATAGATGGAAACATTACTGATCTTAACACTCTAGTTGACACTCCTCAAGCAAAGAAGACACAAGAAAAGGCTCTCAAAATTTTCAAAGATCCTTTTCCATAATAATTTAAATATGATATAGGGGACACATTAGGTGTTCACCATGTATATCATGCACATCCACCACTAGCTACATATAAAACACCTTCAATTGAGTCACATCCTTTGAGTAAAATGATTGGTGTGTTAAATTCTAGAGTTTTAGCTAGACCTTCGATCTCCTCCTTAGATTAGGAGATACTTGAGGATGATTTTGAGTATCATGCACTCTTTATGAGATCGTACATTCATAATCATCCTATTCATAGTGTTCTCATAGATAATGGATCTAGTGTGAACATGTGCACTATGCCATTATTATAGCATTTGGGATATTTAGATTAGGATATTACCCTGATGGACATAATTATCATTGCATTTAGTAGACACATATAGATTTCATTAGATAAGATTATACTTCCTCTATAGGTTGGTCCAACACATGTGGCCACACCTTTTACTATTGTTCTTAGTGTAGGAGTTTTTTTATATGTTACTTGGTCAACCATGAATTTAAAAACATTAAGAAGTACCTTCTACAGTTAAAAAATGCATGAAATTCATTCATAATAATTAGGTTGTTATATTTGGTGGAGTTATGTATGAGTTGCCATTTCTCATTTCAGAACCATCTACTACATTGGAGTCACTATTTTTAATTTCTCCACTAGTTTTAGTTTATCCACTAGTTTCAATTCTTCCTCAAGTTTAGATTCAGACATAGTCATGGCATCCATCACCAGTAAAAAGAGTCCATACACTTCCACAAAGTCCTCTTTTAGAGAAATCATAGTTTCAAAATTATAGATAGCGTATAGCTATAGTGTTCACACCCAGGGTAACATCATTGAGGTCTCATGCCTCTACACATAAAGAACATGTTTAATGAACTTATCTTACTACAAGATGGGTCCCTAAGAGCCCTATAATTTCATCTATTTCTCAGAGTTATAGGAAGATCCCATAGTTAGTTTCCACTATAGATATTTTAGAACATTTAAAATATACATAACCACAGTCTCAACCCTTCCATTGTGCTTCATGATCATGCATGATTCCTCTCCTTGATATAGAAATCCATTATAGGGAGTCTCCCATGAGACTCATTAATTAGTATCATCTTTTCTCAACCTTACATGTACATAGATTTTTTATGATTGATTTTACATAGATTATATCAAAAATCTAAAAAACATTCAAATATGTTAAAACCCCAAAAATAATCTAACATATCAAAAATATCAAAAAATTCAAATATATCAAAAATACAAAAAACATTCAAATAAATCAAAAACACCCAAAACATTTAAATTATATGCATTATCCATGATTTACATTTCTAATACCTTACTTGACTTACATTTATTATTATATGTGATTATTTATCAATTTATCTACATTACTATGCTTCACTTGATCTTATTTGAGTGTGTACAGTAACATCCATATCCATGATTTCTTCACTCTACCCATTGAGGAGGAATCCTAATTCTACATTCGAGACATACATCGATACATCTACCCCCTAGGGGAGTATTCTACATGACTAAACCATCCATGTAATGTCATTTTTACACCACACACTCTAATTATCATGTTAATGTACATTAATTACTAGCTTACACAAATTATTTTATCGACATGCACTAGTATATAACACTTGTGTATTTCTTGGCATATACCTATTATTTTACTACATGTCTTGTATGCTTTCACTTATTACTCTTATTAGTTAGATGTGATTGTATTTATAGTATATACATGCAATTATTTCTTGATTTATGTAGCTAGATGTGATTTAATTTTTTAGTTCCTTTTTTTCTGTCTTTTATGTGACTTAGACCATTTGCCAATGTCCTTTGCTTGTATTCTTCTATGTGCCTATGGCCCTTGTGCTAACCTTTCTTATTTCATTTATATGTGTATGTAGCATTTATTCATGATTTGTATGCTTTCTTTCTAGTTTGTGTGACATGTATCCATGTCCCTTATTTGCTTATCCCCTTGGACACTCTTGTATACTTCTTGCTTTTTTCCTTGCATACTTGTTTCTTGTTTGATTCTTAATTGTTTTCAATGCCGTGATCTATATCATGTATTATCTTGATTTCTTGGATGCTATGATGGACATCATGCTCCATACCTCTTTGAAAACTAACAACTAACCATAATTCCAATTCTAACTAATTATATTACATAAGTTATTACATTGTTATATATATCTAGGCATACCACTATTGATCTAATAATCACTCATATAAATAATGTTATATCTTGATATCTCTTATCGATTATCATTAATATATCATGTATTTTTATATCATAACAAACTTGTAGGGCTCTTTTTTTCTAGATAGTCGTTATAGGGTATTCATTCCTACCCTCAGAAGAGGGGTCAACAAATAGGAGTTTTGTTATATAGATCAAAGATCCTATTGATCAAAAAATTAGCTTTCAGAACACCTAGAATAGTATCTAGACTTCAAACCAGGCATAATAGACTAGGTAGATAATGAGAATTATAAAATAATCATCAAAATAAAAATAAGACAAGAGTGCCAAGTTTAGACTATAATACCAAATAGTAGGCTATCTTATTTTGGTGCCCCTATCTAAATAGCAAGAAAATTAGATTTTCCAAAAATAGATAAAAAGATAAGTATAGTTATAGTTTTGTCAACAATAGCTTAGTTTAGAATCAATAGTTTAAATACAATTTTTCTCAAAAAATCTATATATAGGGGCATCATGCATGGCATTATGGATCTCACTTCTAGTTTCATATTAAGTAGTTGGTATAACTTCCTTATCTCAATATATGTTTTAGACACTAGTGACTAGGGGGAATGTGCACAACACATTTGACTTATTTTCTTTTTGAGTTTAGTACATTACCAAGGTATTCTTAGTAGTTTCATTCCTTATTTCATTTTTATATGGTTGGTATCATTTTAGAGTGACTTTCACATAAGCCTATTGCCTAGTTTTTAAGTGGATTTCATATAAGCCTAATCCCCACTTCTTTTGAACAACTAAGAGTGGCATAGTTTCTAGCACACATTTGATTATCCATTCCATATTGTCAAATTTATAGAACATTCATGGGATTCAACAATCATCTCATATGACACACATTAATTCTAGTATAAGTACATAACTTCACTTAGTGGACAACATGGATCCAAAAGGCTATCTAGCCATTGTATTCTTGAGCCACCTACTCAAAAGGATTGGACACATATTCCAAACATTGATTGACACATGCATGATAACATAGCCTCACTTAGTGGGTGATGATGGAGCCAAAGGGCTAGCCTTTATATTCTTGAGCCACTCTCAAATAATTGAGCACTCAGCTTCGTTCATAATATTACTCCTGGTATAACATAATTCAACACATATTCAACATCACTTAGCATCACAGTAGGTTTTATATTGGTTCATATACTTGGTGAGGTTTATTCATTCCTTTCTCTTCCTCTCTCTTTTACCTAGATTTGTACATTCTTATTTTATATATAGCATATCTAGTAAGAATTTATTTACTCCTTTCTTTTTCTTGTATATTTATACTTCACAATGTGTTCTCTCTATACATACCTGAGATCACATAGATTCATGAGCTTCACCTTTATAGGTAAGTTTAGGTACACTTTTTACTTTTCCTTTATCCTAGTGTTTTCCTTTATTGGATCATTAGAATAAAAGGGGTAAATGTAGTCGTATAAAATGTTAAAATTTATATATTGAGTGTGGCTTGTGACACCCAACTCATAGGTCCCTCTTACATGCTCTCATGATCCTTCTAGATAATTTTTTTCTTATTCCCAGTCATTCATAGACTTTTGAAACCTGATTACAACTCATCCAGGCTATTTTATCAAGCTAATTCCATCCCCTATATTTCATACCTATAGGACAATAGCACCTAAATTGGACTATAAAACCAAACCCTAGGGTGTCTAGTTTTAGTTCTCTTATATAATTACATTTTTTGCTCTAATGATCAGTTCCTTATAGTTCTTATCCTTCATCTTATTATCCTAACATGAATACATTCAACCCATGACTAATATATTTCTATAAAATCCCATTCAAAGTTCATTTATAAGTGGTTGGAAAATATTACAAAATCAAGAAACAATACAAGCAATACAACTAAGGCAAATGTCCCTATTCTTTGCGTACATACATCAAATATAGCTACCAATATATTCAAACCATCACACTAGCTCCTATCCACCTTAGGCACACCTAGTTTATAACTTTTTCATTCTCATAACATTATTTCACAAATCGCATCAAGTTAGAGAACTAAATATTGCTTGATCCCTCTTTAGAGTATTGGTATGTAGGCAATGTACCCACATAAGGGGTGTGGATACATGTTTAGTGAATCTTACACACACTAAACCCCACTTATTTCTCAAATTTTATAAAATAATAATGAATTATAGGGTTCTAAGAAAAAATAAGATTTAAAAGGACTTGTATGGACCTTCAATAGTCATGATTTCATAGGCAACCTCACATAAGGATAACGAACAAAACCCAAAAAACTCATGTATTATTGAGGAGTTTAGAAAATAGATATATAAAAGGACTATAGCACTAGACCCCTTAGTTTTTTATTTTGGCACTTATATCCTTTCACAAAATGAAAGCCAAATACTAATTTGTGACACTATCTTAGTCCTGCATAGTAAATTATAGACCCTGTCTTAGTCATTTCATCCTATTTTTAGCTAAGTCTTATTTTATAAATATTTATTAATATTTATATAAAGGTTAAAAATAAAAATAAATTATACAAATCCATATTTAAATTATTTAAAAATTATTTACTGATTTACTCCCTTGACTAAATTAGGAATAATACTCTAATATTCCCAAAACTGTTAAATTAGAGACCTATTCACCCTTTTATCACTTCATAAAGAAAAAAAAGAACACATGACCACTTAAAAAATCATATTTAAACTTCACATGACCCATTTTACTTTCTAAAATAATCATAATCAACTCTACTCACCTTTGTGTATGATCAATCTACTCAAACAATAGCCTTGTATATAACAACATCATGAATGAACACACAAATAACTTGTTAGAAATTTTTCATACTAAATGTGATTTATTAAAACCTATAAATATCACATATATCATCCTAATGGATTATAAAACACTCAAAAATATCTAATTCATCATAATCCATCTAAAAACCAACAAGCATAGCTCAATTACCCTTGTCAGGTTACTTGCAAAACAAAAATAAAAACATAGTCAAATTTCAACCTTCATAACTTTTACTATACACAATTTCAGACATTCAATTATATATTTATAGATTAACCTTGGAGTCCTATAAAAATTCTCTTTTCACACCATGAGAAAATTCTACCAAGATCAAAAGTTATGGACAAAATAAAGAGCACTAGTTTTTCCCTTTGCAAAATTCATATATTTAAGTCCCAATGGTCACAATTAAACCTTAAACACTATTATATCATCTTATGTCCTTGATGATTATATCAATAAAAAAAATCAATATTATTATAATTATATTTTTATTTAATAATTCTAAACTTTGAATACGTTGACCACTTTAACTCCACTCATGCCATCGATCTCAATCACATGATTATATATGAACTGTTAGATCCTTATCCTTTAGCTTTGATTAGCATTAAAATTCAAAAACTTATTACCATCTTATTGAATATGTACAATTATATAAATATTATATGATTTATTTTAAACCATTGGATATTCATTCAATCTTGATCTTTATCTCTTTCAAAATCAACTAACAATGGGACCCATTGCAATATGCCTAGAAGGCCAAATGTGGACCTCAATAAGGTTTGTTGCCAATAGATGCATGATATAAAATTTGGATCATATGATATCCTCACATAGGATAATCTAAAAATATATAAATATAATTCTAAACCTTTATGTGTGAAAGATATAGGCCATTAATCTATTTTCTAAGAGTTTTTTTACTATATAGCCAACTATGCCTAGAACTTCTTAAAAGGCCAAATTTGAACATGCATATATTTTTATGCACTTCATCTCATGAACTAAAACATGTAAAATAGAAACTAGGCAAAAAAATTAACAAACCCATATGATCAACTAATTTTAAAACTATTGCATGTGTAAAATATTACTACATCAAAATGCCTACTCAACTTTTCTTGCCACATGCAAATTTGGCTATTGAAAAACACTGTAAAACTACTTGGGAGCCCAAATTTTCACTCGCATATATTTTATCATGATTATTTTAATGAATTAATATTTATTTAATAATATATTATATCATATTTTAATTCATCCATATATCAATATTCTCTTGAAACTTTCATATGTGTAAGATATGATGTCACCAAACTGCTTACTTGGATTTGTTTGAACATAGAAAACACTATGAAAATACCTGGGAGCCCAATTTTACAAAAACATATATTTGGTTGAAATTAATCACATGAATTGATATTTTAAACATAGAAAATTATAAATAATGAGATAAAATCCATATGACCAACTCCCTCTAAATCATCCACACATGGTAATTATGATGTCATCAAACTACCTAATTAGATTTTATACCACTAGACCAAAAATGTCTAGATGAAAATAATGATCAACCAAATGAAATACACTCATGCACACAAGTATTAAAATAATATAAAATTTCTTATGGGACTTATTTCACATGTTCAATACTTCAAAATCATCCCTAATCATCTCTAAGTAGTCAAACTCTAAAGATAAACCAAGTTAACTTTGAGCACACTAGGACAAGTACATTACATACTTTATCATTATCACTTAGATTATCAATAAACTCCATACACTCATTTTTAAACTTATATGATGTCACCATGAAATAATTTATAGCTCTCCATTTTGACTTTGTTTGACTTTTTTAAAAATATAAATAAATAGGTGTAAATAGAGACTTATCTAAAAACTAACTATTAGAGATGATTTTAGTTCTAAAAGTAAAGATCTAGGTAGTAGTATATGTCATCAATAGGATTTTATTGTTCATATGCTCAATTTATAATATCACCTAGTATTTACAATATATCCATTTATGTGTAGTGTCCTAAATGTGGCACTAATGTCCCCTTTGTAGGAGTATTCCTATTTTCTTGGAGTACATGTGCTTGTGTCTATATATATCCTATTGTTACATGTATGAAACTTGTAGTTTTGTGTTGTGCCTAAAAAAACTAATTGAAGGTTAAATCCATAATCCTAATTATAATTATGGAATGATAAATAATTTTTTGTGTTTTAATAAGATGGTCTGGACATTCTCAACACCCCATTGTGTAATGAGCTACCTACATACTAAACTCCAAATAGGGATCAAGTCTGATGTAGTTATCCCACCTACTGCTTGATGTATGTGCAATTAAATGGTATAATGAGAGTGGCCTTATATTCCTTAAATGTGTTTGATATTTTAAATTATTGAAAAGTGGGCTTAGGGATAATTTAGATGGTACTATGCATAAAGTGGGGTAGAATAGGGATCAAATACCTAAATTTTTCTCAACTTTGTGTTTGGTTTGAATAACTTTTACATCTATTTTACATATAGTGATTAGAGGTAGATTAGGATTGTATTTATAGATTTATATTTCTTATGAAATATTAAAATGAGTTAATACCAACCTTAGAAAGGGCACACATTTAAAAAACTATCTATTTGTAATAACTAGTGTTAAGGATAGTAGCACCTAGCTGGGCACACTAGCACCATGTGGCTATAGTGTACCAAATGTGGTGCTGATTTTCTCTTTGTATACTAATAATAAATTTGGTTTGTGGTATAAAATGATAATTTTGAGACTATGTTTTGACTAGATGTAGGTGATTATGGCCTACTAAATGATTGGAAAAGTAAGTTTAATTCTCAAGGAGAGGTCTATGTCTAGCCTATAGATAGGTTAAGTCAAGAAACACCCTTATCATCCAATTATCACTTTTAGGTGATTATATATTCCCCCTTTATGTAATTAATGCAAAAAATTGAAATACATAGTATATAGGAAAAATAAGCATATAAAGACTTATCGTAGAAGTGAATCCTATGTAGTAGAGGTGAAATATGTGAATATAGGTCTACGTATGTGGAACATGATAAAAAATAGTGACCTATAATGAAAAATGAAAAAATTAGTGCTTACTTAACATATGATCAAAAGCAAAAGACTATGATGAAATTAGATAACTTATTCAAGATGAGAAAAGAGAGAGGAAAAGAATAAATACACCTCATTGGGTACACAAACCAATGCATGAATTTGGTGATAACCTATGTGTGAGTGTATATAGTGATCATATCATTGAATAACTTAAAATAAGTTTCCAAATTTCCCAAGCCTCATATGGGTAACTCAAGAACTTTATCTAGTTTTGAATCCATCATTTCTCAACCCTACTTAGTGAATCCTGATCTCTGTGAATATCTTGGATAAGACTATAAGTATTTCTAACCCTCTCATGTAGGTTGCTAAATAACTCAAGTAGGCCATGAATCCATCATTACCCACCTATTTGATGTAGATTAATCTATAACTAAACTTCATAAAGTGATAAAAGTATATAATTGAGTAAATATAACTATTTATTTAGCTCCATGACCACTTAGGTATATTCAATAGCTCTAGGATACTCAATAATGCCAACCAATATAGATGAAATAAGGCATGAATTTAGTGAAAACTTATAATATGATAAAAATATTATATAATGTAGATAATGACATGGAGTTTTCCACTCCATCTAATCAACCTATTTAAAGTTGAGTATATGGAAACTATGTGCCATATACATGACCCCAATCTAGTATCTAATTATATTGAATCTAAATCAAGTATGTATTATATAAATACATGTGACTATGATAAATGTATGATAAAATATGTTCCATACACATGAATCTAATCTAATATCTAAGTATACTAAATCTAAATTGAGTATGTAATAGCTAAATATGTGTAACTACATTGAATGTATGAGAGATCATGTTATGCATGATGATCCAAAATCTAGAAAATTGGTATGAATCTAAGATGAAATGAATAAATTTGATATAAATCTAAACATAAATGTCAAACCTATGACTATCTATAAAAAAACTATAATGTACCTGGTGTATTGGTTTGAAAGATCTAGACTTTGTTGAAACTAGGGCTATTAGACAATAGTTCCATTCAGTAGATAGTAGTTCCCTATGGTGCTAATGTCTCATTATAGGCACTAATGACTACTTTGGTTTGATTTTTATGTGATCTAAACTAAATATTGGGTCTCTATTAGATTATGTGTTTTCCCTAATTCTAATGTCTTAAAATGAGCCTATGTGCTTAAATGTATCTATGAAAATCAATGTAAGAGACTAATATATGTGACAAACCCCTATGAATTCCCCCTATTTTAAATTTAGTTGTGAAATTTGTTTAATAATTCCCATCTAAATAAGTATCTCTACAAAATATATTTGTTGTAACATGTGCATGATATTATAATATAATGTACAAACATAACATCAGAATGTAAATGTATCTGAACATAAGTAGGAATTTAATATGTATGTTGTAATCTCTCTTTGCATAAGGGTGTCAATATATATGTAAGAAATATCTAATAATAAATATAAGTAACTACATAGGGGATGGGTAATGATGTCCATCACAACTCCCAAGTAGAAAGGGTAGACACATGAGGTCTCACATGGCATCAAAAGTTGGTATGTGTGTAACAAATTAATACAAGTATCATGGTGTAGAAACATACAAGGAAGAAAACATAAAATCAAATGATGTATATAATAGATAATATAAGGGGATATAATATAATGGACATGGGAACATGTCACTAAATTTGAGAATCATGACATACAAGGACATGTTCAAATATTCACATACGTAAATAAAAAACCATTTTTCCTAGAGCCACATAGAAGAACATTTTCAAATATCTACATATGGAAGCATGAAAGAACACACACAAAGGACATGGGCACATGTCCAAGGCATAAAAATAAAAAATTGGTATAGAACATAAATAAAAATGGCATATTTAAATTTCCACAAAAATGGAAGAAGCATAGGAAACACAATAATATCTAATATAGGAACTAGAAATCAAATCATGTATAACTATGTAATACAAATCTATGTATAGGATATGATGCATATATACTGAGTGTAACTAGCGATAGTTGGAAAAAATATGAGAGATAAGGAGTAATTATAAATATCAAGATAAATCAATGCATAAGTTGGAATGTATAGTATGTAAAGAGAAAACATGGTTGTAGCAACTGTGTAGGAGATGCCCCCAAGTGGGATAATGCATCAAATGTATAAACCTAGATGAGTGTATATGCCCTAGTGGGTAGATGATAAAAAGTCTAGATCAATGTAGTGGACTACAGTCCTATCCAAAATATACAAGCACTTGACAAGAATAAGTGAAGTGTATGTGTATGATAAAAGTGATTATACTATGATAGTTAACAATATGCAATATCTAGTTCGTAGTAGAAATGTAAACATAGAAATATATAAAATCAATAAAAATTTATGTTTTTGAAATATTTGAATTTTTTTATATTTTTACATTTAATTTTTTTTTTTAATTATTATAAGATATGTACAAGAAAATGAAAATAGACTATGTACAAGGAGTGAGAGAGAGAAGGAAGTATGTACAAGAGTATGAACCATACTAACCAATGAGTCTCATGTGAGACTCACTATTACTATGGCCCATCTCAAAGATAGTAATAATAATCTCTCATGTTGTGTGACTACTATGCTTTAGTTGGATTTTTTTGTAGCGGTAATATGAGTATTGTTCATCACCAAATTCTTAATATTGTTCACTATCAGAATCATGATACCCTAGTGTGTTAGAGGAAGCTGCCTCATACAGTGGAGTTAACCATTATGAATTGTGCTTTGGCATATTGATTACAATTTTTCCATTTGTAAATATTCTTATTTTAGACATATGGTGTTACATAAACTCTTTTTATATAAATCCTTGTTTGAGAATGCTTGTTGGTTGAGCATGATTTTGAATTTACAACTAAATCTCTTGTTATTTCTATAATGTGTCTTATATATCTAGATGTTTTACCTTGATAAACTATATCTGTGACTAATTTGACTTAAGATGTTAAATAAATCACAAACCATATTGACCAGTGTTATCAAATGATATAATAAGATAAGTGATACTTTGGGCTTGCTTGCCCAAACCTTGACCATGATAATCAAACTATTGTAGATAATTTTCTCCAAACCCATATCATATTGAATATTGAGCCTCCTTTTGGAGAGATATTTTTCTTGATTTATCTATTCTTGTTGCATGATTTTTGCCTTTGATTTTGGTTTTTGAACCTTTTGTTTTTCTAAGTTATGCTTTGGTAACCATTATTGTATTTTTTTGAATTTGAACCTATTTGAATTGCTATATGTGTTAGTGTATTTTTTTGGATGAAGTGTCACTATGTGAGTCATATATATCTATGGTCTATTGTATTTTTATTTTAAATAATTAATATGAATCAGTGTGGTGCCCATGTAATCTATGATATTAAAAAACCTCCAAATCTCCTCATTGCATGTAGAGGAGGTAGGTTGATCAACTTAGATTTAATTATTTCCATTAATGTCTCACTTGAAATCTTATTTTAAATTTGAATGCATTTTTAATATGTAGTTTTATATGTATTATGTCATGATTTAGTGTTATGATATGTAACATTGTTTGCCACAAATTAACTAGTTGAAGATGTATAAACATGTTTTACACTATTGTGCCCTGGAGGCCTTTATCTTGTAAATTGTTTTTTATAATTTTGAAATATATTCATGGAGTAGTTGATTTTTATTTTGTAAATTTGTAAATATCTTTCTCATATTGATAATTTGATCACGTAAACTCTCCCATGTGCAAACCCTAATTGTTTCTGATTGAGCATGTAGGCACACATCCTATAGGGAAGAGTTGTAAATAGGTTGAGTATGGGGGATAGTGGCACTAGTGTAGGATGATTCATGTCATGGAATAATTATAACATGGACTTGGTTATATGGAAAGTATATATCACCTTCATGCATATGAGGATGAGAAGGAGATTCTTTCCTATACTTAAGATATACCATTAAAACATAAAGCATAGTTGTTAGCTTAGGTGTTAAATCCTCTATTTGTATAGAGGTATGGTTGTTAATGGAATTCCATATACGATAAATATAACATGATATGAGATATGACATATATGAAAATTTATATAAAACATCATCTATACATGTGTTTATGTCTTTTCTAAGTTTATTCTAAATTAAAGGGAACAATCACGTAAATGAAAGTATAATATTTTAAAACAAAAGTGATTGATTTATTATGTCATTATGATCATGATTATATGAATCTAAAATATGAGTATAAATAAAAAAGGATACAAACCTGAAGTGTGTATAAGTTTAGGTTTTTTGAATATAGGGTTTCTTTGTACCAATTTAAATTATGTGTAAAATAAATTAAAAACCTAATTTGAAATTGATTTAATTAGTTAGGTTATCTTAAAAATATCATACATTAAAAGTGGGAAGCATTAAATTAATGCACAAAAAAATTTATTAATGAAAGTTAGGTTTTGAATCAATATTTGAAGTAAGATGGGTTCAAATAATTAAACCTTTTAGGGTTTTACAATGGAAACCTTATAGTTAGATTAAAGGTTTAAAATGCCTAAATCAGTCAAATAAGTATGTAATAATTAATTAATGATTTATTATAACCTTTGACTTTGTTTTATTTTCTAATAAAATTAACACATAATCATAAATAAATACTTATCTAAAAATTCATTGTTATAGATGATCTAAGTTCTAACAGTTGAGATCTGGGAAGTAGTCTATATCATCAATAGGATTTTAGATTTTATCTTCTTAATAGATAGTAGTGCCTAGTATGGACAATAGATCCATCTATGTGTAGTGTCCTTAATGTGGTATTAATGTCCCCTTAGTAGGACTGTTCTTGTTTTCTAGGATCATTTATGCCTATGTTTATATATCCTATTCATGCGTGCTTGAAACTTGTAGCTTTATGTTGTGCCTAAAAACATTGATTAAAGGTGCAAACCCTAATCCTAATTTGAAATATGGCATGAGAAATAATTTTTTAATGTTAGTAGGATGGACTAGATATCCTTAACACCTAACTATGTAAAGAGTTACTTACATACCAATACTCTAAAGAGGGATAAAGCTTGATCTAGTTCTCCCACCTAGTGTTTGATGTATGTGTAGGAAATGCTAGAATGAGAGTGGTCTTGGATGCCTTGAATGTTATTGTGATTTGAAATCCTAAAAATATAGGATTATTGATATTGTAGATGGTATTATGTAAGAAGTAGGATAAAATAGGGATCAAATAACTTAATTTTCCTCAACTTTGTCTTTGGTTTGAATAGCTTTTGCATCTATTTTCCCTATAGTGAATAAAGGTGTATTAGACTTGTATTTATAGGGTTCTGTTACTTGTGTAGATAATAAAATGAGCTTGGGCCAACCTTAGGAGGAGCACACATTTAATATCCATTAGGAAGAGCTAGTGGTAATGATAATAGCACCCAAATGGGCACACTAGTGCCATGTGGATGTAGTGTCCCAAATGTCGCACTAATATCCTATTTGTAAACTACTAAGCAAGTTGGATTGGGGTCTGATATGATAGTTCTTGGTATATGTTTGAACTAGATGTAGGTGATTTTGGTCTACTAGATAACTAGAAAAGTAAGTTTAATTCTCAAGGACAGGTTTATATATATCCTAGGGATAATTTAACTCAAAAGACACTCTAAGCATCTAGTTACAACTTTTAGGTGATTACATTTCCCCCTTTATGCTAATAATGTCAAAAAACAAAATGACTAGTATAAATGAAAAAGAAGTGTACCTAAACTTACCTTGGAAGTGAAGCCTGTGTAAATGAGTTTGAATATGAGAAGTTGGGTCTACATATGTAGAACATGATCTAAAGTAACGACCTATAATGAAGCATGTAAAAATTAGTCCTTACTTAAGAGATTATCACAAGTGAAAGACTATGCTAAAATGAAATAACTAATTAAAGATGAGTAAAGAGATAGGAAAATAATTAATACACCTCATTGGGTACACAAACCAATGCATGAAATTGGTGAAAACCTATGTGTGTGAGTGTATATAGTACTCATATCATTGAATAACATGAATTGATTTGATGACTTTCTCAATCCTCATTTGGGTGGCTCAATAACTTAATTCAATTTTGACTCCTTCATTTCCCACCCCTATTCAATGGATCTTGATCTCTATGAATAGCTTGGATAAGACTGTAAGTGTGTCTAACCATGTCATGTAGGTGGCTTAAGAACTTAACTAGGTCATAATTCCATAATTTCCCACCTATGTGAAGTAGATGCATCTATAACTAAATTACATAAAGTGTTGAAATTATCTAAGTAAATCTAACTATGTATTTAGCTCTGTGACCACTTGGGTATATTACGTGGCTCTGTGCAACTTAGGAATGCCAACCACTACAAATTGAGTAAGGAATGAATATAATGACAAGCTAGAATGTGATAGAAAGTGTATACATCATATATAATGATATGGAATTTTCCATTTCATCTAATAAACTTCTCTAAAGTTGAGTATATGGAAGTTATGTGATGTGTACATGTCCCTAATCTAGTATTTGAGTATACTAAATCTAAATCAAGTATGTAATTTTTGAATCTATTTAATTAAACTAAATGTATGAATGATCATGCCACACATGATGCCCAAAAATTTGAGTAATTAATATGAATCTGAGCTTAAATGACTAAATTTGAGCTAAATATAAACATAACCATCAAACTTGTGAATATATTTATGTAAATATATATTACACTTGGTGTATGGTTTGAATGATCTATATTTACATAAAATTAGGGATACTAAATAATAACATGTAGTGGATAGTATAACCCTATGGTATTAGTGTCCCAATCTAGGTGCTAATGAATACCTAGTGTGCTTTTTGTGTGATCTAAAATACTTATTGAGTCTCTATTCTATTTTGTGTCTACCTTGAGTCTGATGTCTAAAAATGATCCTATGTTCTAAAATGTATCAATAAAAATAAATGTAAGATCATGATCTATATGACCAACCCATATGATTTCCCCCTCTTTTGAGGGTATGTTTGAAACTTGTGTAAAAATTTCCCTCTAAAGAACTATCTCTACAAATTATGTTAGTTAGATCATGTGCATGATATTATAATATAATATAGAAACATAAGATCATAATATAAATGTATGTGAGCATAAGTAGGAAATTTTATATGTATGTTGTAATCTATCATTGCATAAGGGTGTCAAGATAGATGTAAGAAATGTACAACAAAAAATTTGAGTAACTATCTAGGGGTGGGGAATGATGTACATCATGGATCCCAAGTAGGAGGGGTAGATGCATGATGGCCCTCATGGCATAAAAAATTGGTATGTTTGTAAAAAATGAATATAAGTGTCATGGTGTAGAAACATAAAATGAAATAGACATATAAGCACATGAGTCATGTAATAGATAGGCCAAGGGGCCACAATACAAGGGACATGGGCACATGTCACTAAAATTTGAGAATGAAGACATATAAGGACATGTTCAAATCTCCACATATGTAAATAATAATTCATTTTGTGTAGAGTACCATAGAAGGACATGTTCTAGGATCTACACATAGAAGAAAGAAATATCACACACAAGGGATGTGGGCACATGTCCAAGGCATACACATATAAAAGTGTCATATAATACAAATAATAATGACATATTCAAATACCCTCAAATATGGAATAAGTATAGGAAATATAATAAAATATAATCTATGAACTAGAAATGGAATCATGTATAACTATGTAATTCAAATCTATGTAGAGGCTAGGATGCATATATACTAATTATAACTAGTGATAGTCAAAAAACTTGAGAAATGATGAGTAATGAGAAATATCAAGATAAATCAATACATAAACTAGAATGTATAGTATGTAAATATAAAACATGGTTATAGAAACTATATAGGAGATGCCCTCGAGTGGATAGATGTATCAAATGTATAGACCTATATCAGTGTACATACCCCTAGTGGGTAGATGATAATGAGTATTGATAAATTTAATGGACTAGAGTCTTGTCTAGAATCTTCAAAAACTTGACAAGAATAAGTGAATCATATGTATATGATAAAACTAATTATAAAATGATAGATAACAATATGTAATATATGGAAATCAGTAGAAATGTAAACATAACAATGCATACAATCTTTAAACTTTTGTGTTTTTGAAAGATTTCAATGTTTTTTTTATTTTAACATGTTAAATTAATTTTTTGTTTTATGATTATAAGCTATGTACAATAAAATGAAAATAAATTATGCATGAGGAGTGAGAGAGTGAAGTATGTACAAGAGTAGGAACCATACTAACCAATGAGTCTCATGGGAGAGTCACTACATTGTGGCCTATATAAAAGATTAGAATGGTAATCTCTTGTGTTGTGTGATTTCTATGTTGTAGTTTAATGTTGTTGTATTGGTAATATGGGTATTGTTCATCACCAAAATCATAATATTTTTCAACATTAGAATCATGATAACCTAGTGTGATAGAGGGAGCTTCATCATACGATGGAGTTGATCATTCTGAATTGTGATTTTGCATATCGATTATGATTTTTTCCTTTGAAATTGTGTTTATTATATATATATATATATATATATATATATATATATATATGGTGCCATGGAGGATCTTTTTCTAGAAATACTTATTTGATAATGTTAGTTGGTTAAGCGTGAATTTGAATTTGCAATTGAATATTTTGATGATTTTATAATGTCCTATGTATTTGGATGTTTTGCCTTGATAAATTGTATCTATGACTAGTTTGCCTTAATATTTTTAATAAATACCAAAACCTATTGACCAATGTTATGAATTGTCAGAATAGGAGAAGTGATGCCTTAGGCATACTTTCCTAAACCTTGACGATGATAATCAAATTATTGTAGATACTTTAGACCAAACCCATACCATATTAAATATTTAGCCTCCTGTTGGAGAGGTAGATTTGATTGATTTGTTTGTGCTTCTTGTATAGTTTTTGGCTTTGATTTTTATTTTTGAACCTTTTGTTGTTTTGATTTATGCTTTGGTAATAATTGTTCTATTGTTTCTAAATGTAACCCTATTTGAATTAGTAGATGTGTTAGTGTATATTGTTTGGATGAAGTGTCATTGTGTGAGTCATCTATATCTATGATCTATTATATTTTACTTTTTAATACTAAACATGAATTAGTGTGCTGCCTATGCATTCTATGATATGCACAAAAATATCTAGGTCTTCTCATTGGGTGTAGAGGAGGTAGGTTGATCAACTTAGATTTAATCATTTCCATTGATGTCTCATTTAAAATCTTATTTGACCTTTGAATTATTTTTTAATTAGTATTTGTATATGTATTGTGTTCTGAATTCAATTTCTAATATGTAACATTATTTTCCACAAATTGACTAGTTGAAGATGTATAAACATGATTTACACTGTTGTGCCTTGGAGAACTTTGTCTTGTAATTTTTTTTCTAATGTTACAATATTTTCATGTAGTAGTTGATTTTGATTTTTTAAAACTATAATTATCTTTCTCATACTGATAATTTGATCATGTAGAGTCTCAAAAGTGTAAACATTGGCTATTTTTTATTGAACACGTAGGCACACATCCTGTAGGGAAGAGGTGTGAATAGGGTGAGCATGGAGGATAATGATATTGGTATAGGATACTTCATATTATGGAGGAATGATAGCATGGACCTAGTTAGAGGGATAGTAGTTATCACCCTAATGGAGATGAGGAGGAAAAGGATATTCTTTCTTATGCTTATGACATTACATTAAAACTTGAGACATAGTTGTTAGATTATGTGTTAAATGATATATATGTATATAGGTTTTCCTATTAATGGAATTAAATATAGGATAATGATAACCTACTATGAGATATTACATTTGAGTTTATGTCTTTTTTGAGTTCATTACGAATTAAGGGAACAAACATGTAAATGAAACTATTAGACTTTTAAAAGAAAGTGCTTGATTTCTTTTGTCATTATGATCATGATTATCTAAATTATAATATATATGAATATGAAATTTTAGTTTTTGAAATAAAATATGAGTATAAATAGAAAAGTATATAAACCCTAAATGTGTCTAGGGTTAGGGTTTTTTGAATCTAGGGTTTTTTTACACCAATTTAAATTATATATAAAATAAATTGAAACACTAATATGAAATTGATTTAATTTAGCTAGGTTATCTTTAAAAAATTATAAATTAGAAGTGGGTAGCCCTAAATTATTTCAAAAAAAATTGGATTAATGAAAGATAGGGTTTGAATCAAGATTTGAATTAAGACAAGTTCAAATGATTTAACTTTTAATGCTTTTACAATGAAAATACTATGTTTATATTAAAGGTTTAAGATGCCTAAACCCATCAAATAAATATGTAATAATTAAGTACTAATTTTTTTATGACCTTTGAATTTGTTTGAAATTCTAATAATATCAAAAAATGCATAAATATAAACATACCTAAAAATTGATTATCACAGATGATCTATTTTCTAAAAGTTGAAATTTGTGTAGTAGTCCATGTCATCAATATGATTCTAATTTTCATCTATTCATTAGATAGTAGAACAAAGTATGGTTAGTAACACCATATTTGTGTAGTGTCCTCAATGTGGTGCTAATTCCACTTTTGTAGGACTATTCCTATTTTCTTGGAGCACTTCACCTATGTCTGTATATCTTATTCCTATGGGCACAAAACTTGTAGCTTTGTGGTATGCCTAAAAGACCAGATTCAAGGTGAAAAACTTAATATTAATTACAATTATAGCATGATTAGTAATTTTTTGTGTGTTAGTAGGATGGATTGGATGTCCTTATCATCCTATTATGTAGAGATTTGCCTACATATTGATATTATGAAGATAGATAAAACCTAATGTAGTTTTCCTACCTAGTGATTCATGTATGCATAAGTGAAAGCTAGAATGAGAGTGTCCTTATATGCCTTGAATGTTTTAGAGCTTTGAAATATTTGAAAATTGGGATTAGGGATGTTGAAGATATTAGTATTAAAAAAATAGGGTAGAATAGGAATCAAATACCTTAATTTTTTTCAACTTTGTCTTTGTTTTGAATAGATTTTACATTTATTTTCCATCTAGTGAATAAAGGTGGATTAGACTTGTATTTATAGGGTTATGTTTCTTGTGCATATAATATAATTATCTGAGGATGACCTTAGGATGGGTACAAATTTTTAAAACTATCCTTTGGGAAGAGTTAGGGCTAAGGATAGTAGCATCCAGTTGGGGACACTAGCCCCATGTGGCTATAGTGTCCCAAATATGGTGCTAATTTTATCTTTGTAGACTACTAATCAAATTATATTGGGTTCTAGGATGATAGCTTTTGAACTATGTTTTGATTTCTTGTAGGTGAGTATGGTCTACTAAATGATTACAAAAACAAGTCTAATGCTCTAAGAAAGGTCTATGTGTAGCCTAGGGATAGGTTAACTCAAACAACACTCTTAACATTAAATTAACACTTATATGTTATTATAATTTATATTACATGAATCAATGTAATATACTATAATTAAATTACATAGTTCTACATTTATTCTAGATGGTTCTAATTCAAAAATATATGTATAATGAGTATTTAGTGGAATCTTGACACTGGATTTCAATTAATTCTAATGAGGATAAATTTGGTAACTTAATATGTATGGAATTTTTAGGAAGATATTTTTATCTATCCATCCTATGGTATTACTTGACTGTTTACATTTTAGGCTTGGAACATGAAATATTAGTTATATTCGATACTACTTATGCTTATTATGCCTCTTTATTTGAGTAGCATGAATGAATTGAAAATTATTAAATAATGGCCAATGTGGTGCAAAGACCTCAATTTGGTGTTTCATTTATAATAATACCAATTGGTAGCATCACCTTAGTTGTTTACAATGAGTTGATGATGTATTTTTGAATAAGAGGGGTTCTTGTTTTTAGGTGAACAAACATGTTTAATATTATAACATTAACCCTTGGTAGTGAAGTTTTTGGTGTGATATTATATTAAATATGGATCATTTAGATAGTGAATAGTCCATGTGAATTGAAAATTTCAACTTAAAATTTGGATGTGGATTAAAATTCATGTGTGAACTTATGAATTATACAATATGTCTTACAAATTAATAAATTTCCTTGGTTATGATTTATCAAAGAAGACTTATCTAATGGTCACTTAAGTGGATGGTTGAATTAATTGAAGGAATTAAATATTGTATGGATCTTAGTCTCGTATCTAATTAAATTAAATGACTATGTTATTAAGAATAACATAACTCTGAACCAAAGGATAAGTAAGCAATGATATAGATGCTAGTCTTCTATTTTTGACTTAAAGATGTTTTACCTATATTGTGTGCATGATTTTATTTTCTTATGCAATTTGTATGCTTATTCAATGATATGTTCACTTGTGTGATGTCATCCACGCTTGGCAAAGTAAATTATGACTTATCTAAACTCAATTATATTATTAATTATTAATTTAGAAATTAGTGAGGCATTATGGTGCAAGGACATCAAGTCAAGGATCATCCCTATGATCCTAACAGGTAGCACCATCTATGATTAAAATGTTTGGGTTATTTATTTATACATTTTGTTTAATTTTAATTAATGATTAGTAATTACCCTATTTCTTAGTAATCCATATGATCATTGTGTATAACGTTAAATGGAAGTAATTGTTTACATATTGGTTACTAAATGAATCATTGGTAAACTAATTGATGTAATATGGTCATATCTCATATTGTGTCATTTTATATGTCAAATAATGGTGGTGTGATGACTCCTAACCCTACGGATAATGTTATAATGATCCAAAGGGGGAAATCACTATAAAGATTAATTACTTATGTGTTGTTCAAAATGTTAAGCTGATTTTTAGTTCATGGTGTTGTGATTGAAATTATCTGATTGTTGATGCTTATCCCCTCATGATATCATAATTTTTTTTAATAAAATCTTAGTATGATGATTATTTTGTATATTGATTTTAGACATTGATTTTGAATGCATGTACCTTCCTTATTTTAGATTAATATGCTTGAATCAATGATGAGAAATTTAACCTTGGATACCCTTACTTATATATCTATGTGGTTTTTGGCATTATCTACTTGCATTAACCTAGGTTAATGGGTGTAAACTTATTGGCACTATAACCATGAATGAATCATTCTAGTCTCTCAAAGTATCAATCCATAACTGTATAAGGTAATCATATGGTTAGGTAGGGTTAAGGATCCCTAGGTGGTTTGATAGGGTATTTATATGCTAGTTTATAGGTTTAAATAGATGCATCTTGCATCATGAAGTTGTGTAACAAGATCTATACACAATTTCATTTTCAAATTTGTAAAGTAAAACCATAATTTTTTTAAGGGGGTGTTATTTCATTATCTTATTAACTTCTCTCAACTAGCCTAAATAACATCTAGTGAATATATGGGGTGGTTTAGGGACACTTATGGTTAGGCTCATTGGGATTGGCAAGGTGGGTTTTTTATTCATTTGTTTTACATGTGGAATATTACTTAGTTGTACTTCTCCTAGATTTAGATTATTTTTAGTAATGATTTTAAAGTGAAGAAGATCAATTGTAAATTTAATTAATTAAGTATTTTATAATTAACCTAATTAATTATATATATGTTTTTCAATTAGGTAATGCAATGCTAATGTTATGTTTAATTTTCATAAATAAATAGTTATATCCAAGTTTATTTATAACTATGTATTAGAGGTTAACATTTTAGATATCAAACTACTCATTATGTTTTCTTTCACATATATAGATTTATGAAACATCATTATGGAATTTATATAATGTGAACATATATCTTCATGAGTTAAATATGTGGTATGGAGTAAGTTTTGTGTTTTAGTCAGACTCATAATTGAATTTCAACTTATTAGGCATAAATTATGAATGTGGATGTATCTCTTTAAATACATTGAACAAGTTAATTTGGTTTTATTATTATATGATTAAGTATGTATAAAGATTTAAGGTTCATAGGATTGCAAAATATTATCAGTTGTCTTACATTAAAAATAAGGCATTGAGTTAGTGGGTTATTGTTTTAGATTAAGGTAAAAGCAGGTTTTGAAGGGACCCCAAAACCCTTTAAAAAATAAAGAAAGATGAAATGATAACGCCCACCAAGAATAAAAATCCTAAAACTAACTAAAAATAGTATCAAAATCAGGTTTTACAGGGACCTAAAACCATAGACCAAAACCAAAATAAAGATCACAGGTTTTACAGAGACCTGGAAACTCAAAATTAGTTTATAAAACTAAGATCCAACTTTCAAAACCAGTTATAACATCTAGCAAAAAGGACCACAACAAAAACAATAGAAACAAAGAAGACCTTACTCTTCTAATTCCAAGATCATCTTCATAGTCTCATTTCCAACCATTGATGTATCATGTATGGATATTGTAGCCAATGTAGCAGCTTCTTGCTGGGCTTTCTTTCTCGAGCTCTACCTGGTCCTATTACTTGGCCCCTCCAGAGATTTTATTTCTTCATTAGCTCATTTTCCAAGGTTAGCTATAGCCACACATATGCTAGAAGTAAACTCCTCCATTTTCATTCTACTTTCCTTGATGAGCCTTCTCAGATTATTCTCATAATCCTTAAGTTTAATTTGAATATCACTCATTTGCTTATCCAAATTATTGATTTTGATCCTATCAGCTTCTTGGTTATGTTGTATTATTTCTACTTTCTTCTTCAGCTCCATCATTTCCTTGTGCATCCATGAATCAACTTGGAAAATTGCATCCGCTTTGAATTTGGCCGAATTCATGAAGGAGATCTTATTATCCCTCTAGCAAGCATCACAACTATCATCTGTACTCTCCTGTGGAAAGGACTCATCCTTTTCAATTTGGTCCTCCCTTTCCATCATTTTCTCCTCTTTTATCTCTGTAGAGTTTTTATGCTGGTCATGATCATCCTTTTCTTTTTCTCTAATCTCCATGGCATTATTGGAACCTAGAACCAAATGTTCCTTTTCTCTTGTCAAAGCTAGATCATCAAGTAAATTATTTGTTTCTTTAACACTTCCCCCCACCACAGTCTGATTATCTTCATGATTAGAATTATTTTGTTTTGTATTGCCCTCTATTTTTTCCCATTCATTTTCTTTCTCAATTTTGTCTTCATTTTCTTGATAACCTTCCAGATTTGAACTAAAATCCCCAGTTTCCGTCCCTTCTTCTTCCTCAACAACATTCTTCTCAAAACTTTTTATACTTTCCCACTCAGATTCCTCTTCAACATTCTATTTTTTAAGACTGGAGGGTTTAGGTTTTACTTTTTCTTTCCCCTTCACCTTTCCACTCTTCTTACACTATGAATCCTTAATTTCATCAGAATAAGGATTTGAGACTATAGCATTGTTTTTGCAATAACCCTCTATAATAAGAATTAGTCCTTCATGCAAAATTGATCGAGATTCCTTCTTTCTATGAGAAAACAAACTTTGAAGCAACAAAAAGCACAAATAGAAAGGGAATGAAATTTTGTCTTTATGCCTAAAATGATTAAGAAAGACAAAATTAAATTTATGAACTCTTTTGCTTCTACCATCTAGGATAAAATACTCATGAATGCACCATAATACGTCTCTCCAGATTCCTTTTATCTACTCTAAATTGAAGAAATCTCCACTCTTTTCCAATTGCTTCTCCTCTGCATCCATTTTTGAGAATTTTTTGTAAGCTGTATTGGAAATACTAGTCTACTTAGAGAACTTAATGCCACCTATGGGGAACCCTGTAACCTCAGTGATGAACTCCTCTGTGAGCTTAACAGTAACACCATGGAGAGTTACTCTATCATCGACCCAGTTCTTGAAGAATGCCATCATAATATGGGGTTTATATCCATGCAACCACTCCATATAACTTATCACTCTCCCTTTCTAAAGAATCTTCCATACATCCTTTATGTCCTTCCATTCTTCACAATGTTTTGGCTCCTACTTCTTCAGTTTACCCTTCATTTTGCAAAACAAACAATATTCCACTAACACCCATACACTGAGAGTAGAATAAAGGACCCAATTGTTTTTTACATGAAATGGAAGTCTCCTATATGCTGGCACATGTGAAATCCATGTTTCATTCTCATAAATGTACCTGTTCAATGAAGGTAATCAATCCACCTTAAGTCCACTCCTTCAAATAATTAATTTACTAATCCAGGCATATATTTCCCTCTTTAGAATGAATTGCATCATAATTGATAAGTGCTTTGAGATTAATGTGCTTGTTTAGTGCATCATGCCATCTCACCTTTTGCCCCATTTGGATAGCATGATTAGCTATCCAGTCCGTAACTCCATTGGATTCTCTATATTTGTGGGATATGGCCACTTTTTCAAACTTTAGAATTAAAGCTTTAATTTCCATCACCGTAGCATCAATAGACCATGAACTTGAGTTTTTGTTATTTAGGATGTTTACTATATTCAAAGAGTCACCTTCTAGCCATAATTTGGAAAATCCCAATTCAACAGCTAATTTAATAGTATACAGGGCTGCAGTAGCTTCAGCAATATGACTATTCAACTTACCAATTGGGATAGCAATGGCATCAACTACATTTCCCATATGATCTCTCAAAATTCCTCCACATCCTGCTCTTCTTGGATTCCCTTTAATAGCTCCATCAAAATTTCCTTCGATCCATCCAGTAGGAGGGACATTCCATTTTACACTCAATCTTGGATTATCAATTTTCAAATTAGGCCTTTCAGATCCTAAGGGGTTATCAAATTGAAAGGTTTGATCAGGATCCCTCTATGATTTAAAATTCTCCTTGATAGCTCTAATAATATTCTGACCAAGCACCCATCCTGGAAGTTCTTTACTTCTACAAATTCTATTGTTTCTTTATTTCCATATACCCCACCATATATGAGGAAGTGTTAGTTTCCAGAAGAAATTAACATCAATATTTTTTGAGGGACAACACCAGCTTTTAAAAGATAGATCCACACTTTTTTTATGTACCCATGTTATACCCCATAAATTAAGGATCTTAGTCCAAACTTGCTGAGTGTAGGGACAATTCAAAAACATATGGTCTCTATCTTCAAATCCACTTTTGCATAAGATACACCTATTTACCACATTTATTACTCTTTTCTATAAATTGTCAAAGGTCAAGATTTTATTTTAAAACAACGTCCAGAAGAAGATATTTATTTTAGGGATGAGCTCTTTCATCCATGCTTGAGACCACAAAGGTTGATTACCCTTTTCCTTTGAAGTAAAGATAGTAGAGACTTTAAATTGTCCACTAGGATCATCATGCCAAATAATCTTATCCTCCAGATAGGGATAAAGAGAAACAACATTAAGAGATAATTGGATGTTGTTGAAGCCTTGACTAACATCAGTTAAATTCACCCATGAATTATTCTACCAATACTGACTAACTAGTATACCATATCTCTACTTACATCGATCAACTAAATCCTTATCTTGGAAATCTTCCATCAAAGGATAATCCTTTAACTAGACATCATCCCAGAATTTCACCTTAAGTCCATTACCAAATTTCTAGGAACATCCTTTTTCTAAAGTTTTTTTGGTCCCCTGAACAGCCCCCCATATGGAAGAGGGACGGATTACATCAGAGTAAGAAAAGAAATCAGAAAGGGATTTTGCATTTAAGAGGTACTTGTGTTTCCATATAGTACTTAGTGGGTTATTTTTATGATTACATAGTCTCTTTTAATTGAAGTTATGAAATTTATTTGGTGACAATATGTGAATGTTGTGTTAATTAAGATGAACCAAGAAGTATATAGTTACAATATGTATGTGTAAGTATATTTATATACTACTTTTTCAAGTTAAGTTTAGCTAATTAATATGAATATATCTTTGTGATATGTTTTCCTTAGACCTTAAAAGACTTTAAAAATATATTAACTTGTAATATTCTATATTGTCAAGTTAGACTATTTGTTAAAGATTGTTTAAAAACTTAAATAAGGTATTAAGGATTAATATCCTTTCATTAAATACTATAAACATAATCATTGTCAAATATGATGTTGTGATTTATTTATGAATTCAAACGTAGTTGGCATGTTAAGCTAGGTGTATGAATTATGAGCACTCTCTTTCTAAATTGATATTATCCTTATAATAATGGAATCAATAAATCACTATTTAAATAATGGGACTATTATGGCAACTTTTTATAATTAATTAGATGTATTAGGTTGAGAAATTTTAAATTAAGGTATAATTAATCTTGAAATAGCTCATGAATGTTAAAAGCTAAGAAGGGTAACTTAAAAGATAGCTTAATAAAATAAATTATTAATTCTATAATGAAAATTCCTATGGTTATGTTAATTTAAGTATGATGTGATTGAGGAAAATATTTTATTCACTTAGAATAACTTATGGAGTGTTAATAATTTTCCTATTCCATTATATAATAAGTAGTTGTCTACCTTGAGGAATTGCTAAAGAGTAATAAATTGAGACATAAAAATTAAGTTGGGCATTGAAAGATAATAAAGAAAAATCAATTTTATTAAAGAATAAGTGAATGATTATAAGCCTTAAGGAATTGGTGTTAAATCTTCACTTAGTCTTAAATATGGTGATCTAATTTGAACTATAATACACTTATTAAGGTTAACTAGTAAACCTATTTATAGGTATATAGAGTTATTTGACATTCATGAGGGAAGTAAACCATATTGTTTTAAGTATGTGTGCATGACATAAAATAAGGTTTGGATAAACTTGATAATAAAATTAATAAGGCTTGTTTTCACTTGTAAATACCAACCAAATGGGTTAATACCATGAGGCTAATCCTACCTTGTGAAATGGAAAAGGTGTTCCAAAATGTAACATAAGCATGGTTGTTGAAACATATTAAGAGGTTTTAATTATTCCAAATTAGAATATTATAATACACTTATACCTTTTATCAACTAAGTAACCCATTAATCTAATCTCCCTAAGCTACCTAGCTTGAGGAAGTACAACTCATCCCATGAATTATTTTGATGTTGGTAATGCATTTTAAAACTTTTCATTACTTTTGTAAATAATACTCCTAATGATCACTTCATGTTGCTTGTGATTTTAGGAATATCTTGATTATACAATCTTAGTATGATGATTCTTATATTAAATTTATTTTACTTTCTACATTTATTTGCTAAAATGTTTTAATTTACTCAATGAGGTATGTACTATTTTATATCTTGCACATGTACTTAGTTAAGTGTATATGTTACTGATGGCTATAATATGAAGGCCAAATTGAATTATATGGATAGGTGTGCATGAGTGTTCCTAAACTAAACCACTTTTATATAAAAACTAAATGGTTAAAATTCTTCCTTAAGAAGTCATTGTTAATTTATGGACTTGGTCTAGTTCTTGTGTTGGATATGACATATCTATGTATATAATTAAATTTTTATGTTAAAATATGATATAAAACCTTTCAAAATATTTTTTAATCTTGATATTATAAAAAATAATTGGTTATTACAATATCTTGTTTTCACTTTGGTGGTACACTCTCTCCCATTCCTTAATTATTAACCCTAAACATGTAAGTTTGTTTCTAAATATTTTCCATCTTATGTATTCCCTCTTCATTTTTTTCATACATATTATCACTCAAACCATGTACCCACTCAATTGGAAGAATTGGTTCAGTGAGATAATGGGGTCACACCCCATGTTGTGGGACTCTTTTTTCCCTTAGTACAAACCTCTAGAGAATTATGACTTTATTCTAATATAAAATCATCTTATTTAGGATCAACATGTAGGATAAAAGAGTTTATGGAAATATACAAATAAACTTAAGTATAAAATATTTTTTGGGGAAAAGAGAGGGGTTGGTTGAAAGGGAAATAATGGTGAAGCACCAAGACTAGGTAGAGCTCCTCTACAAGCCCTCAAGAGAACACTACAAATCTTAGAGGTTGAGAAAATATCACATAGACTCTAAAATCAACATATTAATTACATGAATATTTTTCATGGAGGTGCAAGACACAATAAAATTCCAAGAGGGATTATAAATGATCCACAAGTGGAATATGTATAGACCTATATGCACATATTTATGACCTACAAGAAGAGGCCAATTTAAACGTAGAAGATATGTGGAATTTATGGAAATGATAGGTACAAATATTATCCATAGGAAAATATCAATAGACCATATAACACACACAAAATGAAATAATAAAGGAAAGAGGTGATCTCAATTCTCATTATACTTCATGGCTCAGGTAGTAGAGGGATTGTAGAGATAAAATTTCAACAACATTATTGTGGTTTATAAATTTCAACCCTTTTACAATGTAAGACCTAGGAATTTTTTGGCAATGAGAAGCCCAAAGTTCATTGATTACAATTAGAAATATAGATGTGAGAATTAAATTGAAGATAAAAATTGAGACACATAACCTCTCTACAAATTAGATAGGGGTAGACAAAATTAATCTAGACTTTGACTTCATCCTCATGGCATGGTGATGATTACTTTGGTCTTGAACCTGTCAGCTTGACATCTTCTCTTATTGGTTGGGGATCCACTAATATTTAATCATTCAACAACCCCAATTTAATTTTTAAGCTTTTGTGTGCAAAAAATCATCTATAAATCTCATGGAATTATTTTGGAATATTTTTGCATAATTCTACGTTTTATAATTTCAATGTTGCTCCTTATGAACCTACACACCATGCTTATCATTAAGGTGTTTATTTATCTTGTATGATATAATCATTATCTCTTCATGTTGGTATCACTCACTCTTTAATTCTATTAACTACATTATGAATAATTTTTATAGACTCAATCTTAGTTCATTTTAGTATGCCAATTCTAATTCCTTCTTAGTTATTTATCTTGTAATATTGCAATCATTGAGCCACCATATTTCAATACTAAAAATATTTCTTATGATGTTCATGATGGATAGATAAGATGTAAATTTTAGGCTTGTAAAATTATGATATGGTACCATTTTATTCACATACTCTGTTAGTTAGTCGCATTAGCCATTTAATCTATTAAGCTTTAACCACAATGTATGACCTCCCATGTTATATCCTTAACTACTTCAAGATTTACATTGTAGATATATTAGTTGGTACACATCATTAGTTTATATTTTCCTTACCTTCCCCTAGTCTCTATTGGTTATCTCTATTGATTTCAAGTTGGTGCTATACTATTCATTGGGTACTCCTTCCACTATGTGCTTGGGGCTTACGATATCCATGTAGCTCCTTTTCACTCTTACATTACTTAGCTGAGGATTCAAGTGTAGTGATGAGTTTTATTTTTGTGGTGAAGTGAGATTTTTCCATGTATCATCATCATACTCACCTACTAGCCTAGGGATCTAACATACAATTTGGACTAAATGGAAATCTATAAGAGAAGAGGGCCATAGGATTGTGCCATGTGGCATCATCCTATTATCTCATTAGCCTAGAGGGTTTTAAACTATACAAATGGTTTCAAGACTCCAAGCCACTAGGATTATGACACATAGAAGAATCATACTTTCTTGTTAATTTACATGTCATTGCCTTACTAATAAACTTATTAAAAGTTGACTAAGTCTTTAAAAGATTTTTGAATATGGATGGGATTATTGGGGGAGTAATGCATAGAACTAAGTGACCTTTGAATATAAATTTCTAAGTCCTAATGAGAATAAAAATGACACATGGCACCAGGAAAAGATGAAAAACCATCACACCTTTTCCTCTAACTCATCCAATGTCTTTCTTGCTTCTTCGTAAGATTTATCTTTATGAAATTCATCCTGACTAGTCTTCCTCTTTGGATCTTTTATTTAGAATAAAAGTTCTAACTTTTTTCACAATTTTTTCCTAAGGAAAAGATAATTGATTCTTTATAAATTGGTTGGATTTTTTTCAAGACAAAATCTCCAAAGTCCTCTATAACACACTCTCCATCTACTTTAATACAAAATAGGTGAAGACCAAACCTTTTATGAAACTGGTGAAGAAAAATATATGAAGTATTGATTTATATTTTTTATAAATGTATATTGAAGATTTGAATCGAAAATGGATTCTTCCATTCATGGTGACTAAAAATAGTCAACATTATGGAAACCTCAATAGGTTATTTTCTTGATAAGTAGGAATCTAGTAGCCTTTGAAGTAATTCATTGGGCATGGAATCATTTAGAATCCATTGATATTTCTTCTAACTATGATGAGGCATGAGAAACCCACCCAACCTTAAAAGGAACCAAGATACCTTCAAAATTGACAAACAAATCAAATAGATGTGTTGAATGGTGTTGAGAGAAGAGGTAGATCTAAACTAATATAATTGTACATAATCATTTAGTGGAAATGAAACTATTCTAAAAAATAACATGTGTAAATGGTAAATAGGGAATAAAAAATCTAAAATAATATATACAATGGTGTTCATGATCATCAAATATATTTCTTGAGATGAATCACGTTGATGGGGATGGGTAACACTTCTCTATTTGGCCTTGTGAGCTGGTATGCATTAGCTCACTTACAACTAACTATGGTATATGGGCCACTCCATATAACATAAAAATTGGTATGTTTGCTAGCCTTTTCTCTATATACTCCCCATATGTGTACCAAATTTTATTCATTGAAGCTTTTTTAAGTAGCCCTTTTATCAATTGCTTTCTTCATCTACTCCTATTGAATCTCCATAGTGCACATGGACTATTCCATGAGTTATTTGGGATACATTATATTGGCCAACATTATTATCATGGGGTTACTTTCAAGAAAATACAATTTATGTGCTAGATACAATGAATGCAATTTAATAAATGTGGGAAACCGTTCTTCCCTTCTATAGATTGACATGAAAGGGAAATTTCCTAGAATTCCTTTTGGTTGTATTCGATCATCCCAAATAGTTATCATGAGCTTGGTATGCCATGATCAGTTATTATATTAAATGGTTCACATAATAATCTAAATCAATTTATTATTAATTGACTTAGTTAAACCATTACCTTGGGGGTAATAGTTTGAAGAGGTGCCCAGATGGATGTTATATCTGACCACCCATTTGTTGATCTTGGGTCCAAGGAAAGCAAGTGAATTATCTATAAAATAGTATCAGGGACATCAAATCTTGGAAAAATGCTTTCATAAAAGTCTAGAGTGGAAAAATCATTATCTTCTATGAATAATATTTCCTCCATCCACCTTATTAAGTAGTTAGTTTCCATGAGGATCCACTTGGTTTATCACTTGATGGAAAATTTATCATGCTAATGAATTTTAGGAGCCACTACATAAATATTTGATCAACTTGTATTTTGTGTAGGGTTAGGTATGCCTATTTATGTTTGCCTACAAATAAGGTGTAAGTTTTACAAATTAAAATCCATGTATGTGCATACTTAAATAGAGTTGGCTAATAAAATCTAGCTTGCATGATTGTCATAGAAATGGTCTTGAGAAAGTAATGGCCTCCTAATGGTCCATAATATAATTTTTCTAGGATATTATTTACCTGATCATATTCTATACATCATTGGAGAACTATATTAATGTATCTTCTTAAAAGTGCACCACTAAAAAACACATAAGGAATGACTTTTAATCTAAAATGATTCTACTTGGATATATCCAAACCATGAGGATACACACCAATCTAAAGAAAGATCTTCATGAACTCAGTCAATCTTGATGGGGTGACTTGGTCTTCTTATTAGATCTCATGTAGTGAAATAATAGATAGTATTCATTCTTCACATCCTCTTTTATTTGCTCACATAGTTCTTTGCCTTCACGAGCTTGGTGATTTAGATGTCTATGTCATATTTCATCACCTTTTTGGCCCAATCAGATCTCTTCTCACTAATGTATTTATTGAGTAATAATTCCTTTATACTTATGTATGAGACCATGAGCTAGATCTTGTTATTGGAGAGCATGTGCCTAATCTTATTAAGTTATCTTATTAACACAAGGGTATGATTATCAAAAAAATTATAGTGTAGCTACAAATTATTATGTGCCTAGATAGAGAAAGTGATAGGCTACTCTAGTTGGTCATTGTTATACTACACAAAACTAGCTAAGATGAATCTAGTTATGCTAAATGCATAAAGGATTAAATCCTTATCATAATCTAGTTTTATCAAAGTAGTATTTACTAGGATTACATGCTTGATAGCCTTAAAACTTCTTTGGACTTCTTGGGTCTAGTTGAGTATAGTTATCTTCATGAGCATTATTGTGAGGGTCTTGAAAAGAGTTGAGAAACTCAACACAAACCTTTTGACAAAGGTTTATTTTTTCCAATAAGCTTTGGATACCCTTCTTATGACCTAGGAGAGGGAGTGATAGAATGGACTCAAATTTTTTGGGATCAATTGTGATTCCCTCTATGGAGATGATGTGTCCTAATATTTTACCTTCATACACTATGAATACGTACTTGATTGGGTTTAGAGAGATCTTAAACTCTTAGCATTTTTCAAATACTTGCTTTAGGTGACTTAAATGATCCACTATGTACTTGGATAAAATAGTTATATCATCAAGGTAAAATAAGATGATATTATTGAGGAGTCCCTAAAATTCCATATTTATGGCCCTCTAAAAGGTAGCTCCTATGTTTATCAAATGAAAGGGTATCCTTTGGTATGAGAAGGTATCCCACTGAGTGGTGAATGTTATTTTAAATTAATCTCACTCTATCACAAGTAATTTGTTATAGCCTAAATAATTTTCCAATAGTGAAAACATTTCCATGGCTGTGACTATTTTTAGAATTTTCTCCATTGGTAGGAGGGGGTAGTGATCTTTGATGGAGGATTTGTTATAGTGCCTAAAGTCTATGCACAAGAGTATTTATCCATTATTCTTATGCACTAGGACCATATTGGCTAACCATGATGAATATTTGATTAGAAATATTATTTTGACCCTGATGAAGCTTTGCGATCTCCTTTCTCATTAAGGGATAAAGCTTAGGGTTAAGTGACCTGATTCTACCTAACTGGTCTAGTATTGGGATCAAGATCAATCATATGTTTGGCTAAGCCTATATCAAAGCCTCTGGACTCTTGGTAGCTCCATGTGAATATATCATCATATCTTATACTTGGTTAATAAATTCTTTGACTTCAGATGGGGATCACACCTTACCAACTTTTAGGAGCCTACCATCATAAATGGCCATTGGCTTGAAGATTTCCTCCTTCACCATCATGTTTCTCTTTTTACCCTTGAAATAATCATTAGAGTTAAATAAGTTCTCTATCATGACCAATACTTTAGGTAGCTTGTTTCCTTTTAATTGGATGATTTAATCCTCATATAATGTCTACAACCTAAAATATTTTTTGATAGAAAACTCTACCTCTTATTTTATAAAATTAATTGTGTACTTATCATTCTCAAATACTTACCAATTCACATAATTATTAGGCACTATAGGTTTGACTATAATCTTGACATGTTGTCTTAAATCTCTCACAACATCAATAAGGAGCTTATATTGAGATCCAATAATTGTAATCTTATATGCATCATTAGTTTTCTTCCTCAACATAACTTATGTGTTAAAAGCATCAAATATTTCAATGATATCCTAGACTCTATATTTATAATCCTTTAACAAGATGTTCTTATATGCATTTTGGGTTCTCACCTAATTTACAATGACCTTGATATCTATTTTAGTTTCTTAATTATTTTATTTTATGCCAACTAGATGCCTTGGATCAATGCCTCACATTCATCTACATTATTAGTGTAACTAAATTTCAATCTAAATGAATGAAAGTATTTATCTTTTTGAGGAGAGATCATCATAATTCCTATACTTAGACTATTTCTAATTCTACATCCATAAAAATATAGATTCCATATTCTTTTGAGGTCTTATTACATTTTTATGAGGTTTAGAATAATAGATTTATCCTCAAGGATGTAGTAATTACCCAATATTATTTCCTTCATACAATCATATGGATAAAATACATAAAGCTCATTATCTTAGTCATCCAGTGTTATATTTGGGGCTTCTTCTAAAGGTGTGGTAGTCTCATGTAGGATATATCTTCAAAGGCATGCATTATATAGTTAATGTCAATTATATTGGGTGAGTATGGTTTTATATGATCTCTAAAACTAGACTCAGCCTTGATGGTCACCTTGGTTCCATATCTAGTTCTCAACAACACGTGTGAATAGTTAGATGATAAATACCTACCCAATTTTGTAGTGAAGTCTCTTGTAATACAAATGGAAAAAAAGGAGGTAGGTATATACCAAAGATGCCTTGGGTAATAGAAAGGCTAGTGCATGTATGCAAGGTCAATTCTAAGACTTTAATAACCCTTACAATTTTTATAGTTATTCTATTTAGATTAATAACTCCTTTTTTAATTGGGCTATATGCTATACCTAACATATAAATGATGTTATTAGGCATGGTTGAGATATGTACACCTAAATAAATCATATAATTATGGATAAGGTGCTTACCTATGATAAAAGAGATATATAATTATGGTGGTTTCTTGATTTTACCAATATCTCCTTCCCTTAGTTGAGAAAATATTGTAAAAATGGTTGTAGAGGTCTTTGCTAATTAATGAGGATGAAAGATCTTAAATTATTCTTGTAATAAATTCCTTTGAGAAGGTATGGTCATCCCCTACCACATAATCATGTTCAATCTTGTTTTATTCATTTGTTTCACTATGTTGAAGGGAATTTGATTCCCTTTCATCTAAAACTTAGATAACAACCTCCTCCCTGGTGTTTTAACTAGTTTGTGGTTGATTCTCCTTTTGAATAAGATGATTTGTTTATGATTAGATGGTAACAAGAGAAACTTTATCCTTGGAAACTTCATGTAGAACTTTTGAAGTATAATTTTGGCCTACTAAGGGAGATTTATTTCCCTTCATCACCCTTATTTTAAAACTTATGTTGTAAGCCACTGGATTGATGGTTCAATTTAGTACTTGGATATGATTAATGCCAATGAAGTCAATCTCCTACCAATTTAAAAAATTAGCTTCATCCACTTTCATTTGGACCTCTTCATGAAATTATTCCATTTTTGAAGATGATTCTTTAGTTGATCCCAAGGGTATGATATACTTTGCACCTTCAAAACATGATTATGTACCCTATTTACGTAGGTAGCTTTATTAAGTGGTTGATTCCAAGGAAATAAAAACTCATAATATTGGGTTACATTTATTTAATTGGAAAAAATGCTCTAGATGTGCTAACAATATTATAATTTTGTGTACTGAGCAGTCTAGAGTAAGTGAGTTGGCCTTGGGCTTGTGTATTATTTTGATAGGGCATCTTAGCATGTTGGAAAGATTGATTAAATGATTGGTACGATATATTATATTGGTCTTATTATATTTTTAAGGATATTAACTCACTCATAAAACAATACAATAATGACTTAACTTCATATAGTTCACTAGGAGGAGTGATAGTTGCAGTTGTTGGACTCATTGTAATAAGGATAGGAGGTAAAGAGCATTGAAAAATAGGATGAATAAGGTGTAATTATAGAAACAGAGTTATGAGACACCTTATACAAATACTTCCATCATAAATTAGATAATTCTCATCCCTAATATCAATTTCATATGCATTAGAGAGTAATACTTCTCCCATAGATTGGACCATTACAGCTATATCACTATTTAGAGTCCTCAGATAATATACAAATATAATATTTGGAATTATCTTTAAAAAGGGTGGTATTATATCCCAAACTCTCTATAATATAAAATTAAAATCAACCATCAGCTCATGTGGGTATCTCTTAATGGTGGTAAAGACAGGTGGTCACTCTTTTCTTCAAATTGCTTTCATAATTTTTATCTTAGCGTGTCCTAGCTGTGAATGGAGTTAGATGTCAGACTCCTATATCATTGGAGGGATTTTAATTTTAAATAAAATGGAAGTATCCTTAATGATACATTATCCTTGGTGAGATTTTGGACCAAGAAAATATTGGTAATATCTAGTATGTGCTTTTTACGGGTGGTTGCATTCTCACTAGTAAAACATGATAATCTCTTAAGTGTTGAAAATAAAATGTAATCATATTGAGATATAAATAAAGGAATAACTACCTTAAATGCTATAAACATTTGTTTTATTTGAAAATCCATTAAAGGAATAATAAATAACCTTCCTCTAAATAGGGGAAATGTACCAAAATGAGGGGTAGATTGAGTTGTTGGGGAAGATTGCCTTGAATTACTGTCTCTCCTAACAGGAGATGAGGATAATATAATTCTTATTATTATATAAGGTACATGAAATTAAATATAATGAAAATAATACCTCTTAAATATGATCTTATTGATCTTAGCATATAGATTAATCATTGATCTTTGCAAACTAGAAATAATTAGATTATCCAAGTGATCTATAGTGTATATTCAACATTGTTGACTAAGAGAAACACCAAGCTCTAAGATAAATATTTCTATTAGTCCCATTAGGAATTTAAAAAACTATTTTAACTCAAACCATGCAGGTTTTTAATTTGAATTGGTTCAATAAGACAATGGGATTGTCCCCTAAGTTATGGGACTCTTGTGCTCCATATTATGAACTTGTAGAGAAGGATGAATTCCTTCTAATCAAAATGCATTTGATTTAGGATTAGCATGTAGGCCTAAAATATATGAATGAAAATATATAGCTAATCCTAAGTCTAAAATATTTTATGGGGAAAAGAGAGAGGGGTTTATTTAAAGGGAAATAATGATCATGCATGAGGACTAGAAAGAGTAGCTCTACATGCCTTGAAGAACACACTACAGATCTTAGAGGATGATAAAATATCATAGAATCCAAAATGGACATCATAATTTCATGAATATTTTTCATGGATCTACAATAAATCATATAATGCCAAGAGTGATGACAAATGATCCACAAGTGGCATCAACATAGACCTATATGCACACAATGTATGACCTACAAGAATAAGCCAAGTTTTACAATAGAGGTTTTGGGGAATGGATGAAAATGAGAGGGATGAATATTATCAATAATAAAATATCAACATACAACATAATGCAAATATAATGTAATAATAAAGGAAAGAGGTGAAATAAATCTTATAAAAATGTAAGGCCCAAGTAGTAAAGGGATTATGGAGGGAAAATTTTAGTAGCATTACTATTTTTAAAAAATGTTGATCCTTTAAGATTTTATAATAAATGTGAATCCTATGGGTCATTTATTACAATAAATAATATAACTAAGAGAATTACATTGAAGATTAGAAATTAAAAAACAATCTTTCTCCAAATTAGATAGGGGCGGCCAAATGTAATTAGGACTCTAACTATATCCTCTAGGCATGGAAATGATTACTTCAAGATTAAACTTATCAAATTGACATCTTATCTTATTTGTTAATGATTAACAAATATTTAATATTTCAATGGCCATAATTAAATTTCTAAGCTTTTGTGTGTAATAATGTGGCTATAAATATCATAGAATTACTACCTTGGAAGATTTTGTCATAATTTTGTCATTTATAATTTCAATGTTGTAACCTATGGACTTCCACACCATGTTTATCATTAGGATGTTTCTTCATCCTATATGTTGTGTTCATGATCTCATCATATTGGTCTCACTTAAATTTTAATGTTATTGTCTTTATTACAATTAAATTATATAGACTAGGGCTTAGCTCATTTCATTATGCCAATTACAATATCCTCTTGAGTCATTTATCTCATAATCCTATGATACTTGATCTACCACATTTATATTATACAGATATTTCTTATGATATTCCTAACGTCTAGATGGGTCATCAATTTGAGGCTTGGAAACTAATGACATGGCACAATTTCATTCACCACCTTCTTTGTCACTCGGCTCTATCAACCCTTTAATCCACAAATATTTGGACACAATTTATGGCCTCTCATGTCATATCCATAAATAATTCAATATTTGTGTTGTATATCTATCATTTGGGCCACATGAGTATTTTATATTTTCCTTCCCTTTACCTAGGCTCTATTGGCTATCTTTATTGAATTTGAATTGGTGCTTTATTATTCACTAGGCACTCCTACTGCTATGTTATTTGGGCATACCATATCCACATGGATCCTTCTCACTCTTAAAATGTTTTGTTTATAATTCAAGTGTAACATTTATTTTTTTTCTATGGTGAAGTGAGATTTATCCACCTAGGATCATCCTGCTAACCTATTAGCCCAAGGATCTAACATACTTTTTGGGCTATAAAAAATATTTGGGAGATTGGGATTGTGCCACAAGGGATCATCCTAATAACCCTCTATCTCAAAGTCTTTTAAAATTTACATATGATTTTGGGTACTCAATTTATTGGTATTATAACACATATAAGCATCTTGCTTGCATGCTTAACTGCTACTTTTTTGACATCATTACCTTTCTTAAAAATTTAATAAGTCTTTAAAATAATTTTGAATAGGTTTGAGACTATTAGGAGAGTGACACATGGCACTAGATGACCTTTGAAGATAAATGGCTAACTCCCATTGACTAAAAAATTAACATGTGGCACTAAGAGAAGATAGAAAACCTTCGTAAGTTTTCCTTTAATTCACCCAATAATTATTTTTCTTCTTCACAATATTTTTATTTTCAACATTCATCCTAACTAGTCATCTACTTTGGAAATTTTGTTCAGAATAAAAGTTATGAATTTTATCAACAATTTTTCTAAAGGAAAAGACTTAGATGTTTATTTGTGAAGTGGTAAAAATTTTTATTCAAAATAAAAGTTTCAAAACCCTTTTAAACACTGTCTTTGAATAATTCACTATAAAAGATGCAAAGACCAAACCTTTCAAAAAACTTGTGAAGCAAAACCTATAAGGTATTGGTTTTTCCTTTTGAGACTTAACCATTTCTTAAACTTGGATTGAACCTTAAAACCTTCATGACTAGTAAAGCTTTGAACTATAAATGGATGTTACACTTCATGGTGACTAAAAATAGTCAACAATACATATTATCATTATGACATCATTATCTCCTTAAATTTTGGAGTAGAAGACACATCTTTGAATTGTTAATATATTCTCTCTCTATCATTATATTATATATCTATTATTAATTTTTTGGACATTGAGTTTTATATTATCCCTTTTTATGGGCCAGTAAGTCATATTTCTCCCATTCATGTTTTCATGTTTCAAATTGTTTATTGGGCATCTAGTTTTATTTATACTTCCCATGTATTTTTAATCTTTTTCGTTAGATTTTTTAGTTCTAATTTATCCTTAATTTTGTTGTTTTTTTATCTTCCCCTATTATCATTTTATTCCTTGGATATTTTGGTTTTAATTCAACATTATTAATCTCAACCTTTTGATTATTTTTGGGTTTCATTGTTTTGAGATTATTCCATTTAAATCCATATATTAACCATAATGTATGCACACATAACTTTAATTCCATTTTTAGTCTTATATTTTAGGGTTTCCAAATGCAATTTCTATTCTCACCATGGTTAAAACTAAACACAATTTTATAGGGAATTATCAATTTAAAACATGTCATGGGTTATGACCAATAACACCCCTTGACATATTTTATAGTGTAGTATCTTATTATGAAGTCATATTGACAAAAATGGGAAACATATAAGGCATAAAATATTATGTGACACATTGTCATGTTTAAAAAATATTTTTACACAAAAATTTTAAGTACAAATTATTTTAATATGTACATAAAACACCACACCTCATGAGTTCAAGGTTATGATAAAGTCTAAGTATATCTTCATAAGGAATGCTTAAAGGGTATACAGAATAAGTATAATTATTTGTGTTATGGTCTATACACCATCTTATACATAGTTAGAGAGAATACATTTTTATTTTACCTACCATAGTATGTGGGTTTATATATTATCTTCATCATGTATACTTTTAATTAATACTAAAATCCTCTTCTTGATCCAATACAACATCCTTCAAATTTGGATCTAAAATATACCAATATAGTGCCCAAGTATCAGATTATGAAAGTGAAAACAACATGTACCCAATAAGACACACATAAATTATTCTAATAGAATAAGGGAGGGAAATACATAAATTATGATAAGTGATACAAAATTCAAAATTTTCATGTCTTGTTTTCTTATCTAATTAATAGTGCATTAGGATCCATTTTTTTTTTTAAATGGAAAAGTACATGTATGTAGTTTCCATATCGTTACACACACTTTTCAAAGTATTAACCTCTCTCCAAGTTTCCATGATATGTACCATAGGGATAATGACCTAATGTATAGTAAATTTTGCACTTGGTGGTAAGGTACGCAGTTTATGAATGTGTGTAAATAAATACAATAAGTATAAAACCAATAACACAATTAAATAAAAAAAAATTATGTGTATAAAATAAAATTCTATTCAGTATTTAGAATATGGAAATTAAAGATATGTAAAATATCTAGTAATTCTATAAAAAAAATATATTATTATTAGGAAGGTATAACTGTCATTTATAATTTATCTGGATGAAATGAAAAAGAATGCAAATAAACATATGTGTTTGAAATTTAGATCTAAATTATTATAATAATCTCTTTTTGGTTATGTGTGTTTCTCTCATATTTGTCTCTTGTGTATGTGTATGTGTATTCATGATTATTATGGTTATAATACATGTTTATAGACAATAATGAAAATAATAAATAACAATTTATTATGATTCAAAAGGTGGCATTTTATATTTTGGCTGTGTGATGGTTGAAATAATGCTTAAAATTTGATCAATTCAAAAGGGTGGAAGTTTATAGTCTAGTTGTATGATGGTTGAAATTTGGATTCCATTTGGGAAATTTAATTTATATGGGTGTGGTGATGTTATAATAATTATTGAGGAGTAATAAATCTAGATAATTCCATTTATAATGCCACATAAAAGAAAATATTTGACACATGGATGTTGAGATTTCATAGAAATGCATATATGTACTTGTAAACATAGAGACTTATGTGGAATGTGAGATTATCCTACAAAAAATCATGAGGATACTATAACTAAACCCATGCGAGTTTATTTTACCACTAATAAAAATTCTGTGTGTGAAGCTTAGTATTATGCACATAGTGAAATAATTATTCACAAAAATGAGGAGCTATTACTGACACTAAAATAAGACTATTTTCTTGTGAGAAATCCATGAGATTCCAAATGTGAAAGGATCCAAATGCACTTTAATAATTACTCAAACTAAAGTGTCTAATTAAATTACTAATATGTTTCACAACAATTGAATAATATGTCACAAAATTAAGATCATAATAATAATTGATGAAAAAGTATAATAATTGTTAAATATGACTAGGCCACTTCAAGGGGGAAACATCCAAAATAATGTTATAGGAGAAAAATTCATAACATGATTATCAAATACTAACCACTACCTCACATATATACTCTTATTATACATGGTTATTCCATAGGTTGACCTCACTAAGAACATAAATAAATGTAAAAACATAATATTTATTATATGTACTCCACAAGTCCTCCACAAATATCCATTGAAACACTATAGTTAAGGGTGTAACATACCCCTCCCATTTAAAAAAAGTATTCCCTTAATGTTCAATAAAATATGGATGTTGTTTCAATAAATATTCATCCTCCCATATTTCATATTCATGATTCATATTATTCCACTTGATCAAATAATCCTTAATTTCTTTTATTTGCAACCTTTTATTGTATGTGTGAAGTATCTCCTCAGGTTCTAAAATGACTCTTCCTTCTTCATCTAGTTATAATAACTAAATTTGGGTTTAAAATCTATATCCAACAACATTTTTAGGAAAGATACATTAAATACAATATGTATGTGAGTGGACTAGGGTATATCCATCTTGTATACCACATTTATATTTTTTTTTCAAGATCTAATAAGGGTCATAATACTTAAAAGAAATTTATTTTATCCTTTTTTTCTTCAAAGTCATATACTTATATGGATATAATAACACAACTAATTAATCACATAAAAAAAAAATATATCTCACTATAATATTGATCCACATATTACTTCATTTGATTATGTGCCATTTTTAAATTCTATCTCAAACTAACTAATAACTCATATTAATTTTGAATGTGATATTATAAAAATAAAACATTGGGATTAACCTTAAAGGATGAATGTTAAGAATAATCATTAATGTTGAATTTTCCATTGATGTCTAAGGTGCATGATATCATGATGTATTAATGATAAAGAGGTAAGTTTTATGGATTAGAAGATGTATTGCGTGAGTGCAGAACATTGAGGACCAAGAGGATGTTTTGAGTAGTTCATAGATCCTTTGGTGATATTATGGAGATCTAATTTATCCTTTGGAGAGAGGAAAATGCATAATCCTATCTTAGAATAACTAGATCATCACTGCATCTCATCAAGGTCAAAGTCAAAGGTTATGAATATGCTAAAAACCATACAACATAGTGAGTTAGGAAGATCCTTGGTCAAGCTCTAAATATTTGTATAAGCAGCTTTAAAGATGATCAGTCGAGCTTTGAAGATCTACATAAGTAACTCTAAAGATGAAAGTCTAAATAATAGGTTTACTGAGAGAGGTTGTTTGAGTTTATAAATATGGTATTGAGAGCATTGATAGTAGTTAGAAGGTTAGCTTCAAGACCTATTATGATTTACACATCAAAGGACTAGAGATCTAAGAGAGAGATTATGGCTAGATTGGGTATGAAGATCAATTTCCAAGTTAGGTGTGAGTATGTGTACATTGACATAGATATGCCATGTTGTTTCAATCATGTTGACCAAGTTTTAGGTCAAAATTTTAAGGTTAAGGCATATAAAGTGCTTTAAGGTCTCTCAAGTGTAAAAAATGAAGAGTGGTCTACCTAAGAGGGTTTTTCAAGTTTTCATTTTAATGTTAAACATCTAAATGAAAACTTGAGCTATTCATGGTAGATGGGGAATGTTTTTAGCTCAAATTTCTAAGCATTGGTTTAGAGAATAAGGGGATAAGATTTATTAATGATCGTTAAGACTATAAGATGGTTTAAACCCTCAAAGAACCCTAATAGTGACCTTATGTGAAATAAAATATTATAAAGTGTTCAAAATAGTTTGGTATGGCTATAAAAATTATTGGAGGTTGTATTAAACTCTCTCAGGCATCTCTAGGTGTGATTAGTTTGTCAAGTGTGTGATTAGACCCTATAGGAAAAGCCTTATTTATCAAAAATTTGTTGTAGCAGAGAGAGTTGACCAAGTCAAATTAGTAAAATAGTTTGAGTATAAATGTGTGCTAAACTAGTCATATAGGTTGACCTATTGCTAAAAAGGGTTAATGGTGCATACAGTGAGAAAACTAGGTAGAAATGAGAAACTAATTAGAGATGTAATATCATGGATTAGGTAAATATAATTTTGCATGAATATGTTTTAAAATTAATATAAGACATTTTCATGTTAGATATATGATTTGGATATAATTTGATACGATTGAAATGTTGCTCATAAGTTGACTTGTCTAGTGAAGATGAGATAGTGAAGGTGTAATTACATGAGATTGGTTTATAAAAACAATATTATAAAATAAACATGGTATATCTATATCTAATATTTGTATAATAATATAATAAGATCATATAAAATCATTGGAATTATTTTAAAATGGTCATATAGTTGTTGTAGGTCATTTTCACCATGACTAGTCTTCAAGGTAAACTAGTAGTTTTGTGTAAGAAGATTGTAATGATGGGTTTGAGAATCTATGCCATGATTTGACATATATAATGCACATAATTATATTTTTTGTTAATTTATGATCTATCCATTATTGTTATCATCTTGGAAGTCAGTGTAAGAGGTTGGAACATTGAAGCCAAAATGGCTCCTTTGGCGGAGGAAAAATTATGAGAGAGAAAGTCAATAGATTGGTCTCCAAGATTAATAGTTTCGGTTATAGATTATGAATTATTTGTTTGAGGTTGTTATAGGTATTTTAGAATATAATGTTCATAATTTAATTCCATTAATTATGTTTAATTATGTGTTAGAGGTTCATATTTCCTTGACTGTGTTTTGAATCCAGTTAGAAGTTTAGACTAATCATCTTGCATAGAAGAGTTTGAGCCTGTATACCTTGAGTTGAAGAATATAATGAATTTTAGGTAACCCTGAGGTCATTATACTTATGTATATGTTAATTTTTTCCATGGTTTTGTGGAAAAATTAGGTGTATGCTTTAGTTTTTCAAGATAGATTTTCTATGTATGCATAGGCCTAATGTGAACAGTGTTTTTGAGAAGAAGTTCAAAAGGTGGTTGAACCTAAAAGGTGTTTTGGACATAAATTTAAATGTTGTAAGTTATATTTGAGTTAAATATGAAGTTTTATTATTTTTTGTGGATTTTTCAATAATTTTGAGAAATACAAGTGTAATGTATGACTAAGAAGGCCTAATGGGTCTCCATGAGACCTAACGAAGGAATATAGCCTGCTAAGTTATGACTTACCTAATGTATTAGTTGATTCATGAATGTAACATGTTCTATGACATATTTTGAAGGTAATCAAATTATTCAAGTGTGCATGGATCACCAAGATGTGTGATATCAAGTGACTTGTATAAAATGAAGGCTAATTAGGCCTATTTGTGTGAGTTAGAGAAAGGAGTGTGAAAGTGAATAAAATATAAAAAAGAGGAGTAGAATGAGGTCATGTAGACCATAAGATGGGTATCATGAATATATAAAAAAAGGTATGAATATAAATATCAAGTTAATATGACCTAATCAAGTCAAAAAGAGGGATATTTGAGTGAAGAAGGCTAGAGGCTAATTTAAGAGAAAAAAGTGTGTGAAGATATGAGGAAGAAGATCATCATGTGTTATATGAAAACAAAGGTATTATGAATGTGATGAAGTTTTTTATGTGGATGATTTGGTGATGATTAATATATCAGTTTGGTGCCTCATTATAATTTGGTACTTGGTAAATCCTAACTAAGTTGGTACTTATCTAGTTGGGTTTGGTGATCTATGTGAAGTGGGTGATTCACTAAAATTGGTGGATGAGTGGGTGTTGAGTCATCATAGTATTGATTGACTAGGTTCTTGATCAAAAAGGGGGTTTATGCCTCATATCAAGTAGGTGACTACTAAATCCAAGTGGGTGCTTAGTGAATTTATGGGTTTGTGCTCCTTTCTATGTTGGTGGTCAGCTAAAGATTGTTTTATTGCTTTATAGGCCTATTTATCTAAAATTTATTTCAATGCATTTTATACCCTATGAGGGTTTCCCACTTATATTATGTGTTATGGTTGTTTATGCATTTCTTTGGTTTATTAATGCTTTATTCATGATTATGAAAATTGGGTTGATATTGCTTGATGAATGGTAATGAACTAATGGTAAAGTGAAAAAAAATACATCAATATCACTGATTCACCCAACCCCTATCAGTGATTTTTATTCAAATAATTCATATTGTATCATGGTCCTTTAGAAAAAACCTAACAGATGAAAGGTGATCCTAAAAGCACAAAATGACTAAGTAGTTAAAGAAAGAGAATCAAGAATTGAAATCAGTGGTCAAAAAAGATAAGAAGATCATCTAAGATCTTGAAATTCACCTACACTATGTGAAGGAAATTCTATATGGAAAATGAAGCCATAGGAAAAGAAGAGATCACATACCACATCAATCAAGAAGTATGTCTAAAAAGAGTAGGGTTATTTTCTATTAGTGTCAATGTGTTACAAATATTGTAAGATTTTATAAGATCATATTGAATAATTCCTCAAGTCATAACAAAATATTGGTATGGAGACCAAATAAGGTGATAAATATTCATGATCAACTTATGGATCAAGGTGAGCTAATTTCTAGGTTGAGATAAAGAAGAAGAAGGATGATGTAGACACAAATCTAGAGGTGCTAATCATAATCAAGAGGGACCTAGAGAAAGACAAGAGAGGTATTTGTTCTCATGTGATTGATCAAAGTCATAAGGTTGAAGATTTGATTGATAATAATAATTATGAGAAGGTGAGTCATGATCAACTCACAAACAAATGTGAGTTATTTTTTACTGAAGATCATAAGCTAGATTTGAAAGAATATCAAAAGTATTCTTTTTTGTCTTAGAAGGATGATGATGAGGACAAGTAAAAGGTCAAGCCTAAGTTAACACATAATATTTTCAAACTTTTATCAATTAATGATGTTATATATCTTGTAGTAACCCATCTAATCTCAATATTTCTAAGTGCACTCACTAAGAGGTGCATTAATAAAGGGGTGGGTAGACCATTGGTGATTCATAGGATTATTATCCCTTTTTCCCACTTATTACCAATCCAACTAGATCCTAACAACATTCCCCTAATCTTTTACTCATATTTTACATTCTCCTCTAGTCTTTTATGAACTCTATTAGTCATTTCCATAACCTAAACCCCTTTTTTATAGTTTACATGAATATGTTAGATATGTCAACCTTGTATTCTTATTAACAAAACTTATTTAAGGTCTAAGTCAGCCCTTGGTTGACCTAGTCTATAACCTAATGAGTTTTTATCAATTAAAATACTAGGTAAACTAGGTCAACCTTGTCGACCAAATTTTTTTGAAGGGTTTAGGGTTAGATCCTCTTATATAAACACATAATTTTTTACCATTATTAGAGAGTAAGCAAGGGTTATTATTCATTTGTGCCTATTTACAATATTCACCTCTATCATTATAATTAAGGAGTCTTAACTTAGGGTTTCTAGTTGGAGAAGTATTTATGGGTTAGCCTTTTATAGTGATCCTTATAAACCACAACAACCTCTTACAAAGCAACTTTGGCCAATGGAGAGATTGAGTCCTGATGGGTTTGTATTCTAAGTAAGTATATATAACTTTATTCCTCCCTTTGGTAGATAGAATTAGCATAAGTAATGGCTCTATATATATATATACATTATGGTCTTACCTATACATAGCTTAATTAGGACTCTCTTATGCATGTTTTATTTTATGTTTACTTACCCCCACTTTATGCCACAAGATTTGGTGAGCACTAGATAAGATTTTGATTTACTTGTTATTAGTATAGTGAATATGAAAACATAGGACATAGTTAGGGTTATTACATAGTTTTTATTGACTAGAGGATTTATAGCACTCCCTATTAAATATTATTCTGGTAATAGATCCCTTGATTAGGTCTAGTGGATCCATATTGGTCATGACTAGATTATCTAATGTATCCTTAATCTAAAGTGTAAGTAGGATCTATCTTCTTTGAGCTAGGATTGATTTATAGATCTAATGTATTTATCATTGCATACATTATGATGAACCTGATGTGAATCAAACCATTTTAGGTTTTCCTTCATGTGTTTCATTTATATAATTTTATTATTTTTATATATTTATGATACTAAGTTGACCAGGTTGATATAGTTCTAAATTTAGTGTACATGGTTAACATATGGTCACATAAAAATGACTTTGTTCTTCTATTTATGTCTTTATCAAATATAGGTTATTGGATCAAATAGGTCAACACAGTACTTTTATTTAGTTCTAGATAGAAGACTATGTCAAATAGGTCAACTTAGTCTCTTATTCAGTCCTAGAATAATGAACTATGTCAAGTAGGCTGACTTAGTATTATAGTTAGCATATAAATAAAAAATAGGTCAACTAGGTTGTCTCAATAATCTTGATAATATTCAACAAATAATCTTTCAATGAACTACATCAACCTATTAAACTTAGTTGGTAGAACTTGAAAGCAACATTCAAGGCACTTAAATAGAAATTTTACAATCTTCAACATCTCCCAACCCAAGGTTCCTTTCTTTTTCTCTTTCAATTCTATTCAGTTTTATAGTTCTATATTGCACAAGTTTGTAGTCTTTAAAACTACAATCCTACAACAAACTAGGTCAACCTAGTGGACCTAGTTCTATAATGTGTCTTATGTCTAAATGACTAAGTCAACTTGGTTGACTTAGTCATTAAGGAATCTTGATTCTACAGTACAGTATTGACCCTATCATCTATATTCTATAATTTTTTCATATAATGTCATCTAAACCAACTTTGTACCATTTTTAATTTGGGAATTAATAACTATATGCTAGTAATTAATTCACATAATCATTTTTAATTGTTTGCATGTTTAGAGTAGTTCACATAGTCTAATTATGTGGTTTTTCAAATACCATTTAGTTTTAATATTTTTATATTTTTACACACACTACCAAATCACATAATTTCAAAATGCATTTAAACATTTGTCTACCCAAGGCCTACCTACTTGGATTTTATCACCAAGGGGGAAGTAGACTTGGTTTTCTAGCCAAGTATAAACATGTGGTTAATGTTATATATTGGAAAAGAACTAAAACCCCTTATCATTGAGGGATTGTGAAATGATGTGGTAAGTTTGAATATCAAGCTACTATCATTGCCAACATATATCCATTTTAGCATAAAAGTCCTCAAACCATTCATATAATTCTTTCTTGAATCTTATTTTAAGCTAAATTCCATATCAAACTTAAAATAACACTTTATAATAATCTAAAAACACTAAATATGACCATGTGGTTAGCATTTAATTTTCACTTGATTGTTTTCTCTCTATTCATTGTTTGTTGTATTGTAAAAACTTGTATTGGCCAATGTTTGTGCAAGGTTCTGTGTTGTATGCCAATTAGATCATTCTTATTGATATAATTGTTTATGTGTTATCTTTAACTTTTTTCTTCAATTAAATTTCAAAATATTTCCTTATTTTTAGCAAACTGTCATTCTATTCAAAACAATGCTTTATAGATTGTCTTTTACCCTACCTATAGTATTAAGTCAACCTGGTCAACCTTGTATCTTTATCAGACTATATTTTTCCCTATTTATAGTACTTATTCAACTTGGTTAATTATGTACTCTTCTCAAGCATTATCCAATAGTACTAGGTTCATCTAGTAAACTTTGTTCTCTTATTATTACCTTTACTTTGCTTATTTCTACTATCTATTAAACTTAGTTTTATGTCTCTCTTTCCTTATCAATCTATTGATGTACTTAAATCATCATGAAGTCCCCTATTATAATGTTATTAGACAAATTGAATCCATTTAGACACCATATGGTATTTTCATTTTTCCCTCTCTTTTCCTCCTAAGAGAACCCTCACTCTTGGAATGCATCTTCCACTCCTTTGTCTATGGATTGGAACATGGTTCAACTCAAGATGAAGTATGTGGATCTGATCCTTTTTGTACCTGATGCAAAACTTGTCCTTACACTGCTCTGATACCCAAATGGGGTGCTGTATTTGACTATTAACAGGGATATTAATAAAAGTCTTGTTTTAAAAAAAATACCATCTGGGTCGACATCAAATTTTTCTATTACATGATCCATAGTGTTTGTAATTTCATCCTCTAATGCATCAATTTCCCAGACAACAATTATAAGTTAGCATATGATAATTTCCTTTCTAAGGTTCTAGTTGTTCCAGGTCGTGTATATTCAATTATTGATTCCCTTTCTACAAAGTGCTGCAATAGAGGATTATAAAATTGGGTTGAGGCAACTTGTGAAAATAGGGGTTGTAGATGTGTGTTTTTAACATAATTATAATATATGTACAAATAAGGCTACACAGGTGATTTTCAAAGATTTTTCATTTTACCAGACGTGGCATCATACAAACCTATAGCTGAATCACAAAACCCATCTCGATCAAGTAACTTTTTTGGTGGTGCACTCAATAAGGGAACAGATGGTGACCCATATGCATTACGATGAGTATTTCCATAGCCCAAAATCTTTCTTGTGTTGATACCTGTTATAAGATTAGTTCCACTTGCATACTTGTGCAATACCTATTTCTGAGAAAGGTCTTGAACTGCACCACTAAAGTTAGCACCCTCAATAATAGCACCACCAAGGTCACTACGTGTAACAACTGTGATGGCAAGAATTGCATTCCTATTCCCTAATCATCCTCTTCTTAATGAAAAAGAAAAAAATGGATCACAATACATTAGAGTGTAAAGTCATAGAAATTCCATATAGATCGAAATGTCTAGATTGGAATACTTGCTTACAAAATCAAATCTATATAAAAACTCGGATCCTCATTTGGATATGCATTAAAAATTTGAAATTATCTTCCCTGTATAAGTCTGCTAAAAACTTGACTATTTCTAGCAAGGGCTGCTTCCTATTCTACAGAAGACAACAGGATTTGTCAAAGAGTGAGTACAACTTACTTCATGTCTGGACGCAAGATGGGATCTTCTTCCACGCATTGCTTTGCCAACATGGCCATATTGTATACACAATCATGTGGATATAGATCCATCATATTTCATTCTATATGTTGCTTTAAGCTATTCATATTAATCAAACTGGGGGGAATCTTGAAGTGGACATAACATAATAGAAATCAACATTTGCCTTTCAACAAACTGCTTTCCAATTAAAGCATTGAGTAATGCAGACTTCCCAGAATAATACTTGCTTGCAAAATCCTTTATCAAAACACCAATGCAGACCCATGCAACTTTATACACCATCATAAAAAAGATATTTCAAGACAATGGTTAATCTCATAAATGTATAGTAAATACACATTACTGCATCTATATAATAGATGACAAAGAATTAATATATCAAGAAAAGACTCATAGATTTATTGCTACATGCATCATGCCTATAGACCTTTCCTCTACCACACTAATTCCTCGTCTGTACTCTACATTCTATTCTCTTCATTCTAACATTCTTGAGATCCTCTCCTCTTCTTCTATCTCTTCCCTTGAATGAGAGGATCTTTTCTTTTCTATATTTTCTCACTTCTATGTACCTCTCATCCTCTCTCCTTGCTGCATTCTCTCTTCTTTTTGTCTTTCCAAGGATCTCCCCTCTAACTTCTATGCCAATTTTGGGCTGAAGGTAAAATACTATTTTTAAGTTTTAACAATTTACTAAGGTTGAAAATAGTTTCAACCATTTCCCCTTTATTTCCTCAACAATCTAATAATCATTTTTTTACCTTTTCACTTTTTACTTTTGACATTTCCAATTACTCCTCCTTAGATAATATTTTGGAGGCAAATACAATAATTTGAAATCTGAATTTAATCATGACCATGTCCTTAGGTAGCCATTGCAGATGCTCCTACATCATACTCTCCCTCTAGGAACAATTTTAACCTTAGTTCAAATGAGATGCTGCCTCCATACATTAGTTTTCACTTGTACACCTGGATCCCAAGGTCTTGTTTCCAATACCAATGCTGTTGTTTGTCTTTGATAGTCTTTGCCTTTCATTTTACTTTTCTTCCTTTTTTGGTATGTTCTTCTCCTCATCTCTTTCTCAGCTGCCAGCTCCTGCTTCCATGCTTCTTCATCTTCATACATATCTTCTAGGTCTTCTTGTTGTTTTCCAAAGTTTTCATCTTCTATACTTGCATTCAAAACATCAAAAGAAACCTTAGTAGAAAAACATTGAGGCCATGAAGCCCCTTGATTGTCTTCATGTTGTTCTTTGTCCAAATCTACCCTCACCATCTTTCTTTGTTCTTGCCTCAATTCATTTTCCATTTGATCAATGGTGCCACCATGTTGATATGTGTCTCTACACAATTCTCTTGAAGTATTCAACAACTCTTCTATCCTCTTCAACTCTTCACTCAACACATGCTCATCCAAATCTTCATGTCCTATATCAAACATAGGACCAGATTGTCTTTCATCCTCTATAAGTACATTCATCCACTTTATAGTTTCTTCATACAAATTAGCTTCTTCATCATCATCAATATACTTATCAAAAATAATAGGAGTACTATTACCTTGTCTCTCCTTGTTTTTTTCAAACATGTGAACTAATTTCACATCTCTACTTTCATCATCCATCCACTTGGAACTCCCTCCTTGCTGAATATTAGTTTTCATAGACATTTTACATTCCTCCTTTTCCATAAAAAGATCATTAAATGATTCAAAAATATCATTATCCCATTCATTACAAACAATTGACTTACCTTTCATCTTTGTATCCTCATGCTCTTTCTCACCTATAGCTATCCATACCTTCTTCATAGCTTTAGGAAGACACTTGTTCAATTAACCAACCAATTTTTGCTCCTTGACATCTTCATGTTGTCTTGCTTGATAGCTGGCCTTGCTCACTTTGCATTCTACCTCTTTCTTCATGCTTTGTATTTGGTTTTTGCTTGAGTCATCATCTTGATTAAACTTTGTGTCCTTCATTACATTTTATGATCCCTTAATCCATTTTGGTACCACATAGGCATGGTCTATTGCTAGATTTGAAGGCTTGTTATTAATCTTCTTCATCTCCATCTGTACAGCAATAGTCTTACTCTTATATGCATTTTAAAAATCAGAATTTGAACTTATTTTTACCTTTTCAATGGCTTGATGTTTAGCCATACTCTTCCTCATAGTTTCCTTGCTTGGATTCACCTTCTTTAGGTGTGTTTCCTTCCTTTGTTCTATTGGAATGTTCTTCAAGTCATCATAGTATTCTATACTCTCTTCTTCATTGGCATGATGATGGACTTCCACTACTTCCTTGTGGAATTTTGCAACCTATTCAACAGTTGTTCCATAATTAAGTGGATGATAAAAATCAATACTATAATTCACCTTTACCTCCTTGATGGGCTGCTTCATGGTTTCCTTCATTTACATGGCTTCTTTGATTACACTATCCTCTTTTGTGCATAGTTTTCCACTTGCTTCTTTAAGGTACTCCATGGCATCATGGAATGAAATTTCCTCCTCCATCTCAACATTTTCTTGCACAAGATCTCCAACATCTTTCTCATGCATTTGACAATGCATTCCTTCTTCCTTACCAACAACAGCAAACTCTATTCTCTTTCTTGCACATTCACTTGTGCACTTGGTGTCTTCTCTTGCACCAATCTCTTCACTCTTCAAGGCCCTTCTCTTGACCTTCATAAGGCTACTCATACCTGCACTTACCCATGCAAAAACATCATTAGATATAAAAACAAGAGACCATAATGTCTCCATGAGTGTCCTCTTAATGGACATTCTCATCTTTCCAAGTGCTCTTCCTATCACTTCATCTTTCCTTTCTTCTCTTCTCTTGTCCTCCACAATGAGAACCTTCTTCTCAACTTCTTCCTCTTGCTGCTCACTTGGCAACCTTCTTATCTTCTTCAAGCCTCTATGGGCTTCACTCTTCATGGAAATCTTCTTTTGCCTTTTTCTCCTCTTCATTAGGAGATCTATTAGCCACTTCATCCTCTTTCTCATTGGCCATACCCATGCTTGCCTATTCAACTGCATCCAAGACTCATATTCATCTTTAATCTTAGCTAACTCTCTCTTAAAATTAGCAATCTCTTTACTAATTACAAAGTTGTTCATACCTTTGATGCTTGCTTTCTTCTTGGTACCCTCATGTACCTTGCTGCTCTGTAGTGCCTTTATCATCACTTCCATCTCTGAGATCTTCACCCAAGTATTTTCCACCTTGGTCTCTTGATCCCTTGTCTCACCCAAGCCTTTCTCCTTGACTGTTCTTTTGACAATCTCCTTGATCTCACCTAGGCCTTTTGCATCCTAGTCTTTTGATCCTTCTCTCAATCTTGCAGCAATTCTTATACAATACTTCATCAAATAGAAATCAAAAATCCAAGCTTACCTTCCATTGGATCTTCTTCTTGATAATTCACTATGCTCCCTTACTTTTGAGCTTCCCAAGCTTCAAACTTCATCCTTTACCTCACCTATGTCTATTTCACCTTAGTCTTTTGGCAAATTATCCAATCTTCTTCTTGGATCTTCACTAAGCCTTCCTTGGATTCTTCTCTTCTTAAGCCTCAATGGCTTGAATGCCTTCTTTTTCACCTTTAACTTCTTCACTTGATTGCTTCTAAACACAATAACTCAAATCAAATAGCTAAATTATTCATACCTTTTCCTCCCCAGGGTCTTCTAGTGCTGTCTCCTATTGATCCCTTTGCCAAATCCCAATAGCTTCAAGCTCTGATACCAAATGATGAAAAAAATGTCCTTACACTACTATGATACCCAAATGGGGTGATGTATTTGACTGTTAATAGGGATATTAATAAAAGCGCTATTCTAAAAAAAATACCATCTGGGTCGACATCAAATTTTGCTATTACATGATCCACAGTGTTTATAATTTCATCCTGTAATGCATCAATTTCCCAGACAGCAATTACAAGTTAGCATATAATAATTTCCTTTCTAAGGTGCCAATTGTTCCAGGTCATATATATTCAATTATTGATTCCCTTTCTATAGAGTGTTGCAACAAAGGATTATAAAACTAGGTTGAGGAAACTTGTTAAAATAGGGGTTGTATATGTGTGTTTTTAACATAATTATAATATATGTATAAATAAGGCTACACAGGTGATTTTCAAATATTTTTCATTTTTCCAGATGTGGCATCATACAAACTTGTAGCTGAATCACAAAACCCATCTCGATCAAGTAACTTTTCTGGTGGTGCACTCAATAAGGGAATAGATGGTGACCCATATGCATTATGATGAGTATTTCCACAACCCAAACTCTTTCTTGTACTGATACCTATTATCATATTAGTTCCACTTGTATACTTGCATAATGCTTGTTTTTGAGGAAGGTCCCAAATTGCATCACTGAAGTTAGCACCCTCAATAATAGCACCGCCAAGGTCACTACGTGTAAGAAATGTTATGGACAGAATTGAATTCCTATTCCCCGATCATCCTCTTCTTAATGAAAAAGAAAAAAATGGATCATAATACATTAGAGTGTAAAGTCACAGAAATACCATATAGATCAAAATGTCCAGATTGGAATACTTGCTTGCAAAATCAAATCTATATAAAAACTTAGATCCTCATCTGGATATGCATTAAAAATTTGAAATTATATTCCATGTATAAGTCCACTAAAAACTTGACTATTACCAGAAAGGGCTGCTTTTTATTCTATAGAAGACAACATGATTTGTGAAAGAGTGAGTACAGCTTACTTCATGTCTGGATGCAATATGGGATCTTCTTCCATGCATTGCTTTGCCAACATGACCATCTCGTATACACAATCATGTGGATAGAGATCCATCATATTTCAGTCTATACGCTGCTTTAAGATATTCATATTAATCAAACTGGGGGAAATCTCAAAGTGCACATAACATAATAGAAATCAACATTCGCCTTTCAACAAACTGCTTTCCAATTAAAGCATTGAGTAGTGCATACTTTCCAGAATAATACTTGCTTGCAAAATCCTTTATCAAAACATCAATGCAGACCCATGCAACTTTATACACCATCATAAAAATGATATTTCAAGACAATGGTTAATCTCATAAATGTATAATAAATACACATTACTGCATCTATATAATAGATGCCAAAGAATTCATATATCAAGAAAAGACTCACAGATTTATTGCTACAGGCATCACGCCTACAGACCTTTCCTCTACCACACTAATTCCTCCTCTGTACTCTACATTCTATTCTCTTCATTCTAACATTCTTGAGATCCTCTCCTCTTCTTCTATCTCTTCCCTTGAATGAGAGGATCTTTTCCTTTCTATCTTTTCTCACTTCTACGTACCTCTCATCCTCTCTCCTTGCTGCATTCTCTCTTCTTTTTCTCTTTTCAAGGATCTCCCCTCTAACTTCTATGCCAATTTTGGGCTGAAGGTAAAATACTATTTTTAAGTTTTAACAATTTACTAAGGTTGAAAATAGTTTCAACCATTTCCCCTTTATTTCCTCAACAATCTAACAATCATTTTTTTTACCTTCTCACTTTTTACTTTTGACATTTCCAATTACTCCTCCTTAGATAACATTTTGGAGGCAAATATAATAATTTGAAATTTGAATTTAATCATGACCATGTCTTCAGGTAGCCATTGCCTATCAAGACAATTATCATATTTAATTTTTTTAGCATAATCTAGGAGTAATTAAAACATGTCTATCTAAGAATCCCACTAGTAATCCACCTTCCAATAACCCTCCCCCTAATACCAATTTGGGGAGTTATCCGACAAACACCAACCTGACAATTGATATGACTCAAATTCTTACACAAGTCATATAACAAATAAAAATAATGAAAACTTTCAACACCTCTCAAATGATCCAATTGCAAAGTCATTTGATCAACATGGCTAATTAACCTCTGTTATTAATCCTCAATTCAATCCAAATTTTATTCCTTTACCTCTTAGATATACTTCGAGAAATGGTATTCCTCAACCTATTATGAATTGAAAAATGCATAAAAATATCCAAAATGAGCCTTTATATCCTTTTATCATGTTCATTGATATTGTTAACATATCTTTGACCATCAAGTATGATGGGATTAAGGACCCTATATATTTTCTTAAAGCATTTGGAAATCATTATAAAGAGTGGATCCAAACTAATATTTTCACCGCAACTAAAATTATAGTTAAAACCTTCATTAGAAATGTATTGGAATGGTAAAAAAAACTTCCCCAACATTCCATTTGGAAACTTGAAGATTTATTCAATCTTTTAGCTAAAGAGTTTCAACATAATGACATTTCTAAAAATTTACTTAGCCATTTCATCAATGCTAAGCAATATCCCACCAAATCAGCTCATTATTATATCAAATAATGGAAATATATAGACCATAAATTTGACCATAACATGGCTAATGACAATCAATTTAAACTCTTTATAACTTGTATAACTCATTCACTTCAATATAAGGTTCAAACTTTTACACCTCAAACACTTAATGAAGCTATTAACTAAGCTAAACATATCAAGACTTCCTCACAAAACAATTCGAACCTAATACCAAATTCCTTAAAGGATATTTTAAAACTTAGACTAATTACATCACTAGAAATAATCCTCAAAATAAACAAGGAGTTTTAAAAAATGACACTTCTTCATCTTCTCACATACCATTAACTGTGTAGTGAATGAAACAATTCTTATTGCCCTCTAAATCCTTTAATTATCCTAATAAACTTCATAAATGGTATGAACCTAATAAATTCTATTAGTTACACATTGACATTGGTCATTCCCATGAAAATTTTCAAGGGCTTACTAAATTTATTATTTCCTACATGCTTGGTTATTCCTTCAATCATGAATCCATGATCCAACTTTATTATCAAGAGTATAACACTGCTTCTCAAAAATAACAAGCTTCCAAAGATTTTTATTCCAATAACCAAAAATCTTTTTCCACGTATAATAATCAATAAAATACCAAGTATGTATATGATATTGATCTTTACTATGAAAAATATTACAACAAATCTTAATATGTTAACATAGATAAGGTCAATTATCATCACAAACTAACTCACAAATATCTTTTCATAAAACCTAAGAAGCCATCTTTGGAAGAATAAATTCTCAAAGATAATAATAAATATAATTCATCTTCAAAATCTCTTGAGAAACCACCTCCTTCTTCCAAACCTATAACAACTTCTATCGCTTCAAAATCTATCTTCTAAACCTCACACTGGTTCTTCTAAATCCCATTAGAACTTTCTCAAAGAATTTAACTCCATGCCTTGAAAGATTCCACATATGGAGTTAGTTCTCACTTACCATTATCATTATAAGTTTCTCATGAAACAATTATAAGAAATTGAAATATATATTACAAAGATGAATAACCACACTTTATTAAATCTCAACCTACCAACGTGCATACCATTGAAACTATGTGTCCTTCCAAAACTTATATTGAATTTCTTGAAAAAGACATTATTAATGATGAAATCCTTTATTTCATTGATTAACCACCACTATTAATTAAAATAAACAATAACAATACCCTTATTCATAAATTTTTAGTTGATGAAGGGTATGTTATTAATGTGACATATTTGTGGATTATCCAACAACTTGACTATAATAAGGATCATCTCAAGAAAACCCACCTCACTTGTCATGGATTTGATAAAAATAATCAAAATAAACTTAGTTGTATTTATCTTCCCATAATAATTAGACCTAAGACCTTTCAAACTAAACTTATGGTCCTTGATTTACCCCTATCTTATAAAACACTCCTTGGTCACCCTTAGACTCATATAATGAACGACATCTCCTCTTCTAGTAGACAATGCATCAAATTCATACATAATTTAAAATAATATAAGAATGAATTTGATCCCAACCCTTGGATTATTCAAATTCCTAATCCAAAATATCAATATCACATTCCTACAATTCATGTCATTAATAGTGTTCCCTTCTTTGAGTTCATCAACATCAATCTAGTCTTATAGGTCACTCTCACTTATTTAGATAATGATGAACCTAATGACTTGCAATATAAATGAAAAAATACTAAGCTACCTCCTTATATATCAAAGTGGATTCCTCTTTATTTATTACCTCATGATCATATTATTCCTCTCATTCATGAGATCACTATTTTCCTCCTCCATGCAATGCTCAAGAATCTTCATACCTAGAAGATGCCTTCACTTGTAATGACTATGAAGTTTCCAAACTATTCCAATATCCTCTAATCATTTTTCCACAAAATTTTAGTGATGTAAAAAGTTTCCCTTCAAAAACTCCCTTGAATCTCAAGCATGTACCATTTATCTAACCTATGATGACAACTACATCATGACCTAAGGTTAATCTTGAGTCTTGGATGTTCAACATTATCATAAAACCTTAGCTCAAATAAATGATTTCAACTAGTATTTTCACACCATTTAAATGTATTTTTAATTAGATCCAAAAGTTCATGTACCTCATGTAAATTATCCACTTCTTACTACTACTTGGGAGGTAGAAGAAATATTACCTTACAAACCTTCAGAGATTATTGCATCTTCTCTACCACCTATAGAACCCATCATCATACATGATTATTTCCCCATAAAAAAAACTAACAATACACCAATGTTATCTAATCAACTAACCCTCTTACTCTTGAGATTAAATTAGATGCCAAGGCCATATATGTCCATCAGAGACATTCTAAATATGATATCCATGGTAATCAAATTTATGATATTGAATTAGATTCTTATTATTATGGTCCGCTTCGCACTTTACCTAGTTATGAAGTTATTCTTGAATTAATTCATTCCTAAGAACCTTAACTTCCTTGGTAACATCACAAACTTAGGAATTTCAAAAACAAATCCCCTTATTTAAACAACTTCATCTCTAGCATTAAACCTAAAGCTAATCCAATTTATTCCTTACGAAATGCACCCTACCACTTCAAAAGTGGTAATCCTATGTTTATCAAAGAAACTAATCGCATTGAATATGGTACTCCATCATACCCTCGAACCATTATAGTTTATTACAAACTCACACCTACTGAACATGATAACTTTAGTTTATTTTTCAATAAATATCATGAGATCCTCACCGGATCCTATAAGACATGCTTCGTATTGACCCTATCATTATGGTTCACAATATCATCACTTATCATAATGGAAAAGCTATTCATCAAAAGGAATGTAAATTTCCACTTGAGGTTTCCACCTTATGTCATAAAGAAATTATCAAAATTATTGATGGTAAGTTTATCAAACTAGTGGATGATTTTGAATAGGTTTCTAACATAATTTTTATTCGAAAAAATGTCACCATGGTCATTCACATCTACATTGATTTACATAATATTAATGTCACTTGTCCAAAGGATAATTTCCATCTACCTTAAATATATGCCATTGTCAATTTCATAACTATTTATGAAATGTTGTCTATTATGGATGGTTTTTCAAGATATAACTAAATTCACATTGCCCATGAAGAATAAAATAAGAAAATTGTCACCATAGAATGGGGCACCTATTTATATGTTAAAATTACCTTCAAATTCAAAAATTCTAGAGCTATTTATTAATGAGCAATGGCTCATATATTTAATTATCTTATCTACTAAATTTTAGAAACCTATGTGGATGAACTCATTGCTAAGTTTAATTGTTATAAGACTCATATTTTTTATCTTTCCATCATCTTTGACGATCATCTTAAATACAAATTTAGATTAAGTCCTTAAAAATGTGTATAGTGTCACATTTGGTAAAATTTTAGGATTCCTAGTTTTTCTCCATGACATCAATGTTGATCCTACTAATACTAACACTATTGTCAACATGCCCATCCCTCAATCCATTCTAGACATTCACACTTATCTCATTAAAATTGGGGCTATCAAATGATTCATCCCAAAAATGACTTACCATAGCCACTCTATCAATTATTTTCTTAATATAGACAATGCTCTAGAATCAATGGATCCGTATCAAAAAGCATTTGATAATATGAAAGGATCATTTATTTACTTACCTACTCTTCATCTCCTTTTAAATGATTAACCTTTGATCATATATACCTCTTCCACACCCATATTATTTAGGTCAATTCATGCCTAATAAGATGATACTAGAAGAGAATATGCCATTTACTATATTAGCCAAGGCCTTATTGATTATGAGAAATGTTACATAAAATTATAATTTGATTGCCTCGCCATACATTTTACTACTAATAAATGTTAACATTTATGATTTATCAAACCACTTATGTCATAATTAATTCTAATCCCATTCATAACTTATTATCCAATTCCTTTCTTCCTAGAGATATTATTGAAAAATGGATAGTCCTTATCATGGAATTTGATCTCTAGATTATTACTCAAAAACATATCAAAGGATAAATCATAGCTGATCATCTTGTTGCAGCTCATATGCTCTCTAATAAACATCTTCAAGATAGTCTTCTCAATTACAATATTATCTATATTTAAGGTCTCAAATAAGCCATATCTCTTAAATATTACTTAAAAAAATTCACTTCTAATATTCAATCAAGTAATCCTGACAAATCCAATAACCTTCATGATACTACTAAACCAAAAGTAGTTATTGAAGAACTTCCTAAATTTATTGTTGATTTACATAAGGATACTTATACCCTTCAATTTGATGGTGATAGTTTTCTTCAAGGAGCTAGGTAAGGATGTATTATTATGATCCCTCTTATAAAAATCATCCCTTTAGCATTTCTCTTAATATTTGATATCACTAACAACATGGTAGAGTATGAAGCTTTAATCTTAGGCATGAGAGGTTCTCTTGATTTATATATCCAATACCTACATGTTTTAGGTGATTCCAAACTCATTTACTACCAAGTCACTGGTGATTATCAATGAAAAATCAAGAATCTAATTTATTATCATCAAATTGTAGCTACTCTCACCAAAGATCAAAATTGTATTACTGATTTCATTGCTTCTTCAACATCTCTTTTTCATCGCCACCACATTTTTACCAATCCCACTTTTCTTATCCAAATAATAAAATATACATATTATATTCAACCACATGATTTTATTATATACCATATTGAAGTTTTCACCATTCAACAATACTCATTGTACAAAGACATCGTTCAATTTTTGGAACACCAAACTTACTCTCTTATCTTAGATTCCTATGAAAAGACTCACATTCACAAACAAGATTTTAAGTATTTATTTAAATATAACATCCTATACTATCATAATATTTAAAATACCTTAATCCACTATGTTATGAAATATGAAGTCCCTCCCCTTATTGAACAAGGACATGGGGGCATTTGGGGTGGCCACTATAATGGACATGCTACAACTTACAAATGCTTACATATGGGATAATTTTTGCCCACTCATGAATATTATTCCATCAAATTTGATAAAAATTGTACTCCTTACTATATTTATGATGATTTAATTAATTCACCTCTATCTGAGCTTCAAACTGTATAATCTCCTTATCCATTCTCCATGTGAGGATTATATCTCATAGGAAAATTACCTTGCTCTTGAGATAGGAATGTATTTATAATCATAACCATAAAATATTTCACCATGTGGGTCAAGGCAATGACCCTTATTAATCTCACCAATACCACCATCTCCAAGTTTATCCTTAATCAAATCATTTGTCACTTTAGTATCCCTCATACTATCAATTTAGACAATGGTGATAATTTCAAAAACAAAGATTTCAAATAGATCTGTGTTAAATTTGGAATTAATCACAAATTATCCACACCCTATCATCCATAAAGTAATGGTTAACATGAGACAAAAAATAAAATTCTTAATCTAAGTATTCAAAATAAAATTATTAAAAATTGCATAGATTGGCACCTCCATCTCTATCATGATATTAAGGCCTATCGCATTAGCATATGCACTACCATTAGGGCAACACCATTCTCTTGATTCTATGGTTTTTAAATATATTTCCATTAGAATATAAGTTTTCCTATATCCATATATATCTTCATGGTATCATACATGATGAATAATTACATGAATCTCTCCTTCATGCTCTCAATCTCCTTGACAAACACTATCTTTTTACTTTGAAATGTAATTGATAATACAAGGATTGTATTTACTAATAACATAAAAAACACATTAAAGTTCACACATTTAATTTTGGTGATATTTTCCTTAAATTATACTAAACTCATGATAAAGAAGGTAAATTTGCCCAAAAATGGTAGGGCCCCTATTTAGTCAAATATATTCTTGGTCCAAGTACATACCACCTTCAAATCAATGAAGGCCATATTTTCAAATATCCCACAATGAACAATTCCTCAAGATGTATTTTTACTAGTCCTTCCCTTATTCTCATACTTTATATATGATATCTATCTAAAACATTTTATAGGATACTTAAAGGAGTCTCACCCTTTGCAATAATTCTCTCTTTTCACAAACCTTAGACCTTCCTTTTGGTCTTTTGGTTTCCCTTTTTTATCATGAGTTGCATTGTAAAACCATAGATAGTACCTAATATTCCTCATTATTTACTTTTATCCTATTTGTTTTCATACTTTTTACACACATTTTATCACCCCTTGGGTTTATAATTTGTTAGTTTTAGTGTAAGACCATGGATAGGACTTGACCTTCCTAAAAAATATCTTTTTCTTAACATATTAATTTTTCACATGATTTATACACCATTTTGGGTTTCTCTTTTGTCAGTTGTAGTGTAAAACCAAGGATAAGACCTGGCCTTCCTCATAATATCATCATCTTTTTCATTCCTTTTTTAGAATGTTTTTTTTCAATGGTTATAATTTTTTGATCCTTGTTCTCAACTTTAGCTTTTAATTCTTTTAAAATATGGAATTAACACAACAATCTATGTTAACATGTTTTCCTCCATTTCCCTCATTCTTATGATAAGGAATCATACTTTACTATCATTGTATCCCTTTTTCACCCTTTGCCACATTTTTATGATTTGAAGTAATTCAAATTGTTTAATGTTTCATTCCTCTTGATTTCCTTTCCTTTTACTCCACATTAGATAAAATAAGGTTGAATTCAAGATAACACATTTATTTCACTTAGATTTATGAGAATCTGAGACACCATGCTATTTGATTTCTCTCTCTTAACAACCAAGTTATAATTATTTAAATGAAAGTCATATATAGCACCCATGTTTAGTTTCCTAAATCCATATGGAAGAGGAATAGAAAAATACATTAAGAAAGTTAAAATACAAATCATTTGAAATAAAAGGTAATGATATATAAAAGACAAGATATAAATCTTAAAATTCAATATCACACCAAAATATATGATTATAATCACATGTCCTATCTCTAATCAAAGATCAAACTCCACAATTGGCCTCATAATAGAGTCAAGGTCCATTAGGTAATTGTAGGTTAGTAGACTAGAATAGGAGAATTAAAAAACCTTTATGGCAATAACTAATTTCTCATGAAAAATTTAGTAATCTGCGATGATGAAGGCTCCCACTCCAGCGCATGCGAATCTAAATTTGAAACTGGTTGTTGTGTTCCGAGCGGCCGGTGAGGCTGTGGAAGCCGTTACGAAGGAGGTATTTCCGGCTAGTGGAGGAAGAAACCAGAATACACGCAAAGGGATTTCTGCTATGAGGATTGATGATACTACAACTGCGGGTCCGACCTACATTCTTGGTTCAGGGCATGGAACAGGGGTGCAAACCTATGCGGATGTGGCGGCCTTTGAAGCAGAGATACACAAAGCTCGGCCTCATACAACACCTGTACCTACTCGCGTAATGCCTGTAAGTGCTTTAAAACCTATTAGGGTAACTCTAGACCCTGAATTAGCAGAAAATATCTTTCAAGAAGAAAAATGGTTTTCCTCTTGTGCTGCCATTTTCTACTTCCATGGTTTCTAGCCCTCTTTTGTAGAACTACAAAATTGGATTGCTAAGAGTTGGCAGCATATTAATGATGGTCAAATCTAGCCTTGCGCTAGGGGTTTTTTTATAGTAATTTTTCAAAGCCCTGAAGATAGGCAGTCTATACTGTGCCACAATAATTTTTCTTGGCAGGGCAGATTTCCTCTTATGGCCAAACCTTGGCATAAGAATTTTAACCCTCTCTCGAAATCCTTTAACAAGATTCCTATATGGGTGCGGCTCCCTTATCTTCCGATACAGTTGTGTCAAGAGGCAGTTTATAAGACCATTGGAAATGCTATAGGGGAGTTTCTATATGAAGAAGATAGTATGAAGAGCCACCATTCGACTTGTGCATGATTTCTGGCTGATCTGGATGTTTCAAAGGGCCTTCCTGAGGCAATATGCATTGACTCCCCTAGGGGTACCTAGACACAAATCTTGGATTATGAGGGGATTCCTTTTAGATGTAGGAAGTGTCACTAGACGGGACATATTGCAACCCGTTGTGTTGCTGGGAAAAACAATCCCAGACGTTCACCTTCTTGGTGGCCAAAGGATTTCTCTAAACATAGTTTAGACAAACTACCTGTGGAAACAACAACAGATTCCGAGTCTGAGAATGAGGAAAGGGTGCAATCCAAATCAGAAGATGAAGAGGAATCACTGGAGAATCAATCAAATGAAGCCTCTGAGGAGGCTGTAGTCAAAGATACAGCTGAGCCTGAGGATGAGGCGGTGATCTCTTCCCCTATTTTGAAGGATCTATCTAAGAGCTAGACTGTGTTAGACTGTCACCAGGATTTTATGCCTACTAGTGTCCAAAGATCATTGTCCCCTGAGGCATGGGTTGCTGAGGTAACTAAGGTAGAAGACGGTTGGATAGTAGTCAGAAGAAAAAAGTCTAAGCCTTTGGTCCCTCCTCTTGATATTAATCTTTGGTCATGCAAAAAGAAAAATCTAAATTTAAAAGATTCATCCAAAGTTCCTTTCTGCTGATTGGTTTTTTGGGGCAGCAAACCGGTCATTTTTTTGGTTTGCTGGTTACGGAGCTGGAAGCTTATGGTTAACTTTTAGTTCTGTGTTTTGACTGTTGTTTTGTCTTGTTATTTTTGTCGGTTACAGGTCCCTGTAAAACCTGGTGATGGTTCTTTTTTGTAATTAGGTTCCTGTGTTAACCTGGTTGTGCTTTAATATTTATCTTTCTCCTTGTTTAGGGTTTCGGAGCCCCTTCAAAACCTGTTTTTACCTTAATATAAAACTAATTTCTCATGAAAGTACCCAATCTTCTTAGTAGACCAATGACTCTATAAGGGGTCATGAGGAATGGGGAACATGTTGTGGCAAGGTAGGTCCATTTTAATTTTAATGCATATATCCTTCATGGGATGATCTACATACTTCATTTATTGACCTACGAATTATATGGATATGAGAATTTCTTTAGATTCCTTAAGGTCAAAATTCCTCTTGTTTTGACAAATCTAATTTGAGTGTCTTAACTTCGATAAAGAGTTCCTCTACCCTAGTTTTTCTTTCATTCTCTCATCCACTCATTTCATTTCTCCCCTTGACATGAAAATTGTGATTATAAATATATTTTCCTTATTTTATACTTCCTTCTTCTTCACATCTTAAAAACATGCTCAAACTACTTTGTTTCAATTTTATCTATCCTTAAAACAAAATAATATGTTTGAGAAACTACGAATTATTTTCTTTATACCTTGTCTCTACATGTCTAGATGTGCCTTGATTTATTTTACCATTTTTCATTATCATGCTACCCTTTTTCTATAGACACCTAAGTCTATTTCTACTTTCATGTAATTTTTCCATTATTGAGTGAGGTTGGCTTGTTACTTCTCACTCACCAATGTTGTTTTCCATTTTATACACCTTTTTCCATTGATGATTGAGTAAGGATTCCTACTGTTCACTCATCAATGTTTTTTTACCATTTTTTTTCTTGGATATTTTTTTTTAATTAAGGAATATCATTTATTTCACATTGATGTTTTATTACCATCCTTTTTGACATGTATGATTGGATTAACTTGGTGAGTTTGTTTTTCTTACTTAAGGTTTACTTATTTGAGTTTTTTGATCTTTAGTAGCATTGGATTTTTGGTTACCTAATTTAATCTAAATTCCAACTTGGTCATTTGGTCTAACATATCACTTGACAAATTAAAAAATATGTCCAATGCACACATCATTAGTTCTCTTAGATTTCCTATAATTTTTTTTTTTTTTATCTTTAGTTTTGTAATATTGGGTTTGTCAAAATTAGTCTGTATGCCCTCCATAATCAAAATAAAAAACATAATATACAACCATCCAAAAATAGAATAAAGTAAAGGTACGCATACATTTACTTTTAGTTATTTTTATTTTAGTCATTTAATTTCAGTTATTTTTACTTTAAAATACTACAACATTTTATAGCCTCAACATTTTGTGTTACTATGTTCTTTATTGAAGAAGCATCCCCTATTAAATTTGAGTGACACATGATGAGGTTTGAATGGGTCATATGTATCCACATAATATTTTCAAACTTTTATCAATTATTGATGCTTTATATCTTATAGAGGCTCATTGAGTCTCAATCTCTCTGAGTGAATGCCATAAAGGGGTACATTGAGAAAGGGGTGGGCAGAAAATTAGTGCTTATTAGGATTGTTTTCCCTTTTTCCACTTAATTACTAATCCAAATAGCTTCTAAAAATGTTCCCTTAATCTTTACCTTCTATTTTGCATTATCCTCTAGTCTTTTAGGATCTTCATTAGCCATTTATCTAACCTAAACACCTTTTTGATAGTTTTCATGACTATAATGGCTATGTAAACCTTGTATTCTTATTGACAAAATTTATTTAGGGTTTAGGGCAGCCATTGGCCATCCTAGTTCATGACCTAGTGAGTTTTTGTCAATTGTAATACTAGGTCGATCGGGTCCACCTTGTCAACCAAAACTTTCAAAAGGGTTTATGGATATATCTACCTATATAAAGACATCCATCTTACCATTATTAGAGTGTAATCAAGATTAATTATTCACTTTCACTTATTTACAATTTGATCTTGTACCATTTTATATAAGGATTCTCAGTTTAGGGTTTCTACTTAGAGAAGAATCTTGTCTTGTGGAAAAGTCTTGGATGCTTTGGCCTTTCTTAGTGACCCTTAAAAATTATAAAAACCTTTTGCAAAGAACCTTTTTCCAAGGGAGAGATTGAATCTTGATGAATTCATCTTCTAGGTAAGTATCTCTAACTTTAGTCATCTCTTTAGTAGATAAAAGTAGCATAAGTAATGGTTTTTGAATAATATTCTCTCTCCATGCATTAGGGTCTTACTTACACATATCTTAATTAAGATTATCTTAGGAATGTTTTCTTATATGTTTTATTATCCCCACTTTGTGCCACAAGCTTTGCTAAGCAATGGATTAGATTTTTATTTACATGTTATTAGTATAATGAATATGAAAATGTAGGACCTAGTTAGGGTTATTACATAGTTTTTCTTGACTAAAGGCTTTGAAACCCTCCATAATAAATATTGTTGTGGTAAGAGATCCCTTAATTAGGTATAGAATATCCATATTGGTTATGACCATGATTATCTAATATATCCTAAACTAGAAGTGTAAATAGGATCTATCTTTTCTGATCTAGGATTGATTTATATATTTGATGCATTTATCATTGCATATAGATCAAGGTGAGCCAATTTTTAGGGTAGAATGCCAAGACTTTTTGGTATCAACTCAAATAGAAAATAAGAATGATGATGTAGACATAAACCTATAGGTTTAAATAATAATAAAGAGGATCCTAAATAAATATAAGAGAGGTCTTTGATCTCATATGATTGATCAAAGTAGTAAAGATGAATATTTGACTGAGAAGAAGGACTATGACAAGGTGAGTCATGATCAGCTAATAAACCAAGGTGGGTTATTTTATACTGAAGAGCATGAGTCAGATTAGAAATAATATCAAGAGTATTCTTTATTATCTCAAAAGGATTATTATGAGGACATGTCAAAGTTAAAACCTAAGTTGAAAGTCAAACCTAGAAGGATGTTGAAGAATATTCAGTCTTGTGAGAGTATGTAGATCTAGGAATCTCCTAAATTTATGTTGTTATAATGCCCTATGAAATGGAATCCATTAGTCTTCATAGATAAAATCATCTCTAAGTGGAATAATAGTGAATTATTATTGAGTCTTAGATGTAAGTGTGGTATTTTGTCATGTTGAGGGTTGATGTGAATAGTTGTTTTGAGATTGGTGCCTAAATGAGAGTAAGGTCAGTATAGTTGGTAGTGTTATGCACATGAAAGAGTTATCATGATGAAATTTGTGCCACGATGGATTTAGAAACATGAAGGATACATAATGATGAAAGAAGAACATCTGAGATACCATATGGACATAACATGACTAATATCTTCTCTAACATCAAGGACTACATTGTTCCATTAGAACAATATCTTTTATTACAGATAGAACTAATAAACATGGTGGACAAGCATTAATTGTAGAGATGTTTTATGCTCATAGGCATTAAATGTGATTGATATAATAATTTTTAGATGAACTTTGGGTCATGTATCATAGGTTTATATGCTCAATATGCCCTAGTTATTTGATGTGAAGGTGATCAAGTAAGAAAGAAGTCTGGAAAATAGTGAACTAGGTGTATATACCTAATGAGTAATAAACTAATACAAGAAGAGTTATCAAGTCATAGATGGATCCAATATGGATTATGAAGCTAAGAGGATAATAATATGAGTATTTATGATGTGAAAAAACTGTTGAATATCCAATCAAGCATAAATTAAGTTCCAAGAAGATATATCATTAGCTCAGGAGGAGCTAATCAAATAATTCATGAGCTTCAAGAATAAGTGTGTAGTATAGAGAAGATATGTAGAATAATGAAGGAAATTTGGATGTTTATTAAGATTGAAAAAAAAATGGATATTGTTCATCTTTATGTCTTCAATATGTAATGGTTCCTTTGTTCCATGGATGCATACATAATATGATTGACTGTGTGAGTCTATTAGGAATGTTTTGAAAGTTGAGATGGTGAGGGCATATGTTGTGAAGACCAGGGTAGATTCCCTTTGTATTTAAAGAGGTTTGAATCACATAAGGTTATGGGATGATGGTTTAAACATTAGGTAGACATGGTTTCATCTCCAAGATTCAAGATGATAGTCAAATACTATGATGAGAAGACCTAAGGTAGCTATGAGCTAAAGATGAGTGAAATTGATATGTTGATCAATCATCAAAGGAAACTCATGTGTTTGAAATGATATCACAAATAAATATATGGTATTCAAGATGCATAGAGGTATAAGGTTCATTAAGTAAAATAAAGAGGTATGATGCTATGGTGACAGTTGGTATATTTTAAACTCAATATTAGTCATGTCAAGAAAAAGTAAGTGAAAATGCCCATTGTGATAGGAGGATCCTATATATGATGCTTCAAGTATGTGTGGGCATGGTTTATTAAGATTAGGTCCAAATATCAAATGGTAGCTCATGAAAAATGACTTGTCATTAATGTCAAAGGAGGAGAAAGATCAAAATGAAGGACAATTTTAGTTTCATAAGAAGAAATTCTAAGATTGATCTTTCCATAAATGATAAAGGGGGAGATTATTGAGCATAGCACTAGAGTTGTCATTGATGTCCAAGGTGTATGATGTCATGATGCATTAATGCTAAAGAGGTTAGTTTTATTGATTTGAGGATATATGGCATGAGTGTAGAGCATTGACGACCAATAATATGTTGTGAGGGATTCATAGATCCTTCGGTGAGATTTTGGAGATCCAATTTATCCTTTGGAGAGAGGAAAATGCATATTACTAGCTTAGAATAACTAGACTATCATTTTATGTCATCAAGATTAATGTCAAAGATGATGACTATGGTAAAAACCATAGAACATAGAAAGATATGAATATCCTTAGTCAAGCTCTGAATATATGTGTAAGTAGATCTAAAGATGTTTAACTAAGATTTTAAGATATGCATAAGCAAATCTAAATATGCTTCATCAAGTTATCAAAATTCTCTATTGAAGCCCTAAAAAAGAGGTTGAATGAGAGAGGTTGTTTGAGTTCTTACATAAGGTGTTGAGATCTTTGACAGTAGTTAGAAGTTTAGATTCAAGACCTATTATGACTTACAGGTGAAAGGCCTAGAGAGAGAAGAGAGAGATGGCAACCAGATGGGGTATTAAGATCAATTTCCAAGGAAAGTGTGAGTATGTGTGCATTGACAGAGGTATGTCATGTTGTTTCAAGTATGTTTACTAGGTTTTAAATTAGAATTTCAAGGTTAAGAAAAGTGTTTTAAGGTCTCTCAAGTGCACATAATGAAGATTTATCTACCCAAGAATATTTATTAAGTATTCAATGGCATGCAAAACATCTACATGAGAAAACAATCTATTCGTGGTATATGGGTAAGGGTCCTATGTCAACGTTTTAAGAATTGGTTTATTTAATAAGGGGCTAAGCTTTATGAATGATTGTTAAGACTGTAAGATGGTTTAAACCATCAAAGAACCCTAATAGTGCCTTGATGTGAAAGAACCTATTATAAAGTTTTAGATTAAGGTAAAAATAGGTTTTGAAGGGGCCCCAAAACCCTTTACATCAGAAAAGAGATAAACCTTAAGCACACCAAGGATACAAAATAGCCTAGAACCTGCATAAGCAAGACCAAGTTAACCAAGAATCTGAAAAAAACTTTCAAGAGCTGGACAAATGATGAATATTTTTTTTACAAGACCGAAGTTTCATGTCTAGAGGGGGGACAAAAGGCTTAGACTTCTTCCTCTTAACAGCTGTCCAACCATCCTCTACCTTAGCTACCTCAGTAACCCAGTCCTCAGAAGGCTATGATCCATGAAGTCCAGGGGACATTGATGCCTCAACAAAATCCTTATGAGAACTAGCCAACATCTGGCTCCTAGGAGAATCCTTCAAAATAGGTGGAGGAACCACCACCTCCTCAGTAATCGGTTCAGAGAGATCACAAAATCCAATTTCCACCGAACCTTCAACAGGATCTATCTCTAGTGGAGTCTCCTGATCCGTCAATTTAGAATGGATACTCTTTTCATTCTCATTCTCTGAATCAGTCCAAACTTCCTCGGGTTGTTTAGCAAAATAATGATCATGATCAGCTTCAGACCACCAAGAAGGTGATCTTCTGGATTTGGATTTCCCTGCAGTACACCAGGCTGCAACATGCCCTGTCAGGTGACACTTTCTGCATCAAAAAGGTATACCTTCAAAATCTAACATTTGCATCCAAGAACCCCTAGGGGAGTCCAGACAAATCACCTCAGGAAGGCCCTTAGAAACATCCACCTCAACCATAATGCGAGCACAGGTCGAGCGATAAAACCTCTTAGTTTCATCATACTCAAATAAAAACTCCCCTATAGCATTTCTGATGGTTTTAAACACCGATTCATGCCATAGATGCATTGGTAAATTAGGGATCCGAACCCAGACATGGATCTTATTGAAGGTTTTCATGACAGGATTGAAATCCATATGCCACTGTTTGGCAAAAAGAGGGTATTTACCCTGCCATAAAAAATTTCTGTTGGACAGAATAGTCTTCCTATCCTCAGAGTTATGGAATAAGGCTATAAATAAACCTTTACCACATGGGTAAATTTCAACATTTCCATCAATCAGTGGTAGCCAAGTCTTGGAGATCGAACCATGTAAATCTGCAAGAGATGGCTAGAAGCCACGAAATTGACAAATAGCCACAAAATTTGAAAAATAATCTGCCTGATAAAAGATTGCTTCAACTGTATCAGGATCAAGATTAACCCTGATAGGATTTAAAGCACTTACTGGTGTTTCACCTGATCTCCCAGCAGAAGCTTGAAGTTTTGTGTCATGTATTTCAGCTTCAAGAGCAGCCATGTCTGCATAAGTTCTTCCTTTAGACCCAAGGACAAAACCAAAAATAAGGGATCCTTTAGCTAAATCCATAACTAGCAAAGAACCCCCTTCTGTAGAAGAGTGAGTGATCAGGATCCTCTCCCCATTCACGGGTGAAGTCTCGGCCATACCAGCCACCGTATCAATGGCTACGTGGTACTGGATTTGAGTTTGCGCTCACGCAAGCGCGCGCTCAGCATTCAAAATCTCCATGCACGCGCAGCTCAGCCTCAGCCAAAGTTTTTTAAAAATATATGATTTTGTATTATATAAAAATAATTTTATGTTGTATTAAACTCTCTTAGGAAACTCTAGGTGTGATTAGTTTGTTAGGTGTGTGAACAAACCCTATAGGAAAGGCCTTGTTTCTCAAAAATTTACTGCAATAGATAGAGTTGACCAAGTTAAAGTATGAAAATTATTAGAGGACAAAGTTTGATACTTTAATTTATTTTAAATGGTGTTTTATGAGAATTTTATATCTTATAGGTGTGCTAAACTAGTCATATAAGTTGACATATCACTAAAAAGGATTAATGGTGCAGATAGTGAGAAAACTAGACAAAAGTGAGAAATTGATTAGGGATGTAATATCATGGATTAGGAATGAATAAAATTGCATTAATATGTTTTAAAATATATTTTAAACATGTAAATTTTATATATATTATCTAGGGATCAATGGATATGATTGAAATGTTGCTCATAAGTTGACCTATCTAGTGAAGATGAGATGGTGAAGGTACAAGTTCATGAGATTGGTATACAAGACCAATATTTTCAATTGAAATTGGTATATTGAAATATTATATTTTTATAATTATATTATAAAATCATAAAAATTAATTATAATTCTTTAAATGTTGTCATACATGTGTTGAAGGTCATTTTCACCATCACTAGTCTTTAAGGTAAACTGGTAGTTTTAGGTAAGCAGTTTACAATAATGGGTTTGAGAATATATGCCATGAGTTGATATATATAATTCACATAATTATTTATTTTTTTATTAAGTTATATAAAAATTATTTTCAAATTATTTTAATTAATTTTAAGAGGTTGCAACATTTAAGCCAAAATGGCTTGTCTAGCTAAGTCTGTGAGAGAGAAGGTAAAAAAATTGGTTTACAAAGCCAATACTTTCCATTATAGATTATTATATTTTTGTTTAAGGTTATTATATTTATTTTATAATATCATTTTAATGAATTTAAATCTATTTAATATTTTTAATTAGGTGTCAGAAGTTTCATATTTCCTTGATTGTGTTTTAAAGGCAATTCACAGTTCAGAGTAAGCAACTTGCAGAGAAGCCTTTGAGCCTATATACCTTGATTTGAAGCATATAATTATATTTTTTACAACCTTGAGATTATTAGGCTTCTAAATATGTTATTTTTTCAATGTTTATTTTTATAAAAATTAAGCTTATGCTTCAGTTGTTCAATATGGATTTTTGTGTATGTACATGCCTAATGTGAACAATGTTTTTAGGGAGTTCAAATGGTGGTTGAACCTAAAATGTTTTTTAGACCTAAATTGAAATTTTATAAGGTGTATTTTGTTTAAATATTAGGTTTTCCTATTGTATTTAGAGTTTGGAAGCATTCCAATATAGACAAGTGTAATGTGTGACTAAGAAGGCCTAATAGGTCTCCATGAGACCTAAAGAAGGAATATCACCTGTTAAGTTATGGGAAACCTAATGTATTGGTTTATTAATTATTTTAACATGATATATGACCTATTTTACTTTTAATTCAATTATTAAAGTGTGCATGGCTGACCAAGGTGGGTGAGATTAATTGACTTGTATAAAAGCAAGGCTAATTAGGCTTATTTGTGTGGGTTAGAGAAGGGAGCGCAGAAGCAAGTAAAAGAGCATAGAGAGAACCATAATTAGGTCATGTGTACCATTATATGGGTGTAATTAATATATATTATAATTTTTTAATATAATTATCAAGGTCATATTACCTAATCAAATCAAGAAGAGGGATAATTGAGTGAAGAAGGCTAGAGGCCAGTTTGATAGGGATAAAAGTGTGTGAAGATCTGAGGAAGAAGATCATCATCTATTGTATTATAAATGAGGTAGTATTAATTTTATAAAAAGAATTAGGTGGCTAATGTTTTACTATGTCATCTAGGGGTTCAATTACTTCTTGCAAGTTAGTGTTTGTTAAAGTGTAGTTGAGTTGGTGCTTAGCTAGTTGGGGCTGGTGATACATGTGAAGTGGGTCCTTCACTAAAATTTGTGGCTGAGCAGGTGATTATTCATCATATTATTGATTTAGTGGGTTCTTGAACAACAAGTGGGTTGGTTCTTCCTATAAATTTGGTGCTTGCTAAAGCCAAGTGGGTACTTAATGAATTTAGGGGTTGGTGTTCCTTACTATGTTGGTTCTCAATTGAAGATTGATTCATTGCTTTATAATAAATTTTTTTCAAGCTTTATTTTAGTGGGTTTTATCCCCAATGAGTTTTTTCCACTTATATTATGTGTTATGGTTTTTTATCCATTACTTTGGTATATTAATGTTTTATTCATTCTTATGTATATTGGGTTGATATTGATTGATGAATGGTAATGAATAAATAATGAAGTAAAAGAAAAGAGTATTAAGGTCACTGATTCACCACCCCCCTCCCAGTGATTATGATTTAATTCATGGATTGGGGATGATAATAATAAAATGACACAAAATGATATATTTTTTAATACGTAGGGAAGGAAATTTTATACCACCATTCTACTAGTGGTAGCCAATGAATCGATCATTCATGTTTATATGATGTAAAATAATGGAGATACCCTTATAGGGATTTATTAACCACATATATTTTCTTGTCATATTGAGGATGATATGACTAGATATGAGCCAACTAAATACCCAAACATGTTACTAGATCCATCTAAAAACTACTTATAAAGATAGGATCACTATCACTTCAAATTATTTTGGAAGTACCATATAGATTTTCAACTATATTAAAGAATGAGAAAACTATTATATTGGATGAAAATGGTCTTGATAAGGAAAAAATTATCATATTTTTAAGCCATTACACAACTAACATGATGACATATTTACCTTTATAATTTAAAAATATCTTAATGAAATCACTATAAACCTCCTCCCACCTCTAGATAGGGATGAATAAATATTCCAAAAGACTCATTCTCTTAATTATTTCACCTTTGTTATATTCACACACCATACATTCCACAATAAATGTTTATATATCCCCCTTGAGTCCTAAAATGACACCTAATTGATTATATGATAGGCTTTCAAAAATATTGAGTTCCCCCTATTGGATATGCATGGAGATTATAAAAGATATTTTTATTGAGGATAAAATTCATACATAGGTATAATACATATTTATACCATAATGCCTTCCTTTTTCCACTAAGTATTTTTGGAAAAACTAGAACCATGCTAAATATGTTGAATCAAATAATGTGTATCCCTACCATTCTCCCATTTATATCTTGCTTCTTCTAACCAATATGCCTACCAAATGTCCATTGTACATTAGAATGCCTTATTTGATTCATCCCTCTTAGATAGTGCATATTATACCTAATTATATAATATTATCTTATAGACTATTTCAAAGCCATATCCAAAAAAATTAGTGAACCATTTTTTTATTCATATTAAAATTGATGTTCTAAAAATTATTTTAGACTATCATGATCAGTCTTTACCTTAAAGAGTATTCCTATCAAGTAAGGCCTTCATTACTTGATTGCATGAATAATAACCATCATATATTTCTTAAACATTGGTTTGTGCCTAATTTACCCTTTTAGTTTACAACTCTCAAATTCAATGGGTATTCCATCCTACATGGATACTACCCCATGTCATATCTTGATGCATCATATTCAACAACCAAATTTTTTTTAAAAAAATATAGGGGTATCTAAAAATTGAGTGGTGCACATAACCTCCTTAAACTTCTAAAATTACTTTATAGTTGTTTCATTCTAATGGAAGGAGTCTTTCCACAACAAATTTGTGAGTGGACCTACTATGCTACCATAATTGTTTGCAATTTTTTGATAATAACTTGTTAGCTCCCAAAATATGTGAATTTACTTGAGGGTATTTGGTACTTTACAATCCATCATATATTTCATCTTCTTAGGATCAAATTTGACTCCTTCATCTATAATAATATGACCCAAATAATCCACCTCTTGGAATCCAAAAGCACATTTGGATTTTTTTGCATAAAGTTGATTTTTTTATAGAAATAAAAATACCTGTTTCACATGATTCAAATTTTATTCACAATTATTTATATATTTTAGGATGCCATAAAAAAATTAACACAAACTTCCTAAAAAATGCCTAAAATAGTAATCATCAAACTCTGAAATGTAGATGGTGAATTTATGAGACCAAAATGGATAACCATAAACTCATAATTTACTTCATGAGTTTTGAAAGTTTTTTAGGGATATCCTCATATTTGATCCAAATTTTATGATATCCAAAATGAAGATCTAGTTTTGTAAAATAAACATAGACATGTCATTTATATGAAAAATAATAAATTATTAGACTAGAGAACTTATTGTTGATGGTTTACTTGTTGAGTTATTTGTAGTTTGCGCACATATCCCAAGTATCATCATTTTTATGAACCATTAAGATTGGAAATGAATATTCACTTTGGCCATGTTTTATAATACCTTCCTCTATAATCTCATGTACCATGTTTTAAATTCCATGATTTTAAAAATATGCATACCTATGTGGTGTCATGTTTGGTCTTTTACTACTTGAAAGCTATCTTATCGAATGATCATGCTATATTATTTTTGATATTCCTTTTGGAATGATCTTGTTATCTTATTTTTGTTATTACTTTTGGCATGGTTCTAAAAATATCTATGTGGTAAAAAAATAATCGATAAATCAAAATGTGTAGACATATATATTGGTTCAAATCCTATGGAGAAATATTGATTACGAGACAAATGTGTCTATACTTTAAATGTTATGAAATTATTTATATATTTCACAAAAATGGAATAATATATCACAAAATTAAGACTATAATAATTATATTCACAATAATAATTGATAGAATAATAGAATACTTGGTAAATATTACTAAGCCACATCAAGGGGGAAAATCTGTATCAATGAAATAAGAGAATAATTCACAATATGATGATCAAATACTAATCATTGCCTATTATATATATACTCTAGTTATCTATGTTTATTATATATACTATCCTTAATAATAACATATATAAATGTGACAATAATATGAAAATTATGTAAGCCACAAGTTGGCCACACATATCCTTAAAAATGATATAGGTTAAGGGTGTAGAAAAGTGGAAATTTTACATGGATCATTCTACATTTCTTGATAATATTTTCACCCCATTTTTCCTTTAATTCACTAAGGAAACTAAATATAAAATTTTAAAGGGTTTTATCACTTATCTTGATCAATTTTATTCCCATCCTTACCAACTCATAATAACTAAATTATGTATTTATAGGTGCATGTTGTTCTCATTCTAATGATATGATCCTTATGGATTAAAATTATGTGTTCAAAATCTAAATATAAAGGATGTTATGTGGTTTTTGTCTCAATAAAATAAGGGTAGTAATTATTCATAAGTAACACATTGAAAAAAGGATGCATACTCAAGTACTACAATATGTTAAGAATAAAAATATTTTCTATAGATAACCAATATATTGTGTTGACCATAGTGTAGAGAATTGATATTTTTTGTACCTAATTTTTAATGATTAAAATAGATATAGATTTTTGTTTTAATATATGGCATTGTGTTCCATGTGGATTTAATCTAGATCTTACATTGATATGTTGTTACTTCTTACATATTTATTACATAATATATTTTAGTAATTATGGGACTAATGGATGATTAATCAGATGAAATTCGATGCTTATTTTTACTAACAGAAATTATTCTATAGATTATGGTTAGGTATATTTGGCACGTTGGTACTACTCATGTTTACTAAATTTATTTTATATTTATACTTATAATGATTATCATATTTGTTTGATATCTTAACCTATTTTTACCACTGATTTGGGTGTGATGAGTGTGAGATTAAAATATAAGAAGTTTCCATATTAAATGGATGGTATCATTTGGGGGGAAGAGTGAGAGACTTATTTTATTGAGTAAAATAAAGATAATTATTTTTTTACTGGTTTGAGAATTTCCAATGATAGTGAACCTAGTTGTAGAACCTTGATACCACTTAGAAGGGCAAATAATATTTTAGGTACTTTCTTGTCTTGTTTTATTAATGGTTGATCAATTAACTTAAACTAAGTGTTTCTATGTGGTTTTATATGAATAGGGTGATTAATATTCAATGCATAAAATAATTTTAATGCCTGTGATACCAAACACCTTAGAAGTGATCTGTGTTGATAAATTCTCATACAAAGTAGGTTTATTTCCTATACTACTTTTTATCATGGAAAATGGTCTAGATTTATCCTATTTAATTCTCTAATTATACATTGGATTTACTTAAGATTCTTAAATTAAAATAGTGGGATTACCACATTATTTAAATAAAAGATCCCATGTATTCAAAAGGATAAAATAACTAGAAAAAAGAAGCTATGGTTAAAACGACCCACAAAGATTTATTCAAATACTAAAAGAAATATTATTATAATAAAGAAATGTCCAAAGTAAAAGATAAATACAATTTATTATGTAAGGAACATGTGCATCTTAAATAAATTGGGAATTTTTTTTTAGTTAATAAATTGGAGAAAACATGGGCAATAGAGGAACATGCAATTTTCATGAAATTATCATTTACTTTCCTAATGGGTAGTTGAATTTTTAATTTTCATCCCTCTATTTTCCCTTATCTATTATTATATGTGATGTAATTTTATTATTTAATAAAAGAGTTAATTTACTAGAGACTCCAAATCTATTAAATTCCAAAATTAACATATGATCCCATGCTATTTTTATATGTAAGAATGTCTTTAGCCCTTATTAAAATAGAAATAGAATGCAGTGTAAAGGCTTCATATAATTGGTAATGTATTAGTGGATATTTTATGTCTACCCCTACATTTTATATTTATACTAAAATTTCATATATGGGTTTCATATTTCCCTTGTACTTTATTTATTTTTTGACTATTTTCATTTCTCTTCTTGTATACTACTAACATTATGTGTATATGGTAAATATAGATTTTATATTACAAAATAATCTTGTGTGCTTTGAAAATATCACTCATGGCTCAACCCTTTATTTTATTCCATTGTAACTACTCAAAGTCTTGTGTTTGACATATCGTTATACCTAAATTGTTATCATGTCATCTAATGGTGATATTTTGATTACCCAGATCACTTGTAACCCATAGTCTACATAAAACTTGATTAATATTCTACTCTAGTAGTTAAAAGTCTTAGGGATACTATCCTTTAGGACACTACCATCTAAACTAGGACACTATAATTGATGTTAGTGTCCCAAGTCTAACACTAGCGTCCAAACCTTACACATGATAAAATTTATAAATATTTTAACATGAATGAGTTGGCCTATTTTTCCTAATTAACCTTCCAATGAGATAATTTAAAATATGTTGTATAAATATAATTTGAATACAATTCATTATCATCTATTAAAAATCAAGCATGCACACACATGTACACACATGCACATGCTCTCTCACACACAAACAATATATGTGCATGTGTGTGTACACGTGTGTGCACGATTGATTTTTACTTGATGACAATGAATCGTATTTAAATTGTACTTATACAACATATTTTAAATTATCTCATTGGATGGTTAATTTGGAAAACTAGGCCAACTCATTCATGCCAAAATATTTAGAAAGTTTATCATGTGTAAGGTTTGGACACTAATGTCAGACTTGGGACACTAACATCGATTATATATATATATATATATATATATATATATATATATATATATATATATATATATATATATATATGTATGTATGTATGTATGTATATATATGTATGTATATATACATAGATACATACATACATAAATACATATATATATATATATATATATGTATGTATGTATGTGTCTATATATATATACATATATATATATATATATATAGATATATATATACCTATATATATATATATATATATGTATATATACATACATACATACATATATATATATATATATATATACATATATATGTATGTATGTATGTATTGTATGTATATGTATATATATGTATATATATATATATATATATATATATATATGTATATATATATATATATATGTATATATATATATGTGTGTGTGTGTGTGTGTGTGTGTGTGTGTGTGTATGTGCACACACACACACACACACACACACACACACACACACACACACACACAGATGTGTGTGTGTGTGTGTGTGTGTGTGTGTGTGTGTGTGTGTGTGTGTGTGCATGTGTGTATTTAAATATTAAAATACATACATATTCTTCCCTATTCTAAATCAGTCATAGAAGTAATATTATTACATGTTTGAAGAATCTTAAAATCAACCCCATGATAAGTATTTATAATTTTACAAGATATACCACTACATTATCTCACATATAGCATATTGCATCATTTTTTACTCATAATCCCGCATAATATAAATTGGTATGAGGCCCTCTTTAAATTATTGGCTATGTGGGTAGTGCATAGCAAAAAAGGAGTATTTGAGGTCATTTTGACTTCATTTGAGCCCACTAACCCTAGTTTACAATGTGGCATGCCCTAATTGTAGGATATATAGTTTTAAGCTACATAATGATATCAAAAACTTCTACACATGATCTAACCAAAAAATATAAAGTGTGAAAGTGAAACCTAACATACTTAGGTAAAATTTATAGAAAATGACCTATACTCCATTTTAAATAGAAACATCTAAAATGAGATGTAAGAATCAATGCTAGCACCTAGATTCTAATGGTAATGTCCAAGAAACCAATAAACTAATATTAAAGATATAATGAATCCATATGGATCATCATCATACCTTATTTTATACATTAATTTACCATATCTCCATGTGCATCATTGAATAAGTTAATTATTATCTCTTCTTCATGTTTAAAGATTAATATTATTAGTTGGCATTATACTTTTTATATTTATAGTATTTGCATAATTTAGAACTATATTAGAATATTATGAATATAAATTATTTAAAGTGGATTTATTTTAAAATATACTACTCCTTAGTTGATTAATTTATTCCCACTTTAAGTATTTTAAAAAAGTGTTATCATTTTGTGAATCCAACCTTTAATTCTTGTTTCTCAAAATACTAATTATCCCTAGACTCTTTTGAAATGTGATTTATAAATTGTTATAAATATTATAAAAATAAATTTTCTTTAATTACAAAGTAGTTAATCATGTTCAATATGGTTACACCTATTAATCATTTCCTCATAAAATACATGATACTAGTCATTTCTTGTTATCTCTCCTCCATTGTTAAATTTCTCAAAATAATGAAAAAATGGGATCAAAAACATGGTAAAACCTAATTAGAGGCGGGGGAAGGGGAGCGCAGACGTGAATGCAGCTCTGAAACCCTAACCTCTGTGGCTGCTTCCTTGCTCGATGGAGACTAGATCTTGACCCAAGGATGGTGGGATCTATGGTGCTGGGGCACGGTGCTGAAAGCTCAATATTTTTTGTGGAATTGTATTTTTACCTTAGATTTTTGTTTGGTGGCTGTCGTGCTGATCATTACCCTATTCTGAGTAGATTGATGGTTCTTTTTTTTGGAGATATTTGGAAAGCCATGGTGGTGATTCCTCTGAGTAAGGGGGTGATCTTTGTAGACACTAGGGTGGATGGATTGGGCAGTGGTGGCATTAGGTCCAGGGATAGTTTCTTTGTTGGTGGTGATGTCTACTTTGGGTAGTGTGTTGGTACACGATGCCTAATGTTGAGATCTATCATTTTGCATGTTTTTTATTTTGCTTCGATCTACTGTATTAAGGATGGAACTTGGGTTAGATTTCTAGCCTAAGTTGGATGGCCATCCTGATTTGGTATGTGAAGATAATAGTGTTTGCATGGGGGAAACTCTATTTCCTTGGTGGTTGGTGTTTGAGCCACGGTGCCCTGCTTAGGGAAAACAGAGAAACCCTAAGTCGTGGAGGAGCCCTGCTCATTGAAATGATGGGTATGGTGGTTCTACCTTCACCATTTTGGCAATAGTTTTTAGGTTGTTTTCCTAGTTTTGTTTAGGTTTCAAGTCCTTGAAAAACCTAGGGAGCTTTAACTGGTTTATTTTGTTGGTTTTAGGTCCATGTAAAACCTGGTTTAGTTATTATTTTTTGGTGGGTTTACCTCTTCTGGCAGTATGTAATGCTTATCTTTCTTGATCTGTACAGGGTTTCAAGGCCCCTTCAAAACCTATTTTTAACTTAATCTAAAACATGGTAAAACCTAAATAAATAATTTATGAATACTACTTATTGTCATAATATTTACTGTGTGTTACTTTTTTTCAATACCAATCATCAAAGGGAGTACATGAAACAAATACCATATGCATATAATATTAAAAACCATCCAAAAATTGTTATTGATATGTTTTATCTCTCATATTAATTACACAAGTCTTCCCAACACAAATATGTTACTTTGTAAACCTTACACATGAATATATCACCAAGCACTATGGAACCACCATATGCATCTTCTATGATCAAAACTATAAACTGGATGAAGCATACTATTTAATTTGAAAAGGAATATGTAACAAGCCATCCTATTACTGATTATTATTTTCCTTATATATTCAAATATGTGTTTATAATAAATTAGTTTAGAGAGTACTTGTGGAAAATGGTTCAAGACTCAACATCTACAAAAATATTTATTTTCTTTACTAGACAATGATGGTAAATATATGAAATCATTTAATATGGGTATCAATGGATTTGAAAAAAAATCATGAAAGGTCTTTGGACATTTCACATTTGATATTATTATGTGTCCTTGCACCTTACCTACTTTATGTCAAGTTATTCCCATCCATTTAAATTACAAAGTCCTTTTAGGGTGACTATTGATACATGATATGTATGAGGCTCCATCTACTTTGTACACATGTCTAAAATTTAACCGTCAGGGGTTCATTTATATGTGTCTAGTGAATATACATCTAATCAAATATTATGTAATAATTCAATAGATAAATACTTATACACCATACTCAACCATTTCTAATTTTATTTTTGATATAGCTAAGTTTCAAAAAGGGTGAAAAAGCCATGAAAAAATTCACCAAGGGAGAAAAATAGGTCAAATACCATAAACAACAAAGCAACAATAAATAAACAATAGACTAAAATAAAAGCATTATAAGACCCAAAACTAGAAACAACATAAAACACAAAAACTAATTAAGAAGAACCTTCCAATATTCCTTAAGGAAACCTAGGAGTTCCTCCTTTTTAGCAACCTTGCCATCATTATCTAATTTATCACCCTAGTCATCTTGTAGGATTTTCATTGATGTAGCATCTTGATTAATCAATTTAGAGCACATGGTTGTAAGCACTTTCATTTTGTTCTCAAAAAAGAATAACCCATGCTTTATCTCCACTAAATCCTTTTTAAGCTAAATATAATTATCACAAATATTTTCACTGGTAGTTTATTTCATAGGTGTATCCACAGAATCAGTATCCTTTTTATAAGAATCATAAAAGGATCTATTTAAATCCTAAAAGTAGTTGGTACCCTCCTATTCCCCCAATTGATCAGGAGTTGATTTTTCCTCCATAATCTCCACTTCATCCTCAAAAGTAGAGGCTGAAGAATATTAAACTATTTTTGCACCAGGGTTTTTCCACCTAAAAATCTACTTGACCTCTAAATGCTTGGCCTCCTTGTATTACTCCTATATACCTCCTTGATATTATCTTTTTAAATAGCCTCATTCTCTTGCTCTATAATCTTAGAGTACCCCTTGTCCATACCTGGCTTTACCTGCTTCTCAACACCAAAAGAATAATTAGATTTTTTCTTACCAATCTTCCTGGGCATAGAGTATTCCTAATTATCACCTTTCCTCTTATTATTTCCTGAGTGGGAAGGGATATTATTGAATTCACACAAACTCTTAGCCACCACATTTTGTGATTGGCCAGGGGACCTAGCTAAACCACCTATAGGGGCTAAAATAATAGGTCCCTATATAAGTGGGGACTTAGATCCTTTATTCTTGTGGGGTTAAGAGATAGGGATAATAGTGATGAGATATTTGGGGTTATGGGAAGTACCAAATGGGCCTAATGAAACTTTCACAATAGGGATAAAGGTCTTACATTTAATAGGGCTACCAAACTTAACACTCAAATGAATGTTATCATTTGATTCAATGTTGTTAGCCTCATCAACCAGATGGGATTTAATGGGCTTAGGTGGATATAAATATAGATTTAAATGGTAGAGATGAAAAATTAGGCCTTGGTGGAGTGTAATAACAACAACTAAAAGGTTACTTTCATGTTCATTCTTCATAATCTTCATAGAGGACTCAACAGATGACAAGAGGTAGAATGAAAAATTTACAAGCACCTTATGATGAAAATAGTTGAATAGGGAAATTGATAATGATAGTAACACTTGAATCTACCCTCCAAGTTAATGTATTCCATAATACAAAACTAAACCTTATCCTAGGGGTCGACGAGGCTCTCCCTGTTAAAGTTACCCCATAATCAAACCAATGACTCACTTTCTCTATAAAAAAAATTCATGCCTTTTAGGTCTAGGACTTTATTTTTTTCATCAACCTTTTTCCATCATATCTCAACCTATATCCTTTATAATATTATCCTTTCTCACATTTAATTGAATACCACGAACCCTGACCTTACGATCCTCATCCCAAGACATAACAAACTGGATAGAAAGATTTTCATCAAAGCCATTGAGGCATTCTAGGAGTGGGGTGATACCTACCTCATATAAAATGCTCCATATCATAGAGTAAATATTAGATTTATCATAGGATAAGGTCTCATTTTTAATTTTGTCTCCACCCATAGTAAAAATCTTCATGATTTCAAAGAAAAGATCACATAAAGTAGACCTCAGCACTTAAGGAAAATGTGTCCTAATGAAAAAAGTTTAAAAATAATGGTATGGCTATCATCATTTAATAAAATTTTGGGCCTATTCAAACACCTAATCTCATCCTTAAAATCATTCACATTGATCAAGTAATAATTGAAAACATAATTAATCTTTTATGGGTTTTCAATTTAAGAATACACTATTGAGAATTAAAACAACCTCATGGGACATCTAGGCAAAGGCCACATGCTTTTATTGATATAACTTTCAATGATGTGGTATTTCCCATCATTTAAATTGAAATCATTCATAATTTTAACCATATTTATGACCACCCCTATTCATCCCTTTTGATTTAAAATGTCAATATTGGATCCCCCAATTAGAACATATGTTAAAATATATTCTAAATTATATCTGTTTGTAAAGGTCACTAGGTCAAAAGAGGTTGGTCCTTTATTTGATGGTGATCTCTAACATTAATAGGAATTTTTTTTAGATTCATATATAAACTTATAGGGAAGAGGTTGACTCCCAAATTGTCCATAACATCTATCATTTGGTTTCCCTCCCTGTAGATATGCTTAACCTAAAATCCTTCAAAGCCAAGGAGTTTCTTTATATCCAAAATGATGTCATCAATATTAAAACCCACCCTATCTTTCTCTTTAACATCATCAATGATAAATTTTTAATCACCTTAGATTAGGATATTTTTAATACCAATGACAATATCCACCTTAAGACCCCAAAGGAGAGCCATAGCATCAACAACATTATTCTAATTCTCGCCTAGCCCACCAATAAAGATATTTAAAATCTCCCCCTTATAGGTTCTTAAGACACCACCCCCACTTGCCTAAACTAGGTTATCTTTGGCAGCCCCATCAAAATTAAGCTTCATCCATCCCTCAGCAAGGGGACCCCACTTAGTAGTAACATGAGAAATCCTCCAAGATTTATTAGTTATGCAAATGTGGGCCATGACACTTCATCAATTGATGATACTATCCTCAAGCTTATTTGGAGGAAATTCAATAGTTTTTAAAGTGTTACTAGAGATATTTTATTTCATTATTTTAGCAAATATATATAATATTTCCTTATGAGATTTTGTTTTATCTCTAAAGAACCTATTATTTCATTCCTTCTAGATTTCCTAAGTCAGGATAGAAAGAATCTAAGCCCATATCTATTTACATATAGGATGAATAAAGGATGGAAACCAATGCCTTAGTGACATTTGGGAGGTCATGATTCATGATCTAGAAGACTCTAAGGTTCTACATAGCAAAGCTCAAAACCTCTCATGAGAACTCATAATGCAATAAGAGGTGAGAAACTAATTCTTCCTCCTTCATACAGAGTGTACGATGGTTAGGTATTTATAATCCTCTAATATGGATATTATCTATAGTAAGCATCTTATTATGTATGACAAGCCACTAGAAATGATGTATCTAGGGAATAAAGTTATGATTATAAACCTTACTCCAAAAGTTTGAGTCCTCTTTGGGCTTTAGTAGCAGATTATAAACTATAAACTAATTTGATTTTAAAAACTCCCATTTTATCATTTTCCCACAAAAATTTATCCTTTTTGGGGAAAATAGGAATATTATATCCTTTGAGAAGGACCTAAAACTCCTTAGTAATTAGGAGAAGGTAATTTTGGTCTTGACAGTAGTCTCACAACTATTTTTAATCACCACTTCTAGGTAGAAGATAACCAACAACTAATCTTCCAAATTGAGCAATGGCTCTATCAACAAGTATTTGGAGGTTTTGCATATTTTAGAGAGGGGTGTCCTTTATCCATCTATCTTCCTATAATTTGATGTTTCTTCCATCTCCTAACTTCCACTTAATGCCTTGTATCAGTAATATTTTGGTTTTTATAACATTATTCAAAATCACCAAACCTCTAGGGATACCAATGGTGTAGAGGAAAGTATCAAGATTATTATTAGATAGGTAATTTTACTTCATATTGATACCCCAATCCTTATTTCTACTCAAGAAATTCTATCCAATCTTAGCTAATAGGGATTTTTTGGTCAGATGAATTGTTATAATCCCAAGACCTCCTTGCAATTTAGGTCTATAGACTTTATCCCACCTGACTAGGGTTATTTTCTTTTTATCTTCCACCCTAGACCATAGGAAATTCCTATGAATTATCTCAAATTTTTCTACAATATATTTAAGGATTTTGAAGAGGAAAATGAAGTAGATGGGAATTCCCTTAAAGGAGGCATTTAAGATTTGGTATTTTGTATCTTAGATCAATAACTTTCCTTTCCACCTAGCCAACTTCTTTTGAATTATTTCAAGAATAGAGTTCCAATATAAGGGAGTAACATATTTAAAAAATAAAGGAAGGATGAGGTAAGTACATGAGATCTCACCACTTAAATATCCAAGTGTCCCCATGATTTTTTATTGAAGGTTCATAGGAGTGTTAGAAAATAAGACTAGGATCTTGTCATAATTGATAGATCCTTATTTCCTCACTAAACTTAATTTTCTTATTTAATATATATTATGGAGTTAATGGTGTTTAATTACTATTGTAGCAAATTATTTTCATTTATGTTGATGTATGGATAAATATATAATGATTATTTTATGTGGCTCATTACTTGATTAGCTAGTTTTACACAAGTTCTATATATATGAGGATTATGATTATTGAGTATTATTGTGCTTTAGTAGCATTTGTATTGATTATCATGGTTATGGGCTAGCATTGTTTTGAATTTATGAGGTGGATTCAGGAGAAAGTATACTCTCTAGAAATTTATGGAAGGAGAGTATCATCAGGGAGAATACTATAGATGGAAATATTTGAGGTGTTGGGATTTGATAACAAACCCAACACACGCCGCATAGGATAATAAATGCATGGTTTCTTTAATATACATTGTGTTTGACTAGTTCATACTTGGATGTGTTGATATGGTTTATGTAAGTGTTTAGATGTTATTCAATCTTATTTGTAGTCATGATTGTTTTCTATGATTATAGTGTTGTTAACATTACATAATGTTTCAATTATATATTTGTATTTGAATGACTGTACTTTGAATAGTTGATTGCTTAAACCTTTTAGGCATGTACCTATAAATATTTAATAAAAAGCATCATTATAATATATATGCATGTTAAAGAATTTAGCTAAATTATTGATCTGACAACAAAAGTATTTTTTAATCTATATCTAACCTAGATCTAAGGTGGTAGCTAGGGTGACTTAGTTTTTAAATATCTAATGGTTACTTATGTATTTGTCATTGATTATTTAATTGTATATTTTAATGATGAAGTGGAGGATAGAAATTTGATATATTATTAAATATATTATGTTATTTTAAATACATTATTTGGTTTTAGATTAGTCTTTTTTACTTGAACCATGCAATTTAGTATCTAGGGTTTGACTATGAGTTGGACTGTGAGTTCAGTGGTTGAGCTAAGAGATAAACAAAGCATGCCAAGAATTTATTTTTTGATGGAAAGTATTTCTTAGATAAATTATGGTAGAGAATGGTTTTCCATGATATTATGGTTTTTCAAAATTAATGTAAGACACAAAAAAAATAATAAATAAGAACAAAGTTATCATATTTTGAATGTTAGTTGTGGTAGATAGATGAGAATGAGAGGAAAGAACAAAATTTTAACTACAAAAAGGGGAAGAATAATTTGTGTAATATAGAGGTAGGATTTATTCTTATTTCAATATAATAATTAATATGCATGTTATATAATTTGATGAAATTTTATTGGGGTTTTTTTAAATGGTTGTCTAATCGTTAGAACCCTTGAGAGGGGGTCAGGGATTTGACCCTATGGGAGAATAAATTATCTCATAGAATTTAATCCATGATTTTATTAGGTACAACATGCGTATAAATAGTTAAGGTTAATTAAAATATAAATATCTTTATGCAGTAAATTTATAACGCTATTATTTCATTTGATCTTACATGGCTATGTGATATTA